>VZRO01004177.1:152013-199476 GCA_013397915.1 Daphoenositta chrysoptera | reverse complement strand
TGGAAATACAATATCGCTTTTTTTTTTTTCTTGTTCTTGGTTTTTTTTGTTTTTTGCTACCCCTCCATCTTTTTTTCCTTCCCTTCTTCTTCTCAACCACCCGCCCCCCGACCCCCCTTGAAAAAGCAAAATCCGACTGTGTTTCCTGCAAGGCTCGGGATTTCTGATTGCGGTTATTTCCATGTTTCTAGGTTTGTGTGATTTTGCTAAAATGCATCACCAACAGCGAATGGCTGCCTTAGGGACGGACAAAGAACTGAGTGATTTACTGGATTTCAGTGCGGTAAGAAACAACGGTGGAAATTAGCAACAGCTGTAAAAAAAAAAAAATCTTCTAGCTGCTCTGTTAACAAAAAAAAAAATCCAGCCGAAAAAACCCCTAAAGCAACAAAACCAACCCCAAACTGTGCTCTAAGTACATTGGGCAATTTTTAATCAGCAGCTAGAAGCACGGTAAATATTTTTTTCGCTTAAAAAAAATCCAAACGGAGTATTTTTAGTCTTTCTGATTGTGTGTGGTGGGAGATGCAGGCGCATTCGCAGCTTGGTTTCATGTCTCGGACGGCTCAAATCATTCCTACCAAAAGAAATGCCCCAAAAACTGACCATTTCTCATCATTCCATCATACCAATATTGCACTTTTATTGTGCTTCAGATTTTCGAGCATTGTTGGCACATGAACTAATTAATTGCTAATGAGTCGCTGATATTCTTCTTTCGGTTCTTCCCTTGTTTCGATTTTGGCACATGGAAAGTGCAAAGAAATCCACGACTGTCTCAGTTTAAAGTTTTCCCTGATATCTCCTATGGCTTCTGCTGGCATTAAAACTGCTCCAGCCTTCTCCTACCCGCCCTAGGTAGGATTTGGGAGTGATTTTTGAAGGAAAGAGGGATTTTTGTCCCCCTGGGCCGCTTTGGAGGCCGAACGTTCCGCCGGACGCGTGCACTTGTCTAGTTTTGTCAGCCTCCCCCTCCCCCTCCAGCCCCTTCCTTCCTCTCCCCATCCCCTCCCTTTCCCCCAATATGTCAGGAATATCTCTCTATCCACTTAGTTATTTATTTTAGGGAAGAGCTTTTGCTGGGAGAGGAGGTCTGCTCCTAAAGCCCAGCAAGGCCCCCCCCTTTCCCCTGCGTGCTCCAGGCTGGTGCTGCTGCTCCAGCCTCGGCTTGGGAGGGATGGCTTGGGGAAGTTTGGCCAGGAATCGTAGCCTGCGGCAGCTTCGCAGCCCCCTCTCTGCTTGTTGGTGCACTTTCCCCATTTGTTCCTTGGCTTTTTGCAGGCTCTGACTCAGGGAAGGTGCGTATTATCCACTAGACACGTCGGAGAAGGGAGAAACCAATTAGGGTCGAAATAAATGCTGGGAAGAGAGAGAGGAGTGCGAGAGGGAGGGAGAGGGGGCGAGGAGCGAGCCTGGCTTCCAATTGCTCGGTGGGAGAGACGGAATGAGAATTTAGGGCAGGTGGCACTTTGCATTATTATTATTTGGGTTCCCACATGCCAGGCAAATCCTGGAGCGGGATGGAAATGGACGTTGCTACGTTGATGACCAAGGTTGCGACCCATCCCAACTTTTTCCGCCTTTGTCGGCGGGGAGAGGGGAGCAAGCCCCGCTTCCCAGCCTGGAGAACTGCTGGGCACTGGCATGGCTCAAAGGCTTCGGGAAGGGCAGATTGTTTGGGAAGCTAATGAGCCTAATAAAAGCGGGATGCTGGTGGCGAGGGGCAATGGGGGCTGGAAGGAATCTGGACGCCTTTGCAGGACTGTGGGGGATGATGATTTCGGGGGAGAGAAACTCCTAAGGAACGTGCAAGGAACTTTGGACTGCCAGTGGACTCGGGAATTCCTTGTTTTGCACTAGTAATGCCTCTTTGTTTTTTTTAGATGTTTTCACCTCCTGTGAGCAGTGGGAAAAATGGACCAACTTCCTTGGCAAGTGGACATTTTACTGGCTCAAGTATGTACTGTTTTTTGTTCCATCCGTAGTGAAAGCATTGGGATTTATTTATCCATAGGCATTACCTTTGTTGTGGTGTGCTTTAATCTCTTGTGGGGAGCAGATTCGTTCAGATTGCAGAGGAATTATTCCTAAGCACTGGTTATTCTTATTCTGATTTTTATTATTATTATTATTATTTCCACAAGCCTGGGAGGTTTTTAGAGCATTGCCACACATTTCTGATTTTTTAAAAACCCCTGGACTTCTCCTCTGTATAATCATTGCTTAAAATTGTTCTAGTTTACAGTAGATTTATCTTTTTTTTTTAGTAATTCGAGCCTTGGAGAATTTTTTATTTCCAGTTCCAAAGCCTCTCTTTGTCTGTCAGGGACGATAGTCAAAACCTCTCGTGTGCAAATGAATTTTGTACATTAGAATTGAAGCAGAGTCAAAGGCTGTTGCAGTTAAATAAATAAAACAAGTATCCGAGGATAAACACGAGGAAAAGAAGTCTTTAGGATTAGAGAGTGCTGTTTGCTGATGGAATATTTTTTGGGAATTAAAATTGTCAGGTGAGTGTCTCTTGCTGCTTAAAGCCAGAGCATGTTGTTTTTAAACATGGGAGTGTTTTGGAAGAGTTTCCTGCAATTTAGGTGGACGATTTGTTCCTTTGGCTGAGGTAGGACTGGTGGGCATCTCCTGCATTCCCTAAAAACAGGAGTGGGATGACAAAAGCCATCTTTTGTCATCTTTTGAGCTCTCTGTGGTAGAACATGTGTGGACAATAATTGTCTGGCAACTCAAGTTTATAGAGAGGCTTTTATGTGCCTGACAAATGAGAAGGAGAACTCCCAGGGATCCCTATTGCACATTTCCTTGCTCTGGGATGGAGTTGCTTTTGCCTGCCTCCATGTACAGGTGGGGAGTTGCAGTGTTTTCGATTCCCAGACAATTCCACATGCCAGCACTCCGGCCGGCGTATTGTCGTACCTGGATCCGTCGCCAAATCAGGGGTAATTTGGGCAAGGCTTCCCTGGAAATCCACAGAGAAACCCCTCATTCCAGAGAGTTACATGCCTGATATTTGCAGGTTTTGCTCAGTTCAAGACACCTCTTATCTTTATTCAGTATTTTATTAAATGCTCTGGGATATCAATCGGCTTTTTATTTCCAGAGCAGGATTTCCACTTGGAAGTTGGTCTGTTTTTATCAGATCAGTTTCCACCTGAGCACTCATTTTGTTCCTTTTATTCTGTTTAGACTTAAAAAATAACAACCTGGGTTTGTTGTAGCTTCACAAACTTGTTTATATTGTGATTATAGCAACTTGGAGAATTTTGCTGTTGGGCTGGGATAACTTTCCAAACATGAGCTATAGGTTTGAATCCCAGTTTTTGTCCTTTCCTGACATAATTTTTGAAGCGATGTAGCCGGATCTAAAATCTCCACTCTATTTGTTTTCACTGGAGTGGAGCGCGGAGTGGTTGTGCCAGACAAATCAATTTGTCATGCTCAGAGCCCAGTCCATGCAGCAACCACCACTTGGGCTGACAGCAAATGACTCCAGAGTTATATTTAATAATTCCTCCTAAACCTCATCTCTGGAGTCATTTGGATCAGGAGGACAAATCGGAGCAGGGAGTGATTAAATTGTGTTTTATTGTCCTGAAAGCTGAAAGAATAGGAGGGATTTTGACGCATTGGTGTAGCCAGGAGGATGATTTAATGAGCTGCAGGAAGTTAGGAATAAGGAGATAAAGACCGCTTAAAACAACACCTGAACTGTCCCACAGACAGAATTCCAAGAGAATTCCCTGACCACACTGGTGGAGCATGAAGGAAAAGCTTGGTGAAGCGGCGGGCACCGTGCATTCGTGGTTGCCTGCACAATGGCAGCAAAGGGTGCCTCTGGAAGGGAAAATCAAGGGAATTTTCCACTTGGAATATTTGTTGCTTGGTAATCGGACAGGGAATTTTGCAGTGAGTCCTTGGTGCTTCCCAGAAAGTTGGGGCTGAATCCCCCCGGCTGCTCCCAGGCAGAGGGTGGATGTGTGGCCTGAGGATGGAGTTGGTGGCTATTGTTTGCCTGGGCAGGGATGTGAGGAGCCAGGGCTTGGTAAATTGGGATTGGACCCGAGGATACCTGGACAGGGCTCCAAGAGATGCTTTCTGTGGCAGGATTAAAGGCAGCCCCATGAATAATAGCAGATGTAGTCTGTTACTCTAATTATGCAGATGGCTAACGGGGAATTTCCGCGAGTGGGCTGTATGCTGGTTTTCCTCCTGGAAGTTCTCCCTCTGAAGTTTGAGCCGACCTTTAAATATTCCTCTTTAAATATAGATTTATTGAGATTCTCTCTGCATTAAGCCCAAACTTCTCTTATAGAGGGGAGAAAATAGAGATTAAAAAATACCGAACAGGCCCCCCAAAGTAATCCTAAGTGGGGAAGTGAAACTAACTGGACTTTAGGAAGTGTGGGAATAATTCCTGCTTGAAGTCATCCAAGTGGCTTTTTCCTCAGCTAATCCATGATGCTATGTTGTGATTTGCAACAAGCGGGAAAAGAAAGTAAAGCCCCGTTCCCTTTGAATCCTGAATTCCACAAACATGGCTTCTCCCCATGTTCCAAAGCGGGGAGGGCTGCGAGGGAGAAAGGAATGTAACCTGAGCTCCAGCCCTGACATTCCCAGGGAGCATTTTTCACATGAAAGGCTTTTGTCAGCCCGGGAAAAGACCAGGAGTTTCTGTTTGATGTTTGCAGGTGTTCGGCACAGAGCACTGAACCAAGGCTGCAGCCTCTGACCTGCACTGGGAGAACTGGGGGAGACTGGAGCGATTGGGAAGCAAACTCCCCTGGAGTTCCCTCCAATTTAGATCATATTTGGAAAGTGATTTAATAGCTGTTACTTCAATTGAACAATGCACATTCATTGGGCTGAAGTGGGGGGTTGCTTTTTATTTTTCCTGCTTTGTTTGCCCTTTTTTTAGGACAGTTGCCAAAATAAAATTCTTTTTCTCACATCTCCTGAAATTTTGGGAGGAGTTTGCAATCGCTTCCATAGTAAATTTATCTGAAATTTATCCTCATTTAAGTGTGAGGCACTATAAAATGAAGAGATGATTGTTGGGGATCGGATTTTTAAGCAGCTTTCCCCTCAAGAATTCCTTGGGTCTGTCACATTTGACATATTTCAGTTTTTTATCTGTTAATCAAAGCCCACATCTTCCTGATTCCGTTCAATTTCTGCTCCTTCTATTTAAAGGCTGAAATTTTACCTCCATTTGGGAGCATCTGTTCTGGATTGCCCACTCTGTAGCTGTTTGAATAGCGTGTGGGTGGGAGCAGAATCAGAGAAAACCGGAATTTTTATCATTGGCCATTCCCATGGCCCAGAAAAAAGGGAAAAATCTCCAATCTTTGCCTGACCAAATCAAGCAAAGTCCCTTTAAAGGATTTAAATCCTCGCTTTTCATTTTGCCATTAGTTTGATTAGGGCTTGGCCTGCATTAGAGCAACAAATTAATACATCTCTAACAACGGAATCACAAATCCAGTACGGTTTAAATTCCTTGGTTTTTTTATTCAGGATGTTCTGTGAGGAAATTGTAACAAATATTTTGGGGGTTTTTTAGATATAGTCTGGTTTTGGAGTGTGGCCTGGTGGGAAAGCTGCAGGATTTTGTTATTATTGTTTGATCCTCAAAAAAATGGAATTAAATTGAGGCTTTCTCCAGAAGGTGTTTTGGAGCTGTTCAGGTGAGGCACACCTGGGATGCCTGCATGGATCCTTCTGCTCTTAGTAGGAATAGCGTGTGAGCCAGGGAGGATTTGGGAAGCAAGGGATGTGTTTGGGGCTTAGCATGCAGAAATACCATTCGAAAGAATAAAAAAGAGGAGAAAAAAAAAATCCAAAAGAGAAATTTTGGACTAAAAACCTGCTTTTAAAAAGGAAGTGGTGCAGTGGGTCCGGAGCTGCTGTGGTTCTGTTGGTGGCTTCGAAGGGGAGCCTCCATTTTTCATGGGATGTGTCAGAAAAGAGGGAACATGATGCTGGAGTTTGGGTGTTGGCTTGGCCTGCGTCGTTCCGCATTCCCACCTTTGCCAGGCAGCATTCCAGGGCTCCAGAGTGCCGGAGGACCCTCCAGCCCCGGCTGCCTGGGTCATATTCCTCCTGGGTTTTCCCTGGTGAAAACTCCGTAGCTCCACAAAAGCAGCTCCTTCCCTATTTTCCATCCCTCACGTTTCGTAATTATGATTAAGAAGAAGAGGAATGCTGTTACCTCCCATCCTTCCAGCTATGTTTACTCGGGATCCTCCTCCCCTCCGAGCCCTATCCCAGCCACTTCCGTGGGGGCAGCGAGAGACCCACGCTGTGGGATTTGGAATTGGCCTGAGCCAGCCCGGAGCACACTTGGAGGAGGAGCGGGATATTGAGTTCCAGAGCAGAAATCCTGGATCTTACTCACAGGAACAAACTGAGCGTGGCCTGCAAAGGACGCTCCGGAGCCGCAGCCACTTTCAGTCCCTCAGATATTTAAGTCTGGGAGCTGCGGGCCTGTCGTGGTAATTAAACAGATAAACCCAGCTCAGTAATTCCCATTGGATAATGGCAATGAGAATTTTTAGGTGCTTTTTGTCATCCTCGTTCTGTGTTACCTTGTCAGGGCTCCGGAATATATTTAATAATTCAGAATTCCCTGTCGGAGCGACTGAACCGCTCCGGGGCCGCATCCAGCCAAATGTCGCTCGGTGTGGGGACACTGTGCCTGCCCTTGCCAAGTTTAGCAGGAACAGGAATGATGGTTCACATTATGCCCTGCATCTGAGGGATCTGGGAACAAAGTGTATCTGTTAAACCAGGGAACTTAGGCCTGGCTCGTAGTTCATTGGGAGTACAAAGCTTGTTTAGGGGAAAAAAACATGTGAGGTACAATTTGGCTTCTTCCCACTGGATTTGTACTTGTGCCACTCCCAAATTCATATGGATTTTTGTTAGAGGCAAAAGTGGCTTCCACGGCCTGAATTCCCAAGGAACATGAAATAGGCACAAATAATCTTGAGAACACCAAATTTTCATCTTTCACTGCTTATTTTTTGGCTACTGCAGAAATAAAGTGATTAGATCTTTGTATCTTCCCCCCCACCCCCCTCATTATTTAAAGAGAATTTGGGAATTCCTTGGATGTTTTCCTTATGTAGGAAGACAAAGGATTTAAGCCCCCACTTTGGGATCCCAGGAATGTTGTGAGGAAGCTGCTTGATGTTTTTTTGACAAGATCAGCAAATCTCTTGTAGTATTGTAACGAGGAATATCTTAAATAACACAGGAACAACTAAACGCCAAGAACATATAGAATGGAATTAAGTTATGGAAGTTTATGCTGTTAATTGCTGAAATCTTTCTGGAATCTTGGAGCACTAAAAGCTGACCTATAAACAGTTTTGCTTTGAGCTTCAAATGATTCCTTTTGCTTTTTATTCTTCATCTGCTCTGATAAACAAAGTCATTTTGAAAGCTTTACAGCTCAAACATTTACTCCTCATGGTAAACTTTTTGTAGCTGGAAATTTGGGGCTCTGCAAATCCCAGGAAAAAGGGAGAGCCCCAGTGACCTGTGGTTTTCAGGGACTGATATCCTGATGGGATTTAAATCAGCTCCAATCAGCGAACAACAGCTCTGCAGTTGTTTTAGAAGGAGCAGTTGTGGTCTAAAGGTCTTTTCCCAACATTTTCCCAGACACCAGGGCGGTGGACATCAGAGAGAAAATTTGGAATAACCTGGGAATGTGTCATGATGTAGCATAGAGAATGAATGTACATGTAATAGCATGTGCCATCTGCCAGTGGCTGCTCTGTGGAGTTCCTGCCGTAGCTCGGCAGCCAGGAGGGATGGCAGCGCTTCATCCCGGTCCCTGCAATAATTGAATTGCCAGTTATTTATCGGGAAAAGTTGTCGCCGAATTTCCTCCTGCCGCTGATGCTGCCCCTCAGTCAGTGGCAGCGAGATGTGGAGGGGCCTCCACTGATTTTTGGTCATCTGGGAGGTGTTCTGTGCCCAAAATCCGCCTCTGTGCCCTTCGAAGGTTTCCAGCCTGGAAATTTAGGCACAAATTCCTGGGCTGGTAACACTGACCTGCTGAATTTTCATCTCGGGGTTGTTTGCAGGGAAAACTTCCTGTTAAAGCAGAGGGTTGGAATGCCCAAATTCTTAATAATTTTTAAAAAAAATTTTAAAGGCTGTTGTGGAATTTCTTTTCCTAGCAAACTCTATTTGGAAAAGCCTGGAGAGAGGTTGGAGTATTTATTCCTTCCACCAGGGTAAACACTGGGCAGTTGAGCTACATCCATCCAGGTGGATGAAAAAACGGGCTCATCTGTGTGGATTTTGGATGTATTGTTGGTGTGAGAGCTTTGTGGTAGTCACCACATCTTTCAAGACTACTCCTGGTAGTAACGACAGTAGTAGCTGTGTCCCATTGTTGTCTGTACTGGTGTGCATCCAGTTTGGAACCAGCGCTGCCGGATTGCGGAATCTGGCCGATCCTCTCAGCCTGGCATTAGCTTTCGGGGTTTAGCACGGCTGGGGCCTCTCCTGTGGGCACTGTGTCCTTTACTCGGGGTTTGCTTGCAGGCTGCACCGGGTCTGTGGCACAGCAGTGCCCTGGCACGGGGGCCGGAGCAGGAGCAGAGGAGCCGAGGCTCCTGAGCTCTCCGACTCCCAGGAGAGGGGAAGCGGCTCCGGCTCTGGGCTCGGAGCAACGGCAGGTTGGCCATGTGGGATGCAGGCGGCATTCCTGGCAGGATTCCCGGCAGCTCTGGCCCTTCCTGCCCTGCACCCAGCTTCCCAATGGCAGGGCACTGCTGTGTGTATATGGCACCCAGGGCTGGCATAGGGGTGGGAATGTATAGGCTCCCTTCTTTGTCATATATGTGTGTGACACCCTACTTTGTCGTGTGTGTGTGTTTCCTCATATATATGTGTATGGCACCCTGCATATATATGGCTTCTGCTTCATCATATGTGTGTACATGGCACCTTGCTTTGTCATATATGTGTGTGTGTTTATGGCACTCTGCTTCGTCATATACGTGTTTCTATATGGTCCCCTTAGACACATGGATGTGCGTGTGACACCCTGCTTTGTCACACATGTACAGCCCTTTGTCATGCATGCGTGCATGGTCACTTCTTAGCCACATGTTTGTATGTCACCTGCTCCTTCCTACATGTGTGTGTGTGTGCTCCATCCTGTATGTGTGTACCTGTATATGCTCCACCCTATATGTGTACACGTATGTGCTCCAGCCTCTGTGTGTACGCTCCACCCTATATGTGTGTACAAATATGTGCTCCACCCTGTATGTGTGTGTCTGTGTCACCCCGTGATCCCAGCCAAATGTATGTTGAAAACCCAAACCAAAACCCTATGGAATATCAAGGATGTGGAGATCAGGATTTCTGCCGGGGCAATTGTAGGGGTCCACAAATGAGAAAACACGCAAATCACTGGATTCGTTCTTAGGCAGGGATGTAATCTCTAAGAAAACAGGGATTCGGTTCTTTTTGTTCTATAGTATCTAAAAATCAGACTGGCTCCTGGTGCCATTTTCCTTGCCTGTGTAGCTCCTGAAAATTCGGGATTGTGGGGTTAACGTGCTTTTCCGTTGCCTGTACATTTAAATATGCTCAAGCTATTTGATAAATAACTGCTCCCAAGCTTTGGTGATATTAAATCCAGCTAAATAAGATTCCCCATGGAATATCAAGGCTCTAATTGAATCTCAGGGGTTCTGGGCCTGTTCACAAACAGCCTTTGAGTTGTTTTTGTTCCTGACGTCAGCCCAGGGCTTGATTGAATTATGGCCTTGGACTCCAGGAGCACCTGCCAGGGCCACTGCACTGGAGGGTCCAGCAGCATTTTTAGGACAAACCTCGCTGGGAAGTTACTTCCAGCCTGGGATACAAACTTGCAGCCTGGAAGCAGAGCTGGCAAATGCAAATAAATTCCCTCAACTCTCCTCTTTCCTTGGTGATGCTCCGATGCTGCTCCTTGGGTGTGTCTCTGTTTGAGGTGACCTCGTGATGTGACAGAGAGGCTGAAATATTGGGATTTAATGAAATGACACAAAAGAGACTTGTTTCTGTGGGATTTCGGGAACAAAGACAGTCAGGGAAGAGGCTGGGACAGAGTCAGGGACTGTAATTCCCGTGGCACAAGGCTGTTTGGGTGGACTTTGGGAATACCTGTGAGCACAGTTCATCTCTGCTTAGACTTCCATAGGACACAGCCTGGTTTTCCTCATTTTTTTAAGGGAGAAGTGACAGCAGGTATTTTGGGAGAGGAGCAGGGGTGAGGCTACTGCCTTCCTGATAAGGCAGATCCAACGTCAGAGCTGGAAGAAAGTGGCTTGAGAGCTTGAGTAAGTTTTACCTGAGACCGCAACAGCCTGTCCTGGGTTCATCCCCAGAAGCATGCAAGCTCTTTGCCCTCCTGCTTTTCCAGGATTAGCTGTTTTCCTTGGATTGTGCATAAAATGATGTGTTAGGGCCTGAGCAGAGCCCAGATGATTCTTTATTCCACGGGGCCTGAGTTGTCAGCAAGCGTCGCTTCACTTGGGTTTTCTGTCCCTAAACCCTTTGTTGATTTTATACTCTTTGGAAACATACACTCACTTAGGAAATCCTGCGTCTTGTTGGATAAACAGAGGAAAATTCCCATTCCTAAAATCGGCTTTTTTGTAAACACCACAAATTACAGCATTAATTTATGAACCAGCACATTAACAAATGGGTACTGGACTTTTCCCTCTCCTAATGTCCTTGTTTATATTCCATAAATTTTTTTGTCATATTTATGTACGCCATATATTTTTTGTTTATATTCCATATATTTTTTCCCATTTTTATTCCATATATTCATTTGTTCATCCCATGATCTCCGCCTTTTAGAAGCGATGTTAATTAGCAGCGCGGTGCCGAGCGCTCGCGCCGTGCTCATGTCAAGCTTTGACTGAGAGCTGTGGTCAGTGTGGAACAGTGACGCTTCCCATGACTGGAGTGCACAGCAAATCCTGGGAATGTGTTGCTATCCAATTAGGAAGTTAACCTGGAAGGATATCCAGGATCAGAACAGAAGGCCAGAGCTTGGCTTTTATCCGCAATCTGGCTCTGTTGCACGCCGTTCCTTGCACAGGTGCTGCTTCCCTGGCCGTGGCAGAAATCTTTAGCCAGAAAATTATTTGGATTAAATTGTCCTTTTACTTTTAGCCACAAACCCAATTTACCTGAAGCACGGGAATATTGCCAAATTGAAAATAAATTTATAGATAATGTATAGAAAGTGACACGTTTAGGACAGGAAAAGCTCTTCATTATCTGAGCACTGCAGGGCAAGATTTGGGCTTTTGGGGGCAAAATTGGGTCTTTTGGGGACAAAATTGTGTCTTTTTTGGACAAAATTGAGCAGCACAAAATCAGAGTTGAAAACTCTGCCATTTCTTTGTGAGTGTGATATGGGGCAGTGGTGAAACACATTCCAAAAACAAGGGTTCTCTTGTGTCCAGCCCGCGGGCTTGCCTGGATGTGACTTAGGCAGCGACTCCAGCCCCTTTAATTCCAGCCTTCTCTTGTCTTGTCTAAGGTGCAGAAAAAATCTTTATTTAACATTTAGGAGGGGAGGGAGGAAGTGAAACCCCTGTGAGCCAAAACTGAGCAGATAAAGTCAATTTTATTTGCATTTTTCTGCTCCTGGAATCCCCCTCCCTGCAAGTGCTTGTAGCCATCAAACCACAGTATCTGACTAGAAGGGGAGGATGAGTTCTATTAAATATTATGTTGAAACTTTAAATAGAGATAAAACTGGTTTCTAACATCTTTTGAAGTGTAAAATAAATCGTGTGGCTCTCGGGCACAATTGTGGTGTTGATAAACAGGGCAGGGCCTAATGGCGAGTTGTTCTTTCCTTAATCCAGAAGAGCAGGAGCTTAAATAGAAAGTGCAGGATTATAAAAGAAGCTGCTTTATTCCTTTTTATTTTTTAGAAGAGAAAGTTGTTTCCTCTTAATTCAGCTCAGTGCCAGAAAAACCAACTTGTGGTGGTGTCTGGAGGGGTGGGATGGAGCCCTTACAGGGAACAGGGAATCGTGAAGGGTCACAGCGCTGTGTGTTCACTGGAGTCACTTGGGAATCTTATTAATAATATTTACAAAGATATCTTGCTGGTTTAAGCTCCTTCCCTTGCCCATGGCTGTCGGAAAGAGCTGGTTCAGGAGGGAATTGCAAGCAAACTGGGATAATCTGTCGAGCAGACTCCCATTTGCCTGTGGTGTTTCTTGGAATTCGATTGAAAAAGGGCAGAAAAAAGCTGAATAAGGCCAGGAGTGAATTCAAACCTGCGAGCTGACGCTGAAGGCAGGGACTGGAGGCAGAGCATTGTTCCCGCTCCTGGCCGCCGTGCCGGCAGCCGGGGAAGGGAAGGGAAGGGAAGGGAGGCCGGGCTGCTGGCTCCTGTCGCAGATGGCACCCATCTCCCTAGTGCGACTTGGATCAAACACTGGCGTCTTAATCGAGAGGAAGCATCGAGGTGCCTCCCTGGAGATAAGGCAGCCTTATCCCTCTTTAAGATAAAGGTTTAAGGTGCCTCTTTCAAGGGATCTGTCTTCATCCCGCTTGTAAAGCCGGCTTGGGGACTGCGGCCCTGCTTTGAGGTGGTTGGAGTTAAACGGGATGAATCCCATCCCAGCCGTCCCCTGGGGCTGCTGAAATCCTGATTTTTGGGGAATTTGTATTTGTTTTTAGACCCCCAAACACTTCTGCTGTCTCTGAAGAATCAGGAGCCCACCTGATATAATCTGGCAGCCCCAGCCTGCAGCGTTTTCCGTTCTTATTTATGGATTTATTACATTTATCCCATTTATTAAAGACTGCCACTGTGCTTGGTGTTGTGCTTTTCCGAGGGTTAATTGCTTCCAGTTGCAGAGTTAATTGATTTCGCTTGGCTCCCAAGGAGGAGATGTGAAATGGAGGCTCTTCCAAGGGTGACACATCACGGGAGAGGCAAACACCTCCTCTCCCCTTCCTGCGAGGCACAATCCTCCTTTGGACCTAAAGAGAGGGAATATTTGCCACCTCACTATTTCATCTCATCCTAGAAAATTCCTTCCAAGTGGCAGGGAGTCTCTGCACTCCTCAACATCCCCAGTATTAGCAGCTTTGGATTTACTTCCAAGGCGGTGAGTAACAGCAACAGATTTCAACTCGTTATTCCAACACTTTTGACTCAGTCCCAATTTTGCCTTCCATCCACGAGCTATTTTGCTCTCCCAAACTCATTGTGGCAACTTCTTTTTCTGACTTGAAAAGGGTTTGGATCTTTAGAGTTTCTGGAGAGGACTTTTAGGAAAAACATCTAGTTCAGTGATGGTTCTGTATGGAATCATCAAAAATGTGGGCAGCTCGCTGTCTAATCCAGGATTTAGGAATTTTTTTGGTGTCTGTCTCACTCAGAATTCTGACAAACAGCTACTTCTCTTTGTCATTAGAGGCAGCTAATTAATAAATATGGGAAAGATAACATGGAAAATGCTATCTGGGCACTGCGGCTTGGGAACCATGACTTGCTTTTCCTAGAGTCCTGGAATGGTTTGGGTTGGGAGGGACTTTAACACTCACCTGGTTCCAACCCTCTGCTGTGGGCAGGGAACCTTGCACTACCCCAGGCTGTTTTCTGGGAATAAGATGTGCTCCAGCTCCATAGGTACTTGTGAAGGCACTTCCTTGTATCCTTCCCCTTTATCGATCAATGGAAAATTAAAGCTCCCATTTCCTGGTTGCTTCATTGGCTGAAGCCTCCTTCAAGCACACATCCCATAATTTGCCTTATTCAGCTCCTCCTTGTGCTCGTGGTTGTGTTCCATTCACCTCCAGCTCGGATTTGGGGAGAGGGGAAGGATGAATATGGATGAATGGATGAGTACAAGTGCTGGGAGTGATTTTTAGCGCTTCTTCTGTTCCGTTTGTCAGGCTCACATGGAAAACTGGCAAGCTCGGGCCAGTGGTTTGAATCACCAAGGGCACTTCATGTGCTGTTCCCCGGAATTGGGAAGCAAGGGGAATTTTCCTGCTGACTTCCCTAGGAGGAGTTTTTTCATGGAAAGGGTCAGGCACTGGAAGGGGCTGCCCAGGGAGGTGTTGGAGTCGCTGTCCCTGGAGGTGTCCAAGAAATGCCTGGATGTGGCACTCAGTGCTCTGCACTGGATCAGTCACGGGTTGGACTGCATGATCCTGGGGGCTTTTCCAACCTCGATGATCCTGGGAATAGGTGAGCTTGGAAAAGGAGGGCTCTGCTTATTTATTTATTTAAGCTTGCCCAGAATAACCTTTCTTTTTTCCCTATTCCCCTTAGGATTTCATTGGGATCCGATATTTGCAGGGACTGAAAAGTTGTTCCTTCCAGCATTTTGAAGTGACTTAAGAATGGTTTCCTCCATCAGTTTGTAAGGATGCGGAAAACATTTTTCCCTTTTAAAAAAATTCCCTGCCATCTTTGTCACCAGTGCACACGCCACATTCCCTTGGCCTACGGTTAAATACAAACATCTTTAAAAAACCAGGGATATAGTCCCACACACAGCATTATCCCGATCCGGTGTAAGCATCTGTGGTTGTAAGTGCACTTCATTTCACCTAATTAAGTTATTTAGTCATTTACACATTAGCGATGTACTACAGATTCCACTCTGACAGGAGCGGCGTGTAATTACCCCGCTTCTCCCTGCTCCATTAGGGTCGGGATGGGGCCGGATCAGCTTGGCCCCAAAGCCACGGGTGAAAAAATGAGGGCTTGTTAAGGCTGAGTGAAGGGAACGGCTCCAGGGGTGCAAGCAGCACTTGGTCCCCAGTTATCTTCTCCCAGTATGGAGAGAGGGAGAGTCCTCTCGGGAGCTTTCCTGAGGTGAACCAAAGGCCAGTCACCGTTCCCTAATTGCTGGTGTTGGTGTCCAAGGCTGGAATTCCTGAAATTAATAAGGTTTATGATGGCACAACTGGATTTGTTTGGGTTTTGCTCCTGGATTTTGGTGGTTTCCTAATGGAAACCAGTCTTCCAAAGGTTTGTTGTCCATCCATCGCTTTCTTCCTCCATCGGAGCTCCTCCTCAATGATGTCGGATTTGTCCCTGTGAGGGCGGGCAGGCCCTGGCAGAGGTGCCCAGAGCAGCTGTGGCTGCCCCTGGATCCCTGGCAGTGTCCAAGGCCAGGCTGGATGGGGCTTGGAGTATCCTGGGATAGTGGAAGGTGTCCCAGCCCATGGCGGGGGTGGCACACAGGGCTTTAAGGTTCCTTCCAATACAAACCCATTCCATGATTCCTACTCAAAGACGAGTTCCATTGGTTTTGCCAGAGGAACGATCTCATGCACTCCTGACATGCTGAATTCCACGCGTGTACAGCGCTAGGAATTGGCTGTGACTTCCCGAAATTCCGTGGATGCGTGCCAGGCTCGCGCTCCTGCAGCTCCAGCTCCTCTTTGCTGCTGTCGCGGCACCGAGTGCACCCGATGTGCAAAGTCAGCGCTATTTAAAATGCGTGGTTCGCAGAGGAAACACCTCTAACCTTCCAATGTGGGAATGAGATGGCAACCTACTTCTGGAGCTTCCCCAGGTTTTTCCATGAGCATGGGTTTGCTTCCATCAGGAAACTTCTCCGGGGAGTGAAATAGTGCAGACGCTGGATGTTGTCACTTCTCTTCAAAGAGATGCCAGCGATGACATCTTTAGAGCATCACACACAGTTACAGAAGGAGGCGTGGATTTAAGGTGTTCCCTGCTTGCATTCCTCCATCAATCCTTCTTGAAATTAAGTGGCTAGATCCTTGGGAAGAAGAAGGAAATTTCCTCCTTAGGCTGGAGTTTCTAGATCTGTGTTAACTTATCAATTCGCACTTTCCTTGGGATACAATTCTGGGGCTGGGGAGCTCTGAGAGAGCTGGAGAAGAACTTTGGGCAAGGGCCTGGAGTGCCAGGACAAGCGGGAATGGCTTCCCACTATCAGAGAGCAGGACTAGATGGGATATTGGGAAGGAATTGCTGTCTGTGAGGGTGGGCAGGCCCTGGCACAGGGTGCCCAGAGCAGCTGTGGCTGCCCCTGGATCCCTGGCAGTGCCCAAGGCCAGGCTGGATGGGGCTTGGAGCAACCTGGAATAGTGGAAGGGGTCCCTGGAGTGGATCAAAAGTAACTGTGGGTGGATATGGAAACAAAGGGAGCAGCAAGAAAAATAAAGCAGGTGCTTATTTGAGATTTTGCTGGTTTTAACTCTTATTAATGTTTATTTGAACTCCGAACGTGAGGACCGACTTTCCCAGTTTCCTGTCACACGAGTCCCTATCCAAAGGGAGATATCCCCGATGGAAAACCAGAGAGCCTACGTAGATCTCTTTGGTCTCACAGGCAGCCCATTAATTTGCTCAAATTAAATATTATCTTTAAATATTGCAAGGTTAAATGTCCACTGATAATGGATTTAGACGGCCATTAAGGCCTAATTGCTCCCTAATGGAGTTGGCCAAAGACATTTATTTGATAGAACTTCTTGAAAAGGGACTAAAAGCACCAGGAGGGTTTTTTTCCACTGGTCTTTTTTCATATCCATGTAGGAGATTAAATTCCATTTTCATTTAATGCTGTGGTACCTGGTCTGGAAAATCACAGAATCCCAGAATCGCTGAGGTTGGCAAAGACCTCCAAGGTCATTGAGTCCGACCTGTGACCGATGGCCAAACAAGGAGAGATTCCAGAGTGGCTGGAACAAACTGGGAGGATGATCCCAACTGCTTCAGGCCTTCTTCCTCCCCACAGCTCCTGGCCAGGAGGGTGGAACCAGGTGAGGATAGGGAATCTTCTGTCAGGAAGGAGCTACAGGACAGGAGGAAACAGCCTCAGGCTGTGCCAGGGGAGAGTCAGGCTGGACATCAGGAGGAATTTCTTCATGGAAAGGGTGGTAAGCTCTGGGAATGGGCTGCCCAGGGAGGGGGTGGAGTCCTCATCCTTGGAGGTCTCCAAAGAATCTCTCAAAGAATGAGTCTGGTCTGGGTGATCCAGTGGGGATTGGGCACCGCTTGGACTCCACGATCCTGAAGCTCTTTTCCAGCCTAAATGACTCTGAATTGTCCTAGGCTGCAAATCCTATTCCATGGAAGTTTCCTGCTCAGTTTTCAGCAATCTCGCAGGACTTTTTTATGGCAGGAAGAAGATAAATATCCATACCTTCTTGGGCAGTGGCTGGTGTTTCAAGCCTGCAAGGGCCTTAATCATGAGGAGATGTTATCCTGTAAATGGGGTGGTTTTTTTCTCCAGCGATGTTTAATGAGATCCTATCAAGGAAAAGACTTCCTTAAAAGAAAGGAAAATGCTGCTCTCCCTGTCACAGTTTTGTATCAGCAATTAGAGCATCTCTGGGATGTAGTCCTGCTTGGCTTTTGCCTTTTCCATGCAATTCGTATCATGGCAATAATAAATCAGGTGGAATTTTGCTTCCTTTTCCCTGTTCTGAATCTCCTGAGAGAAAACAAGAACCGGAGTGATTCACAGGGAAACATTTGTAGGAGTTTTTGGGAGTCAGAATTAATTTAGGAGATGGATTTCAGGAAGATTTGGCTTTTATCTTCCTGGTTTTCCCTGAAAATACAGTGGAGAGGGGTGTGATGAGGACAATCCATCGCGCCAAGGAGCACTGGTGACCCACTGAACAGCCAGTCCATGCATTTTGATTCCCGATGATTTCATTCCAAACCTTGGAGTGGATTCTGACTCAGTTTGTAAAATCTGATTTTTTTTTAAGGATAAAATCCTGGGTTTTGTAGGTTTTGTCCCTCAGGGATTAGTGAAACAAGACCATGCTGTATGAGCAGGGCTTCCTTATTCTGTGGTTCCCTGCACAAAATGCTAGGATAATAAACATGTTTCCAGTGGACAGATTCCTCATGCAGGAGGAGTTCTTAGTTTGGATGACAGGGGAGAACCCTTTGGTGTGGCTGGGATAGCACAGATCCATGTGGAGCCCCCAAACCTGCCTGAGAGACCCTTGGCTTCCCCTTGTGCTCCTTCCAGGAAGGTGCCGGAGATTTCCTTTTCCATGGAAAGCTGTTCTGTTGATTCAGAATGCATTTGGAAAATTAATTATCTATTACTTAATCCTTCCCCATTCTTGCTGTATTTGATGGCTTTACCATATCCATGGAATGCTATTTTTGGGGTTTATGATTGGCTTGATGAGGCAAGGAAGGAAAACAAACTGGGATGGTTGCAAAATGGGAAAAAAATCCAACAAACCCCTCCAAATACCTGCAAAACGAATAGAACTCTAAACAGGGATTTTTTTTTCCAAGCAGTCATTCAAAGAGGAAATCAAGGAATGAGATTGTTTGTAAGCGCTTTTACCTCAGGGGTCAGGGCGGCCCTTTCCCTGGAGCACTCCTTCCTTTTGCACCTTTAGCCTGATAATCTGGATGGGTTTGGGAAAATTCCCAGTGTGCAGCAGGGAAAAGCAAACCTGTGCTTTCAGTATCTGCCTTGGCTTTCCATTCCACTGCTTGCTCCGAACTCTGCTCCACTCACACAGGGGAGTGGGACAAGGAGCAAATAGGAAATCCTTGTTTTCTACAAAAAAATGCTGAAAACCATAGTTTTGCCCTTGTTCCATTTAATTCCAAAGTTTGGGAGTCAAAAACTGGAAAGCAGGAAGCAAAACCTTCTTGTTTTTCCATCTTTGCCCAGGACGAGTTATCTCCTTTGCTTCCCTTTTTTAACCATTTCCTGGGAATCCGTGGTGGTTCTTTTTTACCAGAGATTGAGGCAAAGATTCCTGAGAGAACAAGTGGGATCCCAGTAAAACGGAGGCTTTGATTTATTTATTTGGAAAATCGGCACCGGGGTGGGCTGGGTCTGAACTCCAACCTCCTTGTGAGGGAGCAGAGCCGAAACAAAGAGGAGGATCCTTCCCCAGGAGCTTAAAGCGGGAATGTAAAGCAAGGGAGAACAGATGGATGGACAGATTGGGGAGCCCGGGAAAACAAAGAGCTGGTATTGTTGGGCAGGAATCGCTGCGCTCGGCTCATCCCGGCAGCTCCACCAAACTGGGGCTGGAATAATGCATGGCTCGGGAACACCAGGATGCAGGGAGGGAGCGCAGGCACGAACGTTCCCAGCTGGGTTTGGAGTTGGGAGAGGCTAAAGAGGCAGTGGAGCTTTGGGGCAAAGTTGGCAGTGGAGGAAGTGAGGAGAGTGGGGATGGGATTGCTGGGAACCCAAACCATTCCATGATTCTGTGGTTTCGGTGGGAAGGCTGTGAGAAAGAATGGGAAATGCTGCTCCAGGGTGTTTTCATTTAATGCTCAGCTCCCAGTTTTTCTCAGGAAAAAGGGAGGCTGCCATCAGTGCGGGTTTCACCCGGCAGGAATTTGGTGGCATTCCGGATTCTCCCCCTGGCCAAGCTGAGATTCCTGGAGTGGAGAGCTGTGTTAGGTGTGCTATGATTGCCTCTCTCCTCCCAGTCGCCATTCCCATTGAAATATCCAATGGCTCTCATCAGCCAACATTGCCACTTCTATGGAATCCTGCAAATGTTCCTCTGGCTCCTCTCTGCAGGGACAATGGATAAAATGAGCTGGAATGGGAGGGCTGTGTTTGAGGCTCGTGGCTTCTGCAGCTGCTGGTGCTGCTGCTGGAATGTTGAATAGCCTGGGATTCACAGCACTCACCCAGTAACTCTGGATAAAACCACTCCAAGTGCTCCAGCGCTTTTCCTTTCCCACACAATTTCCCACCCGGGTGCTGGAGTGATGCTGGAGACAAGGATTTCTCTACTGGGAAGCAAACAAGGAATGGTTTGGTCAGTGCAAGCAGCAGCTGCGCTGCTGGGATTGGAGCAAATTGAATCCAGCAAGGAAGGTTTTGGGACCCTGTGGAACAGGCCTGGCCTCCCAGGGAAGCAGGAATGTGCTCCCAACGTCTCGGATGGCCAAAGGAAGCCACAAATTGTGGAGGTCTTGAGTGGCCTAACAGATATTTATTAATATTTCTTCCTTTGGATAGTGCCCTGTTTTTGTCAGGAATCATGGAATGGTTTGGGATGGAAGGGATTTTAAGGATCATCCCATTCCAACCCCTGCCAAGAACAGGTTGCTTGTTCCATTTTAGGTTGCTCCAGGCCCCATCCAACCTGGCCTTGGACACTTCCAGGGCAGGATGTGGCTGTTCCTTTCCCCTGACTTTTCCCCTCCTCCTTCTCCACTTTGATTGATGGAAACACTCCCTGGGAGTTGTTTCTGCCATCCTTGAAAAAGCCCTGGAAGCACGAAATGTTAGAATAGTGTTAAGTCTATTTTTGACAGGAAGGCTGGAAATGTAAACCCAGGGCCGATCCGCTGGAGGGAATGATCAAGGCAGGATTCTTAAATCCTGGGAAATTGCTAATTTATTAATTTTCTTGCCTAATTTTGATTACTGGTGCCACCCAGCCCCAGAGCTGAGCGAATGGCTGAGAGCTGATTTGCATCTCACAGGAATAACAATATCAAATCCATCCCTCCTGTTCCCTGCTTTCCTTTGGAATTGAAAAGGGTATTCTGAAGGGTTCCACTTCCAGACATACTTCAGGAAGAGCACGAGACAGGATCTCAGCAGGTTTTGTTCTAAGGGAATGGGGTGGATTCTGTCAGCTCTGGGGACAAATCCTGTCTGCCTGAATCGTTTGGAATTGCTCCCAGGCACAACCACAGGGAAGCAGAGTGTGCAGCATCTGCTCCTGGGCACTCTGGAGCGAGGCTGGAAGTGCTGGGGGCATTCACCTGGAGAAGGGAAGGATCCAGAGGGACCTCGGAGCCTCTTCCAGTGCCTAAAGGGGCTCCAGGAGAGCTGGAGAGGGACTTGGGACAAGGGCTGGAGGGACAGGACACAGGGAATGGCTTCCATTGCCAGAGGGCAGGGAGAGATGGGATACTGGAAAGGAATTGCTGGCTTTGAGGGAGGTGAGGCCCTGGAACAGGGTGCCCGGAGCAGCTGTGGCTGCCCCTGGATCCCTGGAATGCAAAGGTGACATTCCCTCAATCCTTCCTGTGGCTGCGTCCAGCTGTGCTGGCAACAGCAGCAGGATGAGGTCAGGCGAGGTGACATCGCTGTCCCCATGCTGCTGGGTCAGGGAGGTCACACTGAATTCCCTGTTCCTAGGACTCGCTCCAGAGCTTCGTGGTGACAGAATCCACAGTCCTTGGCACAGCCATGCCTGTCTTGTACCCAGCTCCCTTTCCATTCCAATCCTACTTTTACTCCTGCGGGAATGTCAGACTTGTGGGAGATGTTCCAAACTTAAACAGATGTGAACAAGAGCCTGGAATAGGAATGTGGTTTTGGTATTTCCCTCTTTTTTTTCCTGTTTGGGAACACCCACCTAAGTGCACCTTGCTCTCTGTGTGCAAGAGCTGATTTAATCGAGCTTTCATTCTGGGCTGGCTCCATCCCACTCCGGTTCTGGGGGAGATCCTGTTCATGGTGCAGGATCCAGCTCTAACAGCTGGATTTCCACAGGCACTGGGGGCTGGATCTAAAGACAGGGATCTAATAGGATTTTTGGAAGCACAGAGCTCATTTGTTGTGGATGTGTTGGATGGTGTTTGAAACACCCTGGGATAGTGGAAGGTGTCCCTGCTCATGGCAGGGCTGGCACTGGATGGGCTTTAAGGTCCCTTCCAACCCAAAGCATCCCAGGATTGTGCAAGCCCTGGGAATTGGGTATCCAGGCACTTGTGGAAATGCTGTAAACACTGACCTGCCCCTTTAAATCCCTCTTAGAGGTTTGGCTTTAAAACTGAAATCCAGGGAAAAAACAACAAATGAAATCAGTGGCAAAAGTGACCGAAAGCAGGCAAGGGGAGCCGAAAACTCAGCTCTCTCAGATTTGATTCATCCCTGAAACAAGCTGGAGACTTGTGAATTTTCCCAAAGTGCCATGGCAACATCCAGCTCTGTTTTGCAGCTTAGGAAATGTATTTTTGGAACTCCTGACTCACCCCCTTGAATATTTCTGCTGGACTAGGGGAATGTGTTTCCTTTTGCTTTCATGCCACGATTCAGCAGGAAAAGAGGAGCAGCTCCCTCCTGTTTTGCATCATGTGCTGACTGGGAGTGCTGGGAGCGCTTGGATAGGCTCCCTGTGGGGATGGAGCTCTGAGCTGTGGTCTCCAAGCCCCATATGGGCTGGAGAGTGGATAGCCAAGGGTGGAAGTGAGGGATAGCCATGGGAGGAATAAATACAAACATCTTATATTTAAGACAGGTACCAGGTTTTCCAGCACTCTTAGAGAATCATGGAATGGTTTGGGTCGGAAGGGATTTTAAGGGTCCTCTCATTCCATGGGCAGGGACACCTTCCACTAGCCCAGGTTGCTCTAAGCCCCATCCAGTGTGACCATGGAGGTGCCCTGAGGGCTGGAACCTCTCTGCCCTGGGAGAGCTGGGGGATCCATGCCACAGGAACAGCCAAGGGAATTGGGGGAGTGCAGGGAATGCAACAGCAGTGAAGATTATCGGTGAAAACTGGCCTGATCCATAGTTTTTGTCTGCTCTATATAAATTCTAACCAGAATTCAAATTCCTTTTCTTCCCAGTGCTCCTGATAAATGCAGTCAGGAGTATCTCAGTAGTAAACACCGAGTACTTCAACTGCCTTTTTGCCTTGCTTATTTTCCTTGCAAAGTCTTTCCTCTTTGTCGAAATTCAAGTGAAAAAACATCTTTGGGAAGGCTGAATTTTGATTCAGAAGGAGACACTGAGCACAGCCAACAGCATTTTATAGCTCCTTCCACTTTAATTTGGGAAGCAGCCTATTTAAATATGCTAATGGTATGCACAGCCATTGGAACAGAATCCAGGCTATAAACTTCCCACTGAGAGCAGGAAAGCTGCGGCTGCCTCCCGACGTGTTTGCCAACTCCTTTATTAGGAGTTTGCTATCAAATCCTTCTGGACAAAGGTCACAGGAAAAGGAGCTGGAGGTATCAAGCAGGGTTATTCCTGACATTCCAGGTTATTTGCTGGATTTGTAGTCAGATTCCCTGGCTTTTTGGAGTTGTGGAATAGTTTGGGCTGGAAGGGATTGTAAGGATCATCCAGTTCTGTGGACAAGGACACCTTCCACTGTCCCAGGTTGCTCCGAGTCCCATCCATCCTGACCTTGGACACTGCCAGAGATGGGGCAGACATTAACTCTCAAGTTCTCCAGGCATCAAGTAAGCCTGACCTGGACTGAGCTTAGAACTGAGCTCAGCCTTTCCTTCCCAGCCCAGCTTTTCAGTCATTGCTGTGCCCAAGTCCCGCTGCAGTGAGTGGCACCCTCTCCCTGGCAAGGAGAGCCCTGTGATGTAGTTCCTGTCACTGCATAGGAACTCCGGTAATTCTGGATTAGAGGAGTTATTATCACAGATAGGGGTTTAATGCCGGATCAGAAGGAGGCTGGGAAGAGTTTTCCTTTCTGCAAGGGGGGGGAGGGGGCTCCCTAATTAATGAGCTCCAAGGAAATCTATGGAACGCCAAGAAGGCCAAAAGGATCAATATTTGCACTCTGATCAATTTGCTCAAAAATTGTCTTTATTTTCCCAGCACTTTATAGACAAATCTGTCATGAGCTGCCAAAGTGAGGAGTATGCCCAGATTTGGCACCCAATTATTTTCTGGGGGTAATTAACAGGGAATTGGAGCTCCCTGGAAGCTGTGGTGGATCCCTGCACCGCTGTAGTCTGGATTTGATGTAATTTTATCTCCTTGGAGGCAGGAATGGATCTGTTTATTTCCATCCACATGTAGTAGACCCTGAGTGGGATCCTTGGAGTAAATTCCTGTCCCAAGAACCCACCTATGGTCAAATTCCCAATCCACTACTGGAGCCCTTAATTTTCCTGTGGCCCAAACAATGTGGATTTCCCTGGACTTGTTTTCAAGGGTGGCCAGAAGTATTTTGGTTGGGTTTATTTTGGGGCGGAATTTCTGGGAATTGGAGCTGTCACTAACATGGACATACAGTGAGGGAAGTCTGGGAAGGACTTCTGCGAATGGCAGAGTGGATGTAGAGAAGATTGCTCAGAGGAGCTGTGGCTGCCCCATCCCTGGAAGGGTTCCAGGCCAGGTTGGATGGGCTGGGAGGGATCTGGGATAGGGGAAGGTGTCTCTGCCCATGGCACAGGGGTAGAATGAGATGGGCTGTAAGGCCCCTTCCAACTCAGACCATTCCATGATCGCAGGTGTTCCTGTCTATCCCACACTCCTGGCCAGCTCGGGTTTCTGCGAAGGAGGATGCTTTGCTCTTAGGAGTAAGTCCTGAGGCTGCCAGAGGTTTTCACACCCACAGCTCTGGATTTACTTCCATGAGAAATGACAACAGGGTACCTGGCTGAATCTCCTTCCATGAGCCTAAACTGCAGTTTGCTTTCTTGATGGTAAAGTGAGAGAACAGGAAACCCCTCGGGAAGGTGCAAATGCAAGCTTGGCTCCCGAGGAAGTCAGGGATGCGAAGAGGAGACTTTTTACTTAATCCTGGAGAGAAAGTTGGGACACACTTTGGAAGCAGAGCAGTTAGGAATGGTTGGAGAAGAGACAGTGATTATTGGACTTTGTGACAGGAAGTCATTGAGAATTTCCTGAAAGGAGTCAAAGCAGAGTGGATTTGCATTGTGCTCGGAGGTTTGGGACTCCTGAGATATTTATAGGAAAAATCCAGGAGGTTGTGTGTGGTTTCCATTATCCAGATTTCCTATAAAAAATAAATACACAGCAAACTCGGGGCTGTCTTTGCTGTTTCTGCAGCAAAACTGTCACCCTGGATTGGGCTGGGCTTCAGTTTGGGCCGAGTAGTTGATTTACTTTGCCCAGTTACTGTTTTTTATAGAATGTGAAGTAGGGAAGATCCACAGAAACTGTGAATTGATAGAATTCAAGAAAGCGTGTCTGAAGAGGCACTGCCTGGTTTGGGGCAGAGCATTTGGCCCCACAGCCAGCTGGGGTTTGGGGATGGGAGCTGGCTGGGCTCTCGTATCCCAAATTTCAGCCAGCTCCAGCACGATCCCTCTGTTCCAAACGGAGAGATGGAGATGCCTGCATGATTTAGGGGCTTAAATGCTCTGTTGACACTGGGAATGGGAGCCTGGAATGCCTCAGGTCGGATCCCAGCGCAGCCAGGGATTTATGATGTGGTTGTAGACAAGCCATTTAGCATGAAGACGTTGACATTTCTGTGGATGCCTAATTCCATGAGGAAATGCTGAAATACAGAGTTTGGGGACCAATTGAGCAAGTGGCTCCACATTGTTTTGATTCCCTTCTCTTGGGAAAATTGGAGCTGATTCTGATTTTATTTACACAGGAATTAATCAAGAGCGGCTTCATAAAGATTGTTCCTTACATTTGCAATGGGGCTTGGAGTGAGCAGGTCATAATTCCCTGAAATCGAGGAATCGGCTGATCCTATCATTTAATTTTCCAGTAAATTTTGGGGGGTTTTTTATCCAAATCCTTCAAGTTTTGTCCGGGTATGTTTTAACAACTAATCTAAAATGTATTAATTCTTGTTAATGCTCCTCTCTACACAATGGCTTTTGTTTGGCTCCCAGTTCTGCTGTGTGTGAACTTCCTTCCAAGCTCCTATTCCCAGCTTGGATTCAGCTGAGCTGGGAAACCTCGCATTGCCTTTGGGGACTCGGAGTTGGTTTTCCTGTCCCAGAGGAATTCCTCTGGCGCTGCATGTCCCAAGCTTCTGAAGCTGCTGAGGGGAGGAACCAGCTCGTGTCTGAGCACCTCAAAGGTGCAGCAGTCGCTCCACGCCCATTCCTCTCGCAGATTGAGTGTGGGTGGATCCAAATTGTTATGGCATGAAATTCCAGAGGCCAGCTTGGACAGGGCTTGGAGCAGCCTGGGGTAGTGGGAGGTGTCCCTGCCCATGGCGGGGTGGAACGGGATGAGTTTAAGGTCCTTCCACCCCAAACCATTCCAGGATTCTATGAAATCCCAAGCCCACCTTGGAGCTCTGTTGCAGCATTGTCCTTTCCAGCTGATCCCAGTGTGCACAAAGGCCTGTCCGGGTTTTTTCCAGGATTGGTCCGTGCACACATAACAGGATATTCCGAGTGCTGGGCAGCGCGCGGCAGAGAGGAAGGAAGTTCCCAAAGCCTCAGAAATGAGGCATGTCCTGCTGTTGTTGTGCTCGGAGTCCTGATCCCAAGGGACACAACGAGCCTGTCCTGGGGCCTCAGCCTGGCAAAGCAGGGCTTGACTCCAGTTTTATTTGGGTTGGGTTTGGGATTGTTCCGGCCTGCTTTGCAAACACTGCTCGGATTCCACCTTCAGCACCGAGAGGAAAACACGGCTAAATCAGGGAATTCTGCTTTATGCAGTTTGGATGGGATCATGGAACGGTTTGGATGGGAGGATTGTAAAGCTCAGCTTTAAGAACCATGGGCAGGGACACCTCCCACTATCCCAGGTTGCTCCAAGTCCTGTCCAGCCTGGCCTTGGACACTTCAGGGATCTGGAGTTCAAACACCTTGCCGTGGGATATATCCAGCAGCTGGGGTAACAGGGTCTCCTCCTTCCCAGGAGAGAGTGAGGGGAAGGGAACAGCCACACCCTGCACCGTGGGGTCCCTGCCTTACAGAAACTGAGATTAAGGTCACCTCAGGTACATTCCACAGCCAGGAATGCCTGAGTCTGGGAACAGTGACTCAGCTCTTCCAATTCCCAACGCTGGTTTGCGTTTTCTTGCTGTGCTTTTTTATTCTGGTAGCTGAAGGGATTCCAGGATTAAACACTCCTTCATGGCATATGAAATAAAGTAGACTTTAAAGATCCCTATCCTAAATAAAAGGCTTCCTGTTGGCATGGTGATGGATCTCTCCAGCAGGTTTTAAAACCACTGGATTAACACTGGTGCTAAAGAATAGCCTGGGGAAAAGGAAAAGGGAAGGTTAAAGTGTATCCGAAAAGTCTCGCTCATGTTTATAGCACAGTTTTATGATTGAAGGTAAGACAGATCACTGGGCATTCCTCCAAATTCCTGGTAGTTCTCCCTTTGCAAGGCACTAATATTGGGATTAGCAGGGTGTTTGAAAGCCATTACCTTTCCTCACCTTCCTAATTGCTGGTTCTTCTGGGAAAGCACGAAAAACTCTGGGCTCATAAAGGAGCCTCCTCTTGCAGCGTGTGCAGAGTTGGGTTTTGGTATCTGGTGGATTTATTGGAAGCTTTGTGTGCGCAGTTTTTAGGGGCTGCATATAAATTTAGAGGATCTTTGGTTATTTAATCATGTTTAGGGTCACAGGCAGTGCCTGAAGGGGCTCCAGGAGAACTGCAGAGGCCTTGGGGTAAGGCATGGAGGGACAGGACAAGGGGAATGGCTTCCACTGCCAGAGGGCCAGGGCTAGGTGGGATACTGGGAAGGAATTGCTGGCTGGGAGGGTCGGGAGGCTTCCTGCTCCCAGCTATTTTCCTGGGCTGAGCTGGGGTTTAGCCAAGGATGGGGCCGCTTCTGAAGGGTTTTAATCTGCCAAGTGTTTCCTGGGTTTCTTTTGCTCTGGTCAGATTTGTTCCCTTCAGGGCATTCCAAACCCATCCTACCCTTTGCCGTGGGTTGGAGTTGCTCCTCCGAGGAACAAACACGGCGTGATGAAAAAAGCCTTTCATGAAGTACAAAGAAATCAGAATTTATTGTGGGGTTTGATTTTTAAAGACAAGCCTTGAATAAATTTATTATTTAATAATAAATATTTAAATAATATTTATTATTTAATAATAAATAATCCCTGGGGGGCCAGGGATTTGTAATCCTTGGGAATTAATACTGAGGTTCCAGCATTGTAGAGTAGGATCCTGGGATGGTTTGGGTGGGAAGGACCCTAAAGATCATCCTGTTCTGCCCCTCCAGGGACACCTTCCACTAGGCCAGGTTGCTCCAAGCCCTCTCCAACACTTCCAGCTTTAGTTGCCCATGTGAGTAAAAACTGGTCTTAGATTTCTGACCTAGATTAAAACTGCTTTATTTGGGGATAGAAGTGACTAAAGACTGGAATAAAATAGCAATTGGGATAAAAAAGCCCCTTCCAGCTGCTCCCATGCTGTTCGTCCCTTTTCATTAAACCCATCTCTCTTTGTTTACTTGCTTCTAACACAGATAATTAAAATAAATTGGGCCTCTCCACAGCTCCAGCTCCGTACGTGGATTTGTGGAAATCCCCTCAAATGCTGCCAACGCCTTGGTGGGAGAGGGACCTGCCCTGTCCACAGGGGCCTGGAGGGACAGGACACAGGGAATGGCTTCCCAGTGCCAGAGGGCAGGGCTGGGTGGGATATTGGGAAGGAATTGGTGTCTGTGAGGGTGGGCAGGCCCTGGCACAGGGTGCCCAGAGCAGCTGTGGCTGCCCCTGGATCCCTGGCAGTGCCCAAGGCCAGGCTGGATGGGGCTTGGAGCAGCCTGGGATAGTGGAAGGTAGAATAATACAATTCTTAAAATCCCTTCCAATGGAAACTATTCCAGGATTTTGTGGAGGGAAGTGGAGTGGTGGGTTTAAGCTCTTGCCCGGGTTGGGATTGGTGTGGTGGTCATGTCCACCCCCAGTGCTGCTTCTGCACATTCCGGGCCATCCTGATGCTGTTTCTCATAGAAACCTGGACTCTCCTTCTCCAGCTGGACAGAGAGGGAGTGGAGATCCAGGCCAGAGTCCTTAAAGTGCCCCGAGAGCGATAGCAGGAGGGAGCAGAGCCCCTCGTTCCTTGGAATGGGAAAGCTTTCTCTGCCATATGTTTTGAATGGAGCTGCTGTCCCAAATGCCAAGACGTGTTGAAGGGTAGCTGGGTGTTTGGGGATGAGTGTCCCATATTTACAGCTCTCCAAGTTGCATTGTTGTTGAAAGTCTGCTGTGGGCTGTAAATATGTTCTGGAGCTGGGTAAAAATATCCCAATTACCATATTCCGAAGGACAACAATTGCCATGCTTGGATGCCTTCGGAAGCAGCCCAGGCTGTAAACAGGATGTGCTGGGCCCCGGTCGCGCGCGTTCTGCCGCTGCAGCCGTCACAGGGAGCTCAGCAGCTTCCAAATAAATCCTTGGATCCTCTGGATCCATGCTTCGGGAAGCACTTCAGAGCTGCCCTCATCTTCGGTGTGGGGTCAGGGCTGGGTTTACTCAGCAGAGGGAGGAAGGTGGAGAATTTCCCCCAGCTGCTGCAGGAAAGCCCCTCTGGATCAGAATTCACCCCTCATGGGCAGAGGGTGGCTGAAGAGGAACTGTCTCGAGACAGGGTGGGTGGGAAGTTTCCAGCCATTGAGCTCAGGCTTGGTTTGCACTCGGCACTGTCGAGGTGAGTGGCAGGGACAGATATTCCAGCGGGGTCCTACAGCACATTCCAGGGAGATGTGGCTGAGTTTGTCCTTCCCTGGTGCAGGGACATCATGTATTCCTTTCAGAAGACACTTGTAAAGGTAATTTAGTTCTTAATGACCCATCAGTTGAAAAAAGTACAGAATGTGCTCCAGACACCTTGGAGAAAGCCAGGGCCTTTTCCTGGCTGGAATTCTGGCAGCATTCTCTGATTTAGGACGATGATTCAAGGGATGGTCTAAAGCCAGTGGGTCCAGCCAGGAGGGTGAGACACGGAAGCACTTCCATCTCCCCCTTCCAGGTGGTTTCTTAGGATCTCCAGTTTTAATGAGTTCCCTCAGCATGGAGCTGCTGCCTTCTCAGGAACAGGCTGGAGCTCTGGAAGTTTCTCTGGAGCATATGGGCAGGTTGAAAGGGAGCAGATGTTTCAGGGGCAAAGGGCAGAGCTCAGAGGTAAGAGATGAAGAAGCCTTCATGGGCCCCTCGCTCTGTGAGTTTTCCGTACTAAATCAAACGCTGGCGTTACGGAAGCGATCCCTGGCAGAGGCTTCAAGGGCTGCAGTCATGGCTCAGCTGTTCTTGGGAGAGGGGAAGTTTTCCTAAAGTGCCAGGGAATTTCTCAGACTTCCATTCCAGTGAGTGCAGTGGAGTTGTGGAGTAAAAGAGCCCAGGGAAAAGGCCCAAGAGTCTGGATCCAGGGAAGGGCAGAGAGCAGCCATGCAGGTGTTGCAGCCGGAAGAGGTTTTGCAGGTATATTTGGATATAACCTTGGAGCAGGCTCTGGATGTCCTTGCATCCCTGGAAGTGTCCAAGGCCGGTCTGGGTAGGGCTCAGAGTAACCTGCTCTGATGGAAAGTGTGCCATGGCAAGGGGTGCAGTGGGATGATCGCTAAGATCCCTCCCAGCCCAAACCATTCTGGGGTTGGTGATTCCATGTGGTATTCACTATTATCCTGTAAGAAGAGCAGAAATCCCTGAGGAAATGAATGAAATCCTAATGAACTCCTGAGGCTGGGAGGTTCCCTCAGTGATTCCTTAGGAAGGACTTGGTGTGGAGGCACTGTGTCCCTGTTGGTGGCTGGATGCCCAGCACAGCTCCTCCCCAGGGAGCACGGCTCTGGCCAGCCCTACCTGTGCCCAGCTCTGCGTGTATCCGAGGAAAGGAATCCTTTTCTCCCAGCTCTGACAGGTGGGAGCGCTTTGTGTATCCCACGGTGATGAATTAATCCGTGTTCTCCGTGCTCGCGCCGAGCGGGATGAATTCATTTGGCATTCACGGGCATGTCAGGCTTTTTTTATCCTCAGTTCAGCTTTTCTATTACAAAGCACAATTAGCTGGGAGACACTTGAAACATTGCTCATCGCAGTCGGATGTCACCCACAGCCGCTCCTGTGGCTGGATGTTCCCATTCCAGTCTTGTATTCCTGTTCTGGAGAAGTCAGGGGACCAGCAGGGAATTCTCATCTAGTGCAGCACCAGGTTTGGAAGTGGCCATTCCCCTTCTCCTTCCCTCTCCATGCTCTCATCAGCTCTGATCAGGCTCTTCATGCCTGATCCAGCTCCAGGGGTGTAACATGTGCTTGATTTTCCGTTTGGTTTTCCATGGGTATCCATAAGTCTCTGCGGCTTTGCAGGAGGTGTGGGAGCAGCCATTCCCTCAGAGATCCAGGGAAGCCTAAAGAGCTTAGGGAAAAATTGGGATTTTTTTGTTGCTGTTGGAAAAGCCGTCTGAGACCGTGGAGTGGCACCAGCACTGCCCCATGTCCCCAAGTGCCACATCCACACAGCTTTAAATCCCTCCAGGAATGGGGGCTCCACCTTTCCATGAGGAAATGTTCCCTAATATCCAGCCTGAGCCTCCCCTGGCACAGCTTGAAGCCCTTTCCTCTCCTCCTGTCCCTGTTCCCTGGGAGCAGAGCCCAGTCCCCACCTGGTTCCCCATTCCTGTCAGGGAGTTGTGCAGAGCGAGGGAATAAACAGGAGAGAGGAATATGACATGATTTTAAGTTGGAATTCTGTCGTAAAATGATTTTCACTTCCCCATCCAGGGGTGCTTTGTTGGTACCATCCTTGCAGTGTTTTGTAGCATCTCCCACAACATTCCAGATGCGTTCTGCTGTTCCTCAGAAAGCTCCTGTTTTCACAGGCTCCCCAAAGGACACAAATTTGGGAATTTATTTACTCAGAAGCTCAGTGCAGCAAGGGAACAAAACAAGGCTAAAATAAGAAATTCCCCTTTGATGCCTGAGGTCACGAGCCCTCTCAGGGCATCCCAGCGTTCCACACCAGAAATCACGGAATGCTTGGGGTCAAAGGGATTTTAGGGAGCAGGGACACCTCCCGCTATCCCAGGTTGCTCCAAGCCCATCCAGCATGGCCTTGGACACTTCCAGGAGCAGCCCCAGCCTCCTGCAGGGAGTTACAGAGAGCCAGGAGGTGCCTGCTGGCCCTGGGAAAAGTGGATTAAAGGCTGGGATGAGGGCACGAAGCAGAGCTGGGAGAACTGTGTCCATGCCCACAAAGTCTATGTCCTAGAAAAGAGCTGTGTTTGGCTCCCAGGACAATGTGGGGAATTATGAGCTCACCCCCCGGCAGCACAATGGAATTCTTTGTTGGGAATATGACATCGGGAACAGTTCAGGTTTGTTTACACTGCTGGTGTTGCAGAGTGGTGTCTCCAACTCTGCATGGATATTTGTGGAAGCTTGGGAAATTCAGGCAGAAAATGAAATGCCTTTTTCATTCCAGAAATGAATTTTCCAAGGATTTGAGGCCGTCATCCTGTCCTGCTTCCACATCACCTCCCTGCCTGTTGTTTTGGACTTTTCTTCTCATGTCCTGATGATATTTAGAGCAAAACCTTCAAAAAAAGATGGGATCAATGGATGTGCATTTTAAATTTTCCAGTCCTTTAGCTTATCAAATATCCAGGTTTCTTCTTCCCTTGATCTTCCTCTTTAATCCTTCTTCTGTATTTTGTTGAGCTCAGTTTTTTCATGTAGTTTTTCAACCTAATACTTGGATAAATCCAAGTTCTTTTGAAGAGCAAAACAGCAGGAAAGGTCTCAATCCACCAACCAGGCGTGTTGAAATTAATTGGGATTAGCAGGCCCGGTTTAAGGTGTTTTGGGAAGTAGCAATCCCAAAGTGGCTGTTTATCACATTGGAATATGATCAGAATCAGGAGTCCCAGATGTCCCCCACCCTCCTTGATTTGGGCACGATTCCTGCTAATCCCATGGCGATTTTTAGGATCATCTTGCTCCAGGTTGCCCAGAGAAGCTGTGGCTGCCCCATCACTGGAAGTGTTCCGTGTTGGGTGGGGTTTGGAGCAGCCTGGAATTGTGGAAGGTGTGGAATGGGATGATCCTTAAGGTCCCTCCTAACTCGGATTGTCTGATTCTGTAAATCCCACCTTATTTATCACATATTTCCCGAAGAGAATTCCCAAAGCTGCCCATGACAGTTGCTGATGGGGATATCCCATTGCCTGATGCTCGTGGTTACATTTCCAGGAGCCAAGTCTGGAAGTGTTGGAGTTCATTGGGATAAATCCAAGCTCCGAGAATAAGGCACCAGGGAATTTTTGCCCTAACTTTGGTGTCATCAGGGTTTCACTGCCTTAAGGTAATCCAGCCCTGGAGAGGCCACAAGAAATTCCTGGAATTAGGTTTAGGAGCTCCCAAACCTTCCGGATCGTCCATTTCCATGGGCAGGGAACCTTGCACTAAACCAGAGGCTCTGGAAGGTCTCTCACAACCTTGACAGTGATTCCATGACCTTGTGAAGCTCTCAATATCCCAGCTGAAGATGAAGGAGGTTGCAAAAATCCCGCTTTTTCCTCCAGCTGGAGCTTGCTTTGTTCTGGATCTGTGTTTCTGCCTTCTTTCCCTCTGGAGCTCAGCTAAAGCCGGAGTGGTTGGAAACAACAACTCCATGTTGGGCTCTGATGGAGGAATGAGATAATCTGGGTTCCAAAGGGGCTGGATCTCGGGGCTTTTCTCGGGAAGCATTAAAGCCGGAGCCACCTTCTCTGCCGATCCCCAAAGATTGTTTTAATGAGAACTAAAGGGCCTTTTTCCAATTACCAGGGAATAACTGGATTAAGTTCCTGGGTTATGTCAACCTGCTTGGATTTGATTAGGGAGAAAGAAATGGATTTATCCGTCAGGGTTACTTCATTAAGGCTCCTCATTGATGCTTCGCAGAGGATTGGGAGCAGTTGGCACTTTTCGGGGGAAATATCAGGAAAATTGGGATGCGACTCCAGCACAAGTCCTGGCTGGTCCCTTTCCACAGGAGGGCAGGGATCCATGGGGTACTGGGAGGGAATCCCTCCCTCCCTCTGAGGGTGGTGCCACTGGCACAGCTTCCCAGAGGAGCTGGGGCTGTCCCATCCCTGGACGTGTTCCCACTTGGAGCACCTGGCTCTGGTGGAAGGTGTCCCTTCAGTGCCGACAGTGCACTTGGATCATCCCTGAAATCCCGTCCAGCCCCACCCTTTCCATGAGTCCATGATTATTCCCTCCTAGTGTCACTGGAAATGGACGCTAGGGCCATGTTCCTGAGGGCTGAGCCGTCCTGCTCCCTGCTGGATTTTGGGAGCCCTGCTCCGGGCTGCGATGCTGCCTATCAGAATCGATGGGATAGTATCCCGTGGTTTGGAGCAGGAGACGGATCGGGGCTCCCCAGAGCTAATTGCCTGTTACATAACACAACTGATTTTAAAAAATCTGCCTAATTAACCTAACGGAATGGTTGATCAGATCTTGTCAGGTAAATGATCCACAGTTTCTTTCCCTTTTTTTTTTTCCTGGAGCTTAATTAAATATTTACCTCCGAGTGTCTCGTGCTATTAACGTGTTCATCTGTTATGGAGAGAATAGAATTCCTAACTGGGGGAGAGAATTAACCTGCACGAATGTGTCGGGTTTGGAATCTTGGAAATCGCCCAGATTCAGTCACAGCACCCAGATTTTAAGTGCTCGTGACCTTCTCCGTTCCTCCTGCTGGATTTCCCACTGATCCTAGCACCTGGCTGTGTTTCACATGGAAGAAGAGTGGATTTAAGCGGTGTGGCCCAGTCCATCAGTGTTTGCCCAGGGAAGTGTTCCAGGCGAGGTGGGACAGGGCTTGGACAACCTGGGCTAGTGGAAGGTGTCCCTATGGCAGGGGGTGGGACTGGTTGATCCTTAAATCCCTTCCATCCCACACTATTCAGCGAAAACCAGAGACGGAATATTGGGAATGGCTTGTAGTACCCAGGGATGTGGGCCAGCCCTCCTGCATTCCTTGGCTGATGCTCAGGGGTAAAACACACATCCCAAACTTTCACTTGAAGCTTTGTCCTGTCTGAAGTGTTTGTCAATCCCTGCTTTCTGCTGGGGTCTTGGGAAGGGTGGAAGCTGTTTCACTGAAGTCACTTTGGAGCCAGCAAGGAATTTTGCTGCTCAGACCTCAGCATTCCTGAGGGTCCGGCTCCTTCCCGCCGTGAATTTCAATGAGTTCATTTAAGCCGGGGGTCAGGAGCCACTTGCCGGCCTCGGCTCCTCGTGCCTGGCTCTTAATTAAAGGCACCGGGAGATTAATTTGAAGCGTTGATTTCCCAGTGCCCTCACAAAAAGCGGGAATGATTTCCACCAAGCCTAAAGAACTTTTTTGTCCCCAGATGTAGAAGACAGAACTAGCTCAGGGTCCTGGGGGAATGCAGGACATCCGAGTCCATCCCGGGTAAGTAGAATCTAATCTTTATCCCCCAGCCACGCTTCCTGCAGATGGAAACGTGCAATCCTCAGGCTGAGCTGGCCGCCAAGCGTGCAGAAAAGCTGGCCTGGGAAGTTGGATTCTCATTAAAATGGCTTTTTCTCATGTTTTAATATTTTAATATTAAAACCTGAGCCCAGCAGTGCGTTTTGCTCTGTGAGAAGCTGAGCGAGGGGAAGGTGGCTGTGCCCACAGGATGGGGTTGGAATCACATGATCCATAAGGTCCCTTTCAACCCAAAGCATTCCATGATTCCATTATTTCTATGAATATTGATTAATAATAATTCATTTATATTAGCCTTTATATTAGTCTATCAGTACCCCCACCCCAAAGCACATGTGGAGCAGAGGCTGCTCCCCAGTGTTTTTGCAGTTGGATTTTGAGTGATTTTTAGGGATGGGAGGTGTTCCCAAGCCTAAGGAGAGGGCCAGCACCCATCCGTGTGCCGGGGCTTGCATTCCATGCCCAAGGTGGAGAGGGGACACAAAGGTTGTCACCGGAGCAGCCACATCCCTGCGCTTCCCGCCTCAGCCACTGCAGTGTGGGCTTCAAACCCTGCTCCTTGTCCGTGGGTGGAATTTGGGGAGTTTTGGCACATCCCTCTGAGCGTTGGACTATCCAAGCTCCAGCCCAGCCCACCTCTGCTCCCGGCTGGGAGTGGGGCACAGCATCTCCCATGCTCCCTGTGGGAACGCAGCTTCGGAGCCGCTCTCTGGCTTGGCGCTTGCTGGGATTTGTGAGACAGCTGGGTACAGTCAGTTCAATTGTGCCTGTGGACAGCTATCCACATTTTTTCGACACCTTGGGATTGGGATGCCTTGGTGGGAAGAACAGCTATTTCCAGCAGCACAGCTGGATCCTTCCGAGCCGCTGCCAGCCCCGAGCAGCTCCGTGGAAGCAGCCCCGCTTCCTGGCTGCCGTGTTCCCAGACGGAGCATGCCAGCTCTGCCCTTCCTCCAGGCTGGCTGTGGCTCGTGTATCAGCTCCACGGATTGGTCCCTGTTTGTTCCCTACAAACACATGGAATGCGCCTAGGCCGGGCAAAAAGTGCCTTCCTTGTGCCCTTATTTACATTTGTTTCAATCGCTTCCTAATTGTTTCCCAATTAACTCAGAAGGGTCAGGACTCCAGCAGCTCCAGGCCCTGGACTTGCGAGGAAGAGCGGGATCCCCGTCTTCATCCCCTCCTCATCCTCAATCCGTGTCCTTCCCCTCAGGGCAGCCGGAGGGGATTCCTCATTTCCCCCATCCCTGCCTCCGAGGAAGGAGTCCCACCACCTTTTCTTCTTCCATGCTGCTTTGCATCCCTGACGTCATTCCCGCTTCCATCTGTCAGTTTGATTTTCCTGCCCTTTTTTTTTCCCTTGACACTTGTATTGCTTCCGAGGGAAAAATGTTTTGAAAAGGAAATTGGGAATTGGCACACACCGATTATTTCTGCCTCCAAACCCCTGAATGAAGTTGGGAGATAGAAAGAAAAGGAGCACGAGCCTGGGAAGGATTCGGGAATTTGAATCAAGGCTGGGCATTAAGTTGCAGAATTATTCCGCAGAGAGCCTGACCTCACTTTTTCCTGCTGGAATGGAATTTCCACAGCGGGAGACTTGGTTCCTTCAGAGTCTTTCTTCCATGTTTTCAGCAGGAAGACTCTTCAGAGAGGGTTTTGTGCTGATTTGCCCCATACAGAATTTCAGGAACATCATCCCAGGCCTCCATTCAGGGTTCTCTTTCTAATGAACTGAACATTGGAATCAGCACTAAAAACCCTCTGGAATATGTCATTCTAGCCAGTCAGCAGGGAAAAAATTCAAGGGAATGATGTTTCTTAGAGCAGGCTTCAAATGGAGTAGGGAATCCTGGACTTTCAGTTGGGAAAATGCTGTTCCAAGGTCTAAAATTGTGTTTTTTCCCGGTTTCTTGGCAGAACTATGGAGATGGGACTCACTATGACCACATGGCAAGCAGAGACCTCAGCTCACATGACAATCTCTCTCCTCCCTTTGTCAATTCCAGAATACAAAGTAAGAACATGGAATTTCCTCCCTTATTGGGCTGGGGAAAGTGGGATCATCAGACTAGAAATCAAATCCAGGGGGCTTCAAGCCCTCATCCTCATTTCTGGGTCTTAGCCTGAGGGTGGGAACACGGATGTGTTTCAATTTTCCATTTTTGAAGGTATGAAAATTTTGCTGTGATGGTATTTATTATTTTATATCCATTTATTTTATCCATATTTGATACCCATAATCGTGTTTTCCTGCTGGGTTTGTGATGCAAAATCAGGGTTGGCTTTTTCCTTGGACACACCTGGAATGGGATTTTTAAAATAGGACAAGCTTTCTGAAATCCTAATAAATAAATCCCAAAGGGAACAGAGAAACAGATGCTGGGGGACACTGGGAATGTTGTTTGGAGTGGGAGGGATTTTGCCTGGAGGTATCCAAGGAACTCAGGGCTGGTGACACGGTGGGGATTGGCCAGCGGCTGCACCGACAATCCTGGAGATCTTTCCCAACCAGAATGTTCCCGGGATTCTGTGCTGAAAGGTTTGGACATCCTGTGATTATTTATGAGGGAGCCATCGCCCCATTTATTAATTAAGGCTGATTAATGAGTTTGATTAAAGTAAATAAGTGATGTCAAAATACTGGTCATGCTCAGGCTGGGCCAAGATCCCGCCCGTGCTCCATCCATGAGCGAAGCGAACGCTTCCCTTTAAAGCCTTGAGTGCGCTCCAAGGAAAACATGGAGCCGTGGCTGTGATACATCATTCCACAGCTCTAGTATACATCCCTCATCCCGAATATTGGGTAACAGTTGGGAGTTGTTGGGCAGTGTTGGAGCTTGCAGCCGTCGTATGGATTCCCAGCCAAAGCACGGTCACGGCAGTTTGTAACAGGCTCGGGAGAAGCCAAGGAAAGCATGGAAATAGCAGCACTCCCTCCCTCGCTCACACCACGGGGCTTGGGCAAAACCACAGCTGCTTCCCAGTTCAGCCTTTAACTGGAGTCTGGAGAGCTGGGAAGGGTCTCTCCCTCTTCTACCTGCCCCTGCATTCCAGAGAAATCATGCTCCTTCTTTTCCAGTTTGAAGGAAAATGCTGTTTTCCCTGACTTTGAGCAGTAATCGCTTCATAAAAACACAGCTGGAGGCACCTGGGCAGGGTAATAAGGATGTAGGTTTCTGAAGTTCCTTATAAGGAATTTGGGAAGTCCCTGCTGTTTCCCCAGGGTGCCGCTCCATGCCCTTGGAGGGGTTTTCCCAGTGGGATGGGTGCACATATCCCTCCTGCACCAGCACCATGCAGGGCCTGGGCTGGGGGATTGTGGTGCCATGTAGGGATGAGAATGGGAATGGGAACAGGAACAGGAACAGGAATGAGAATGGGAACGGGAAGCTATTAGCAGCCCCGGCAGGATGCTGTGGTTCCGGGATGGTGTGTGGGAGTGTTGCCGTGTGCCGTCGTGTCAGAATCTGGGATTTTGGGAGGAATCTAAACACCGCAGTGAGGGATGCTGCGCAGGGGCCTGTGCTCAGACGAGGCTGCCGGCTCCGACTCCACTTATTCCAAATGCATTTAATCATTTCCCTTTCCCTGGCACCGCTCGGGGCTCTGCCAGGGAAGGGTCCCTGTAAATCTGGGTGTTGGGATTTGGCACTGGCAGAGCCATGCTGCTGCTTCCTCCCCATCCTCCTCTTGCTGATCCAGGGCCCGACAATCATCCTGCCTGAACTGGTTTATACTGGTGTGTTCTGGTGTCTTGGATGGACTCTCTCCTCGTTGGAAGTGATGGGTACGGGATCATGGAATTATTAGGGCTGGGAAAGAGACCACTGAGCCCAGCCAAGGCCACCACTCATCCATGTTCCCAGCTCCAGCATGTGGTGGTGCTTCTTACTGCCACTCCCATCCCCAGGTGTCCCCTTTGGGAATGACCACATCCTGCTAAATCCTCTTCCCACGAGGAGGAGCTTGCTTTTAAACCACGTGGAACGTCCTTGGTGCAAGGAGAAGCTCTGGCAGCACTGGGACAACTCTCAGGGACAGGCTGGTATCATTGGGATTGCCCTGTGCAGGGTCAGGAGCTGGACTCGGTGATCCCTGCGGATCCCTTCCAAGTCAGCAGATTCCATGATTCTATCATTAGATGCAGGTTCTGGTGCCACTGATTTATGGGGTGACCTTTGGAGTTCCTCTGGCCATGGCTGTTGTGGTCACAGTGAAACAGCTGCCAGTTCTTTAGAATTCCATCCCCCCCTTGCTTTGCCAACCAGGAATATTGAGGTTTGTGCTTCCAAGTGCTCCCAACACCCCGAATTTCACCCAGTGTTCCTTGGCTGCTCCGTGCCTGTGCCCATTTTTAATGGGATTTTCCCTGTCTCGGTCAGAACATCACTGCGGCTGATGCTTTTCATCCCAGCAGCTTTGATTCCGTTCCCGTTATTATGAGGAGAACTGGAATTTTTTGCAGATTAGTGAAGTTTACCCAACACAGCATTAAAAGGCCTCGCTTTCAATTGCTAAACTGTAAACATTTGGGATGAAATTTTCCATGCTGTGGCTCTGACTCAGCCCGCACCATATTTTTTTAACCTTCTGCAGGAATGATTTCAACATTTCCTCAAATGGGATTACACTGCAGCCTGGCAGATTTGGGATTTTCTCTGTCAGTGTCTGGCGTGGCGGGAACATTAATTCCTTTTCACACCACCTCTGTTATGGCAGGTGGCTCCACTTCCCGCTCTGCAGCTGGGAAACGGACTCGGGGCCCAAACTGTCCAGGAATTTCAGGGATGGGGCTTGGAGCAGCCTTGTGCTGCCTTCCAAGTCGTGGAATCATGGAATGGTTTGGGATGGAAGGGATTTCAAGGATTGTCTCATCCCAGATAGGCAGGGACACCTTTCACTATCCCAGGCTGCTCCAAACCCCGTCCAGCCTGGCTTTGGACACTCGCAGGGACTCTCCATCCTTGGAGATATTCCAAACCCCAAACCCCAAAACATGATTTCCTGGAGCCTTGAAAGATGCTTCAAAATGCTTTGTAGAACCTACAAAGGAGGAGATGTGAAAATTCCCGTTCCCGATCAAGAGTTAATGAATTTGTAAGTGCTGCCAGTCAGGATTCCAAGCTCAGCATTCAACTGCGGTCCCAGAGAAAAGAAATGACAAGGACATCTCCATTTCTTTGGGAAGCAGCAGAAGATATATAAATAGAAACTGTCGACTGTGGCAATTCATGTGCAGGAGCGAAGCCTTGAAATACGAGTTTGTCCTACAGACTTTGCAGGGAAGTTTACATTCCTTGGGATTTGTACTTAAACAAGGCCAAGCATTTTTAAGGAGTTGTTTTGTGTGACAGCCTGGAGCTGTCGTCTCTGGAGGCAGGAGAGGCCTCCTGTCCATAATCTCGGGCTCCTGTCCATAATCCTGGGCTCCTGTCCATAATCTCAGGCTCCTGTTCATAATCCCAGCCTCCTGCCATAATCCCAGTCTCCTGCCATAATCCCAATCTCCTGCCTGTAACCTGGCTCTGCCTTCTCAGCGATCCAGGCTCCGATTTCCAGGCTCCAATGTGTCTGTCTCCTGGATAGAGAAGCAGCTTTTCCAGTAAAATCCAGTGGTTAACAAGATCTTGCCTTTTCCAGGGATTACTGGAGTTTGGCTTTCCAAGGAGCTCTTGTTGCTCTTCTCCAGCTGAGCTGAGGCTGGGGGCAGAAGGAATTTTGAGCTCCCAACTGTTTGGGTATTGAGAGAAACCTGGAAGTGACTTCCTGAAAATACTCCTGAAGAGGGAAGAACTGCATTTGTAGATATTGCATTTGGGAAGTGGGAGGGTGTTGGAATAAGATGGACTTTAAAGTCTCTTCCAACACAAAACCATTCCATGATTCAAAATAATTACTAAAAAAAAGGCAACACAAAAAATGCAAACCAAATTCAAAGCACTCCCAAAAAAAGGGTTTAAAAATTCATTCCTGCTCTTTGGGGGTTTCTGGCCTGAGTTGTTCTGGCTGAAGTGGCTGCAGCCCCTTAAAGACTGTGTGTCACCTCGAGGTCCCGACGGTCTTCAGGGGGACACAACCGGCTGCAGGCAGAGATTTGCATTACAGCTGGAAAATGGACATGTGGGAAAATCTGGGAAACAAAACAAATTTGGTGAATTAGTGGGTCATTTCCATAGGCAGTCACGCTCCGTTAAGCAGGGAAAAACAAAGGGTTTGTTATGCTCTTAGTTAAAGCCCAGAGTGTCCAACAAAGCCGAGTTTAATTAATAAGCATTCGCAGCCCGGCCCTGAAGTCTGAACTTCCCAGCGTGGAGAGATGGGGAATTAAAGGAGGAGTTAGATAAATAAAATCAACTTTTTGGGGGAGCTTTGGCTGGATTGTGCTGGAAAAAGAGCCGGAGCTGCCGGTGCCAGGGCTGGGGAGGCTGAGCCTCAGCGCCGGCTGCACTCTAGGCTGTGCTTAAAATGCTCGGCTCCCTGCATCTCCTCTGGGTTTTTCTCTCTCCATCCAGGACAAAAGGTGAGCCTTCCTTTCCCTTGTCTGGAAGCAAAAAATCCTTTGGCATTTTGGAGTTCAGGTTTTAATTCCCGCCCAGCAGCTTTTTTGGGAAGCGCTTTTCCCTCAGCCGCGATGCGTCGGAGGCACAGAGCAGATCGGATCCGATGGGAATGAGCACCGGTGGCGAGGATAAAGCAGGGCTGACAGGAGGGCACGGGAATTCTCCCCAGCCTCATGCCAATAGATCCATCCCCCTTGCCATATGGTTGGAATTAGGGACAGCACCAGTTCTCACACCAGACAAGGCGGCCAGGACTGGGGCCGGGCTTTGATCCTGGGACCACGTGAAATAAAAAGCTACGGAGCACGGGTTTAACAGGAACCAGCAGGACTTTAATTCGATTATATTCCTTCCTAACTAAAATCAGAGTATTCCCATTTATTCCTTTCACCCGCAAACTTTTACTGTGCAGCTGCAGGCTGAATATTCCCTAGTCCTAAAAAAGAGGGATATTCTGGGAAGCAAACATGGTGATTCAATGTGAGGAGGAAGAAGGAATCAGGCTGACAAAATATTCCAGTTTTGCCGTCGTGTGTGTTTGTATTTGTCTTTGTATTTGTGGGAATTATCCAGGAAAAATGGGTTGGATTAAAAATGAAAGGCAAGGAAGGAAATGGGGAATAAAAGACGTAAAATGCCGGATTCGGGGAAGGGAAGCAATGGGAGAAGCGGGAACAGGCCCGAGGTGAAGATAAACAATCACGACGATGCAGAAAGAGAAGGAGGCCAGGACAGGGAATTTTAGGAGCTCTTAGAGCTGGAAAGGGGAATTTATTGACAGATGATGTAGACACTGCTAAAAAATAAATGGATTTTTCGCCTCAGTGTTCACAAAAGAGGACGGGGAACAGATGCCAGAATCGGCTCTAAATTTCCCAGGAGAGAGGCAAGAAATATTGAAGGAAATAGGGATTATTCCAGACTGGGTGATCACACGGTGGGTGAGAACATCAGTGCGTGGATTAAAACAGAGAATAGTCATCCCAGAATTCCTAAATAAAGAAAGAAAAGTCTATGTCATGTTTACAGGGAAAAACATCCAACTCCCGGCCATCCTCAGTGCCCTCAGCTTCCACAGGGATAACCCTGGGAGGAGCCCTTGTTCCCGAAGGATTTCATGGGCTTGTTTTGTGTGTGACTGGCTAATTTAAAATGTGTTTTCCAGCAAGGAATTAAGGCTTCTGGGTGGGAGACTGGATTTGGGACCATCCATAAGCAATAGCTGGCATGGGTCGGGAGGAATTTTCCTCTGAGGGAATCATCAGGATCAGCAAACACCCGGTGAGGTTTTCCAAATGGTTTCCCAAATACAGGGTATTCCCAGCTGGAGCACCATGTCCAGCTCCGGAGCCCACAGCAGCACGGGGATGTGGAGCTGCTGGAGCCAGTCCAGAGGAGGCCACAGAGATTCTCCCTCAACCCTCTGGAGCCAGGCTGGGAGAGCTGAGAATGCTCAGCCCAGAGAAAGGAAGGCTCCAGGGAGACCTCAGAGCCTCTGACAGGACCTAAAGGGGCTCCAGGAGAGCTGCAGAGGGACTGAGAACAAGGCCTGGAGGGACAGGACACAGGGAATGGCTTCCCAGTGCCAGAGGGCAGGGCTGGGTGGGATATTGGGAAGGAATTGCTGTCTGTGAGGGTGGGCAGGCCCTGGCACAGGGTGCCCAGAGCAGCTGTGGCGGCCCCTGGATCCCTGGCAGTGTCCCAGGCCAGGCTGGAATAACCTGGGACAGTGGGAGTTATCCCTGCTGTGGCAGGGAGTGGAACAAAACAAGCTTTGAAGTCCCTTCCCACCCAAACCATTCCATGATCTCTGAGCTTCTCCCAAGCATGGCTTCAGAATTCCCCTGGAATTTGATCTGGAATTGTTCATGCGGAACAGAACCAGAGCTGCGATCAGCCCAGAGCTCTTGGCTCCCACAACCCGAGCGTTCTTGGGCTTCGGTCAGGCCAGGAGTTCCCTTGCTGCCCCATCCTGGCGGGAAGCCGGGATGGTTGGGATGAGCTTTGCAGGCCCATAAACGTTAGCCATGCGTGGCAGCCCCAGCTGCCTCTCCCTGTTTAACCACCCTGTCCTTCCCACTCAGATCTGTGGGACCGGCTTCCCCCTCCTTGCTTGGCAGAAGGCTTCTTCTCCCGACTTTGATATTTTTTTCCATGTGGAATGGTTTTGATCCCGCTCTGCGGAGCTGTCATCACCCCCCAAGCGGCTGCGAGCGCAGGGCCGGCTCATGTGGCGCACACCTGGAGGACACTGGGAAGGACTCGGCTTTGAAGCTCTGCTTGTTCCCTCCTCTGAGGCCACATTTTTCCTCCATGGTGTAATGGGATTTGCTGAGGAGACAAAATGAGGGGAACAAGCTGCACTTAAAAAGAGGGAATATCAAATCCAGCTTTGGTGGATCTGGGCAGGCGACTCCTCAAGGCAGAGCCCTGGACTTGGCCGTGGCTCTGTCCAGTTCTAAAAATCCTAAAAATTTGCTATTCCTAGATTTTTTTTTTTCTAGAATTTGGGTTGGAAGGGATCTTAAAGATCATCAGTTCCACTCCCACATTTCTGGTAAAGCTTTCAAGATGGACTCGTGGAATTGTTCAGATTGGGAAAGGGCTTTAAGGTCGTCCACCATCAACTCCGTGTTAAAATGCAGAGTAAAAGAATTCCTGGGCTGGAGAGGGAGAGTGGAAGGACAAGGGGAGGAAAAGGAAGATGTGCTGGGGGAAGTATTCGGAGAAAGCTGGTGGTTCAGGAGGTGCCATGGGATTATTCCAGATGAATTAGAGAATCCTAAAACAGCCTGTATCTGAAGGGATTTTCAGGACTACCCCATTCCATGCCATGCAATCAGCAGGGACACCTCCACTATCCGAGGCTGCTCCAGCCTGGCCTGGAGCACTTCCAGGGACTGGATCTTCACAGCTGTGGATGTGGCACGGGAGGATGCCCCTCTGCTCCTGCCTGCCTGAGAGCAGCCAGACATGGATGGAGATAGGAATGAGGGGGATGTGGGATCCTGGGAGCTTTAAACACATCCAAAGGACTTTTCCCATGGATCAGGAGGGTGGTAGGAACCTGCTCCTGTGGCAGTGGAACAGAACAGAATGGGAACCCGGACTCTGCTGGAGCTGGAATCCCTAAGGAATACTGAGAACCTCTTCCATGCTCCGTGTGGACTCATGTTCCTGCTCAGTGAGAGTGCCAGATCCGAGGGCTGATGGGAATGAGCACAGCCCAAGGTCCCCCAGCGCGGAACAGCTTGGCTTGGTCTTCTGGGGCTTTCCTTTCCCCCCTTGCCCATCCCCCGGCGTTAACAAGGTGAGATCCATGCGGAAAGGTTGAATCAAAGTCAAAGGGAAGTCCTTTGGCTCTTGGTGGGGATGAGGGAGGCTGCGTCCGTAATCCTGCCACGGTCCTCGTCACCTTATTATTAGAGCTGTGTAAATCTGGCATGGATTTGTGTTTGCCAAATATACCCTGGCCTACATCGGGGCTTATATTTGGAATTGGGGCCAGTTTTCACGCCTGTGCAGCCGGGAATTTTTGCCAGTTCGGAGCATAACAACAGGAAAGAGGATAATGAAGGACAGAGGAGTCAGGGAAGGAGAGAACTCGGGATGGGAGGAACTAGGCATAAAAGACAAAGGAATATGGAGCCCATTCCTTCTTCCTGAATGTCCTTGATTTTCACTTTCATGCTTTGGTGTTGCTCTATTAAAGGAGATTCCTCCGCTCTCTCCATGGGATGACCACAGGCAGGTCCCGCTGGGATTTTCCTAAATTAAGGACTGTAAAACTGTGACTTCCCAAGGTCAGCAGGAGAGTCCACAGCAGAACTGTACTAAATCGCAGTGAGGAGGTGCACCCAAGCGTGGGTGGACAAAGGGCCCAGGTCTCTGTAGGAGTTCCTCAGGGATAATTCTCGGTCTCCTGTGGATGCATAGGATGGGTGGAGCTGGGTATTGCAGGGTTTGGTTCCCGTCGGCAGTGGTGATTCACCAATCGCTAACTTGGAGAGCCTTGGATGTGGCACAGGAATCGCACAGGGACGTGGACTGGGAGAATCACGGAACCATGGAATGCTTTGGGTGGGAAGGGACCTTAAGGATCATCTCATTCCCACCTTGCCGTGCGCAGGGTCACTTCCCCTGTCCCAGGGTGCTCCAAGCCCCAATGTCCAGCCTGGCCTTGGACACTGCCAGGGATCCAGGGGTGGCCACAGCTGCTCTGGGCACCCTGTGCCCTGGATCCTTGGCAGTGTCCAAGACCAGGCTGAACACGGATGCTCCTCTCCAGCGAACGGAATCCCAGAATCCAGATCGTTCCCATTCCTGGACAGGTGAGGCAGCAGGAGCGCAGGGTGCACAGCACCCACCGCTGGTTACTTATCCCATTTGGAGCCGTATCTCGTACAAAGGACTTCGAGTCCCGGTAATTATCCGGGAAGGGGGAGGAGATGGGTGTTTCAGTGCCTTTGATCTAGAGCTGGAATCGGCTCGGCTTTGGGAAATTTCCTTTGAAAGGATCCGGCGCTCACATCTGCTTTCTGTACCGCCATTCCTTTGGAGCCAGAAATAAAGGGGGAGTTTAGCCGTGCAAATGCATCGGGAAAGCAATCCCGGGCAACACCTCTGGCCAGGTGAGCGGGGCCAAACCAACTCCCAGCCTTTCCTGGGAAAATCGATTGGTTCATAATGAGCTCGGAATTTTCATCTCAGTGCCTTCATGTCTTCCTTGAGTCCTCTCAGAAATTCCAGTTTTTCTTTATATTATTAATGCAGCAGCTGTTGCAGCTCAGGCAATTTCCAAAGGACTGGCAAATTCGGGGGGGGAAAAGGGAATTCTTTCAACTTGGGAAGCTTTAGTGTTGCTTTCTGGAGTGTCTGGATGGGGAGCAGGGATCCCCAGATTCTACTGGGATGTGTTCCCAAGTCTCCACAGGAGATTTGATCCTTCATCTCTGTATTCCTGAAGTTCCCAAAAGGCTTTCTGCCAGTTCATTTTCCAAGTACAAGTCATGGCTCTTCCCTCTCTGGTCTCCTGGATTTCTGTGGGATTTCTGTGGCTTTACCTGGGTTTTGTTAGGCAGCAGGAGGGGCCGGGGTGGCAGGTGGCACTCGGGTTGTGCTGGAAGCCGTGGTTTGGATTCATTCCCATTCCAGCCAGGTGAGACACTGCAGGTTTGTGTCAGGGTTATCCATCGTTCCTCCTCCATGGAATCAGGGGAAATACCTTGGGATGCGAGTTAGGTGGGATGTGGTATCCATATGTACCAGAGCTCCAGCCTCTTCCTTGGCATTGACCAGCACAGAGAAGGGGAGGATCCAGGGAGAGCTCAGAGCCCCTGGCAGGGCCTGAAGGGGCTCCAGGAGAGCTGCAGAGGGACTGGGGACAAGGCCTGGAGGGACAGGGCACAGGGAATGGCTTCCCAGTGCCAGAGGGCAGGGCTGGGTGGGATATTGGGAAGGAATTGCTGTCTGTGAGGGTGGGCAGGCCCTGGCACAGGGTGCCCAGAGCAGCTGTGGCTGCCCCTGGATCCCTGGCAGTGCCCAAGGCCAGGCTGGACACTGGGGCTTGGCGCAGCCTGGGACAGTGGAAGGGGGCCCTGCCATGGGAGGGGGTGGAATGAGTTGATCCTTAAATCCCTTCCAACCCACAGCAGCCTGTGATTCCATGAGTCCATGGGACATCCCTGGCAGTGTCCAAGCTGGCCAGCATCCTGGGGTAGTGACAGTGTCTGTGGCCCTGGCAGGGCATGGAACGGGATGAGCTTCAACTCCCTGCGAAC
>VZRO01004177.1:118157-151577 GCA_013397915.1 Daphoenositta chrysoptera | reverse complement strand
CTGTGAAATGGGGCGTTGCTGCGCGGCTGCGCCGCACCTGGGCCCTTCAGCTGTGATTGATTGGCTTGGTCATGTGGAATGGGCCCATCTGCTCCCGCTCCTCGCCTGTTTGTTCCAGCCGCGGCCCCTTCCCAGCGCTGCCGCGGGATCTGCTCGCTCCGGAGCCCAGCTCCGCTCGGACCCTGCCGCAGAGCGGGAAGGGCCGGGCCGGGGAGCGGCGGCTCCCGCGTGGGTTTGGTGCCGGCCGCTGGCGGCTGGCAGAAGCCTCGGCTAGCGACTCTTACTGCGGCGAGGAGTTTTCTTGTACCCGAGCCAATGCTTAATTAAAACCGCTGACATCATGGTGTTATAATTAAGCGTGGCATTAATTAAGCTGGAATAACGATTTTTTTTTTTTTTTATTAAGAGCTGCTCCGATTGTGGAAGCGGCAAAAACAAAAAAAAAAAAAAAAAAAAACCAAACAATTTNNNNAAAAAAAAAAAAATCCCAAATAATTTGAGATGAACCCAGGAGAAACCAGTCCCTGTGCTCCTGCTCCCCAGAGCGGGCTGGGAACGGGAGGAGTGTTGGCGGCGGAAAGTTTGGGAGGATTTGGCACGAGCTGTCGGGAAATTTGGGGGATTATTTCCCTTTTCCCTGCTTTTTTCCCTTTTTCCCCAAAACTGCTGATCGGCTCCTGGCATTCTGATGGCTAATTATGCATCGGAGAGCTTCGACAGCTGCATTCATCATCATAAAATGTAATAATTAATGACATTCCAACAAAGAAAAATATGCAAATGAGAACTCATTAGCATTTTCATATTCAGCTTTGATAATGCTTTTGCTGACAAGGTTGTAATTAATGAAAATTCATGTCGCAGTCAGGAGATTGGATCGGTTTCATTCCGCTCACAATTCCCAAATGCTTGCATTATGGAAAATCGGCGGCTCTGCCAACTTTTTCAGGGAAGAAAAAAACACACACACACACTAAAAGCACCAGATGCAAATGAAGGGGAGGGAGCCGTTAACTCCTTCCAGCCCTGGCCCCCTCCCAAAAAAAAGCTGGGAAGAAAAACAACCCCGATTTCCACAGACCAGCAGCAAGAATAGAGGAATATTGGGAAAACTTTTTCTCCCTCTTCCAATTCCCTTTGATTCCGAGCGCTGCTGGGCTCTGCTCTCTCCCAGCCTTATCTCGCTCATCCCCCGATTACTTGTGCATCCAAGGATTCCTCATGCACGGACAGATCCATGGGCCCGGAGAGCAGGATCCGATCCTGGTTGCTCCTGCTCCTTCCTCCCGGCACTGCCATCCCTTGCCTCTGCCCCTCACATTCTGAGAATTCCCCCTTCTCGGATTCGGGTCCTGGGGTCTGTGCCTGCCGCAGCCTGTCTCTTCCCGTGGGAGAACCCGCGCTCAGGGGATCCATGGGGATCCTGGGCAGCTCTCAGTGCTGCACAATTCCAGAGGAAAAGCAGGTAGCCAGGAATTGCGATTCCCTGCACTGGCACTGGCTGTGTGCATCCATTTACCCCAGCCCGGCATCTGGATGGGGATGGCAAGGTGACACTGCTCCAGGGATGTGTCTGATCCACAGGAATTCCACAATTCCCAGGCCCGGGAAAAGCCTTTTCCTCTTTTCCCTGCCCAGCAGCTCTTGCAGCACCCATCCTCCCCAAATAATGGGATTTTTTAGGGACTTTGGGTAACTGACACTTTAGAACTGGATTTATATTTCGATATAAAAGCATTGATGGGTTTGAATGATCCGCTTTTATTTTGTGGGATAATTTCCTTTGGGATGGGCAGGATGCCCAGGCAGATGGTGTAATGGCACCTGTAAGCAATCGGAATAGATCCGTTCGTCCCAATGTTTCTAGGAGCTTTTCAGTTCCCTTCTCCGCAGAACAACTGGGATTTGGTCTTTTTTCACCCCCAAATCTACAGATTTGGAGTCAGTGATAAAAGTCTGGGATGGAAAAAGTGTTGAAACTGCATGGACTGAAATATTGGGATAGTTTTAATTAAAAAAATTAACTGGGAATGAGAAAGGATAAAAGAAATTAAAACCACATTTATTTGTTTGGACCCAAAATAGTTTTATTTTAAAAATTCCGAATTTGGATAAAAAAGCCAGCGAGATAAAAAACCCAAATTCCCAATTTTTAAAAGAATTTATTGGAATATATCTTGGCTCTTCCAGGGGGAATGTGGCTTTGGGAAGCTGGGAATGTATTTCGTGTACATTCTGGTTCATCCTTGTTTTCTCCCAGTGAGGAATTTGCCTTGGGAAGGGCTGGATAAACACTCCCAGCCCCTTGGAGCAGGATAAAGTGAGAAATACTGGGATTTTATTCCCCGGAAAACTGGGAATACATTATCAAGCTGAAATAAATATCCCACAAGCTCCTTCCAAAAAATCCTTAAGAATATTCAGGTGGTTTTCCACGGGAAGAAGGGAATGAAACCATGGTTTTTAATTTAATTTAATTTCATTTTATTTAATTTCTGGGGAATGGGAAGCAATGGGATGTGGAATGGAATCAGGCCTGAGAGTGCTGCATCAGAAATTAGGGATTGTTTCCAAAGGGAAAGGGAATTTAAGGGATGAAAGGAATAAATCAAAAATAAGGGAAATAATGGGAGAATTTCTGCTGGATTTGGTGAAGCCCATTCCTGACTCCATCTTGGCAGACTCTGGGATCACAGAGCTTCTGTGGGAATTCTCCCTGCCTTTCCCAAACCCTGGGATAAAACAGCATGGTTGTCTTCTTCTCCTGATTCAGGATTTTGGGCTAAACCAATTTTCATTCACCTTCCCTGGAGGGATGCTGGAATCCATCCCCGTGTGCTCCATCACTCCAGGCTATTCCCTGAAGGAGCAGGGAGGTGGGAGTGGGCTAGGTGCATCCCAGGAGCAGTAGGCAGAGATCCCTGTTCCTTCCCACTATCCCAGAATTCCAAACCTTGTTCGCAAGGGTTGGATTGTGGCCGAGCCAGGGATGGCACCAGGACTCAAACGCTTCCTTGGGGCAGGTTCTCCATGGGGCTCATGTGGATCCAGGGGAATTTTGGGAATTGCCACAGACCGGGCTTGGAACCAGATAATTTTCAGCTCCATTGGATTTTAGATCGGGAATTTTATATTTGAAATATTGAACTTTTTAATAAGAATAATTCCAAGATTTTTAATTTTTCCTTTTTAAACATCTCTTACTTAAAATCATGGATTCGGGAAACTAAAATACTTTCCTAAAGTTGTTGTTCTCCTAATGGTTCAGAAAACAGGGAATTTGGGAATAATCCCCAGCCGGAATTCCTGATTTTCTAACAAAATGCAGAGGATCAACCCTGGTCTTTACAGCTCCTTGGATCCGTTTTTTATAGGGACATTTCCATTGGGAATGAGATACTGGATCAGGATTCCATTGTGGAATCTCCAAAGTTTTAGCTGGATTTCTCTTTCCTCCTCCATTTGTACCTCATGGATTGAATCCGTTGGATAACCAATGAAGAGTCACGGAGAAAATCATGGAGCAGTGAGTTTATTCCATGGTCCTGGAATATTTAGGATATTCCATGAGCCTGTACAAACAAAACATCCATTTCCAAGTGTTCTTCTTCCCAGCGCGGAGGCTCAGCCATGGAATTTTTTCAGGAGCCGTGATCTATTTGGGATGGACCCAATGAAACAATAAATCCTCTGGAATGGAATTCCTGGGAGATTTTGTGGGGGGAAAACGCTGAAATCTCAGCTAAAATCAAAGAATGTTCCCTTTGCAACATCCCAAGGAAGGTTTTCCAGGGGGTTTTCCTGTGGGAGAGCCAAGGATGACCACGATCCCAGATGTGGCCTCCCAAAAATATGGGAATAACAGTGGAATTATTTTCCTTAGTATTTTCTTACAAGGAATAAAAAAGACAAATCCCTTACTTTGGACTATTAAATTCCTCCTGCCAAAATTCCAACAGGAAAAATTCCTTAAGGCAGAAGAGGAATTGTTTAACTAAGCTTTTAATAAATATTTAATAATTCCTTAATAAAGCCGCTCTTATTCCCAAGAATGATTTTTTAAATCCCCATTTCTTGACATTTGGGAATGAGTCCCCTGGTTTACCTTGGATTTTCCTCCCAAAGCATCAGCTGGCCATGCAGACAATGGGCTTTTCCATGGATCACCTTGCTTCTCCAGGCAACAATTCCCAGTATTCCCCAGAGCCTTCCTGGTCGTGTGACACATCCCTGGAAGGGAATCCTGGCACAAGAAATTTGGGAAATTCCAGGCTCTAAGCCTTAAAAATGATGAGGAAATTGCTCCTGAACCAGTTTGTGGAAGTCCTTCCATCCTTGTCCGCAGAAGAGGTTTTCCACAAGGAATTCTGGCAGCACCAGCTCCGGTTTTCAGCACCGAATCATTGCAGAATCTCATTTGAGGCAGCTCATTTGTATATTTTTCCCTTCTAATTGGCCCATTTGTTCTCAATGGCAGTCAGGATCCATCTCCATGGGGTGGGGATCCAGTATTCCCAGTCCCTGTGGAGCAGGCATTAGGAAAGCCTCATCAATATCGGGGATTGGATGGATTCAGGCTCCTGGGAATGCCTGGGTTGCTTCCATGGAAAGTCATGGGTTTGGAAGGTGGAGATCTTTGGGATCAGCAGTGCCGTTCTCTTTCCATGTGGGAATTCTCCGGGCAAACCTATGGACACCGAAGTGCTGGGGAGGCTCCCTAGGGAAACTCCTCCACACTCCTGGTGGGACTCATCCTGAGGCTTTGGGAATGGGGATTGGGGGTGACATTCCTGTGGGACTCATCCCCAGCCTTTGGGAATGGGGATTGGGGGTGACATTCCTGTGGAACTCATCCTGACCCTTTGGGAATGGGGATTTCAGGCCGTTTCTGTGTTTTTCATCGCCTTCCCTTTTTCCTTGGTCTGCAAGAGTAGAATCATGGAATGCTTTGGGTTAGAAGTATCCCAAGGATCATCCAGCTCCAGCCCTATGCCGTGAGAAGGGCCACATTCCACCATCCCATGCTGCTCCAAGATCCTTGTTAGGAATATCCCAGATTTAGCGGATTTCCGGGCATAAAAACACCTCGAGCTGGAGTCTGGCGCTACTTAACACCCTCATTTTTGGGGGATAAGAATTCCAGGGAGCCCCCTGCTCACCTGGTCGAGCAGGAAGAGGCCATGGTAAACACGGAGAGCCTCCCCAGCCCATGGAAGCGAAGTCTCCAGTCAAGTCCTTAATTGTGATGCATTTGCTGGGTTTGCCGCCGCAGCGCCGGCCCCGCTCCGGTGCCATATGGTCTCCCATGGAACATTTCACTTGTCAGGGATAATGGATTGTCCTGGAAGCAGATTTGCGCTTGGAGCGTTCGGCTCCTTCCTGGCGTTGCGCTCGGAGCTGCGGGCTGCGGGATGAAGGATCGGGATGGAGATGGGCCGAGGAGCGGCGCGCTCGCTTGCCCCCAGGAGGGTGACCTAGATGCCACGGAATTGTCCCGGGCGGTATCCCCAGCGCTGACCCTGGCAGGCAGCACGTCGGGTCTGCTTACATCGGGCTGGAATTAACGGATCGTGTGAGCGCTCGGGAGCGGAGCGCTGCAGAATGAGACAGCCTCGGCATTCCTGCCCCGATGTTCTTCCCGTCGCCTGTTGGGTTGTTGGAAGAGGCACTGGATGTGCCTCCAGGGGGTTCGGGGAATCATGGAATGCTTTGGGCTGGAATGGAGATTAAGGATCATCCATTGCATCCCCTCCATGGGCGGGGGCGCCTTCCACTATCCCAGGTTATTCCAGCCTGGCCTTGGACACTGCCAGGGATCCAGGGGCAGCCACAGCTGCTCTGGGAATTCCATTCTAGGGCCTCCCTGCCCTCCCACCCAGGAATTCCTTCCCAATATCCTACCCAAATCTCCCCTTTTTCAATTTGAAGCCATTCCCTGTGTCCTGTCCCTCCAGGCCTTGTCCCCAGTCCCTCTGCAGCTCTCCTGGAGCCCCTTCAGGCCCTGCCAGGGGCTCTGAGCTCTCCCTGGAGCCTTCCTTTCTCTAGATGAACATTCCCAGCTCTCCTAGCCTGGCTCCAGCCCTCAGAGCATCTCCCTGGCTTCTTGTGGATGGGGCTTGGAGCAGCTTGGGATAGGGAAGGTGTCCCTGCCCATGGGACTGGATGAGCCTTAAAGTTCCTTCCAACCCAGACTATTCCAGGATTCCATGGATTTTGCTCCTCGGCATAGCATTCCTTTCAGGTGTGATGTTTTCATTGAGGAATTGGAATGTTTTATCCTTGTTCCAGAGGCGTTGGAGAGCCTGTGTGGAGCTTGTGTGGATTCTCAGGCCAAAAAGATCCCAGAATATTTGGGAAGTGTCAGTTCTCCTGCTGGTGTGCATTGGGGAAAATAGGGATTCCGTATTATTTGGCATTAGCCCCAGAATTCCTGCTGGTTTCCCATCCTCTGGGAACCTTGGAGTTTGTTTTGTCCCCTCAGAAGATCCAAAGGATCCAAACTGGGTTTATTTTGAAATCAAAATGAGAACAAAAATGCACATTTTGGGATGGAATTTTATGGGATGAGGAACATGTGGAATAAATAGAACTTGGGTAGGAGTTACAAACGGAGCCCTTAATCTCCATGGAAGGATGAATTGTGGGCTTTTAGGAATATCTGATGGACCATGCTGGGCATTCCAAGGAGCAGTGGCCGTTCCAGGTGCTGCAAACCCTGGTGCCACAGGTTCCTGGAATCTGGGAATGGTTTGGTTGGAAGGGACCTTAAGGAGCACCTCATTCCCACCTCCTACCGTGGGCATGGAATCTTCCATGGGAAAGGTCCCCGCTCCTTCTGTCCCATCCTGAATTCCTCCAGGTCCCACGAGTTGGTCCCTTGGGGAAAGGGCATTCCTGGATGTTGTGTCCAGGTGTGCATTGATCCCAAATCTGCTCCATAGGCTCTGGATCTCGTTATCCAGCATGAGTTTTCTCCTCCCCTTTGCATCCCATGGCTTTGGATCCTTCTCTCCTTCGGTTTGAAGCGATCCCAGTGGAATCCCAGCTTTCCAGCTCCGCCATAAAGATCCTGGGCACAGACCAGGAGGGATCGCCCCATGGGCTGTTTCCATTCCAAATCCTGCTCAGAGGCTCGGTTGGGATAAACCGATATCCGTCGAAGCCCTGGATACTCCTGCAGGCCGGATGCGATTACAGCGTGTTCTTATCAGAGATTTTTGTGGGAATCTTGTTCCTGTTTATTATTTAATCCTTCCCTATCCACTAACGCCTCGGATTTTCCTTTGATTCTGTTTTCCAATGCCCTTTCCCTCCCCGGCCCGTTTTTCCCTATTATATTCCAAGAATCAGTGTGTTTCCTTGGAGCTTTTGCTCCTCTCCCAATAATATCCCAGGGCTGTTCAGGCTGTTCACTCATTATCTCCCAGAGCCTAAAATTCCAGAGGAGCCAGAAGACGCTCGTGGAATCGCTCCAAATGAGGGATTGTCTCCCAAAATTCTTCCCATCGCGGCATCTCCGTGTGGCCTCAGGTCCTGGGAGCATCCCACAGCTCCAAGGAATTCTCTGGCTTCCTCCCCTCGTTAAATATCCATATTCTTCCCTCAGCCTGGGAAGAAACGGGCGTTTTGTTTCCATAAATCCCTAATTTAATTAGGGAAGTTTATTATTCCTCTCGCAATTAGTGCGTGGATTCGATATCCAGCTTATTAATCCCCGGAATGTTACGGATTGTGCCGCTGCCTATGGAACGGTGACACATGGAGCAGCTTCCCATAATCTTTCCCTTTGGATCGGTGGTGTAAAATTCCATGCGGAATTTTCCCGGAGAGAGGAATCTGAGGGCGGGGTGGGCAGCACCGATGGATCCCATCCCTTCCCTGAGCTCCAGCCCGTTTTGGGATCCCGGTGGGTGCCTATGGATAGGCACAGATACCTGAATGCGGTGTGCGTCAGGAAGGAGTTCAGGGATCTTCGGGAATTAACCTTCCCTCTTTAAGCCCCACTCCCACCCCAAATCTTCCCTGCTTTCCTGAGCTTTATTTCCCAGCGTGTTCTCGGGTTTCATTCCCTTGGCCTTTGATGGCACTGCTGGGAACTGATCTCTCCTGTACCATGCTGTCGGAGCATCCCTGCCATTCCCATCCCCGTTTCCTGCCTTGATCCAGGCAAAATTTCCTCACTTTCCCTTCAAATCATTGTGATGAACAGTTTTCCTGAGCTTTGTGACTGGTTTGTGGACCCGACAGCTCAAACCCCGCAGTGTGTCCCGTTTCCCGGCCTGAAATCCCCCGGATTCCTCCTGGATTTGCTGTGGGGCCTTGCCACGGAGCACAAAGCAGCACCAGTTCATTACCATGAAAGCTCCCTCCATTGCCAGGGATGAGCTCCTTTGAACCAGGAAGTGCGGAGAAAACGTGGGATGCCGGGGGCACATCCCAACAGGCAGGGTTTGGGTGGCTGGCACGGCTCAGGCCCAGCTCAGCTGGGCCCGGCTCGGCTGAGCCCGGCTCGGCTGCGGGAGGAACACCTGGGCTCCATGGGGCCGCTGCCCAGGGCTCCTTGTCCCCGTGCCAGCTCAGTGCCTGCAGGAGCCGCCCGGGAGCTGCCGGAGCGCTCGGAAGGCGAGCGCAGCACAAAGGGGATGAGCTCCCGCCAGCTGTTCCTGGTGCCAGGGATCTGCTCCCGCAGTCAGGAGTCAAAAATTTCACCTTCCTGATTATTTCCCTTTTTTTGGTTGCCTCTTTTTTCTTTCCCTTTCCCCTCTCTTTTTGTTCCTTTCTCTTTTAAAGAACAGAATATTCCAGTTTGGCAAAAATACAGGAGCGCTCTGCTGGCTGCTCCCATGGGAAGGTGGGCAGGAGATTTTTAATTCAGTTTTTCCTAGGAAAACCTCCAATTCTGTCCACGGACAAAACAGGACACAGAAATAAATACATTTTTATGTAAGTTTATTTTTCCACCACTGAGGTGCTCGTATACAGGAGAAAATCCTCATTTATTTCCATGAGGTTTTCCTTGGATAATTGGTAATTCCTTACAAATTTTCACTGGATTTCCCAGCTGAAATGAGGCATTTTTGGAAGCTCTAAGGGAAAAAAAAGCCCTGCTTTTAATGGATAATCCAGGGAGCTGATCCCAGTGCCGGCAGATCTGGGCTTTGGGGCCCTTCCATCGTCCCTTTCCCCTGCAGCCCAACTGGGAGAAAATCTGGGATGCACACAGCAGCATTGCGGCCAGGTTAAAGGGTTTGGTGCATCCCCAGCAGTGCGAGTTCCCGCTGCTCCGGCGGGATCACCTGTGTGTGCATTAATGGGCATTTCGGAAGTTCAGCCCCTTCCCTTGCTTGATCCCAAATATGCTCCAGCTTTGTGTTCCTCGCTCCCGGCTCGCTTTGGGAATTCTCCTTTTATTTGTCCTTAAATTGGTTGTTTCCTTTGTCGTTTCATTTGCCCTTAACGGGGAGCGCGTCGGACTCCTTCCCATCAGACAATCCTTAATTACCCAAAAATCTTGGAATTAAATACTGGATTGAAGCAAAATGACAGCTGGAAATTGGGAGCTGTTAAAATCCCAATTCCTGATCATTTCTGTTGTCCCCAGCCAAGCTTCCCTCGGTCTGAGCAAGCCCCAAACCCAAATATCGGGCATGGGAAACCAGAATTCAAATATTCCCATTGCATTCGTCCCTTAAAAAAAAGTCGAAATACGAAATCTGAGGAAATGTTGAATTAAAAGAATTCCCAGGAATAATTTCCCTTCCTTTCCTCTGCCTTATCCCTGTCCTTCTGCTTCCCAAAAACCCACCAAGGTGCCCTTTCTCCAGGGCAGGGAAAAAGCAGGGGAATGGAAATAAGGGGGGGGAACTGGCATTTATCCTTTAGAAGTGTCTGAAATTCCCCAATTAATTTTCCCAACTCCTCCATGGCTTCTTCCCGGATGAATTCCTGCCCATTAAATAAAGCACGAAGGGAATATTTGGGGACCGAGGCTTTCAAGGGAAGGGGGATTTTTTCCCTACAGGTGTTGAGAGAATGGGGAGCTGAAATTCCATGTTTGCCAGGAAAACGGGAGCTGCACGGAGTTGTTCCTTTGTCTCTCCCGTGATTGGCATTGTGGCCGTTCCCTGCGTATCCTGAGATTTCCCCGCGCGCTCTTCCCACTTCCCGAGCTTTCCCTGCCTTCCCCAAAGCCCAACCGCGATCTCCAAAGTTATTCCCTATGCTGGGCAGCTCCAGCCACGGAGCTTTGTTCCTGAAGCCATGGAAGGGCCGGGAAGGAGTGGCGCGTTGGGAACAAACCCTGCGAGGCGATCCCTCTTTTCCCCTCATCCTTCCCCCCTCCTCTTTCCCGACCTCCCCCAGCACGATATTCCAGCAGGGACTTTTCCCTTGGAAAAGGTGGCCGTGGCCACTCCACGCGGGAAGGGAGCAGAGCGCCGAATGCCCCCCTCCTGCCTCTTTGGAGCAGTTTTAGCCATGGGGCTTGGCACTGCCACCATTGTCTTTGTGCCAAAAAATATCCGCAGCGGCTGCCGCATTCCCGACCGCTCCGGAGGCTTGGCTCGAAAATTCCGCAGTGGATGCGGCGGGAAGCGACGGCGCCGGAGTTGCGCTCTCTCTTTGGGGTTTTTTTTCCTTTTGAAACCTTCCAAAAGAAAATCTCAAGGAGGGAGAATCTCGAGCTTTTCGTCGCCCTGGAAAATGCCCGGGAATGGCATTTTTGAGCTGCCGAATCCACGGGAAATGCAGGAAGCGGGGAGAAGCCTTTTCTTTGGCAGTACAAATAGGTGCTTAAAGAGCCACTCCTCACCCGTTGGATCGGATGCTCAGGATGTGCCAGGGAACAGGAAGCAGGAATGGAGAATTCAGGGGAAGGGAATTTAGGGGAGAGATGTTCCCCCCCCCCTGAGGTGCACAGAAGGACAGGGGGATATTTTATCCTTCTGCTGATGGTGACAATCTCCATCGGTCTAGGCTTTAACGATTCCTCGAGTTCCTCCAAATTCCTGGGGTTCGTCCCTGACAGATTTCTGGGGTGCAGAAATCCACGGAAAAACTCCCTCGGGAGCTCAGGAGCCACAGGCTCGGTGGGAAAAGTGGATGCTGGAGATGCAATCTTTTCCAAGGAGTATAATCCTAAAAAAAAAAAGTCAATCTCCCGCTGGCTGCGGAGCCGCTTTGGTACCTCACAGACTTCGACAGAGTCCTGGCCGAGTGCCCATTGATGTCATGGAAACACTCAAATTACTGGGAATGATTCATGTCTCCGCTGTTCCCGATTCCTCCCCCACACAAATAGGAGTGGATCTGATCCCTGACAACTTGTAATTTGCAGGGGGTTTATTTTTGTATCGGGATAAATATTTTTTCACAACTGAAATTAAGCCGAGCCTGAGCCGATAGCAAAGGAGCTTCCGGAGCGCGTGTGGGAGCACGGGGCTGCTCGGAGCGCCCTGGGGTGCCTCGGACCTGTTTCCCTCATGTCTGCTTTTCCTGGGGGAACTGATTCCCCCCAGCTTCCCTGCTCGTTCTTCCCGGCCCTCTGGGGTGCTAGGAAGTGGCACATGCACTTCCAGGTGCGTTTGTTCGCCCAACGATTCCCGGTTCAATTCCGTCACCGTGTCAGGCTGGAATTGTTTCCAGCGTTCCCAAGCTGAGGGCGATCCATGGGGTTTGGGTCCCTGGATCCAAGCGCTTCCCAAAGTTACTGCGGTGTCCCATGAATTGCAGATCTATTTTGGAGGTTCATGTGGAAAACAATCAGAAGACAAAAGCTCCTGGGGCTTCAGTGAGGATGAGGAGAAGGAATTTTCAATTCCAAACCACTTGGAATAAATCGTGTTGCTCAGAGCTGGGAGATGGATATTCCAATTGTGGGACAGGGAATGTGGGCACATTTTGGGAATGATTAAATGAACTCTGGCATCCTTTGTCTGAGGAGCTGCCTCACCGCAGCTCCTCCACAGGATTGGGATGGGATTGGGAATAGCGAGCTGGGTGTGGAACATCCCTGGCATGGCCGAGAAGCTCAGGCAGCAGCTGCTGCCTCATCCTGGTGCCGCCTGTGGGAAAGCCGGGAATTTTCGTAGGGATTTGTGCTGTGCCTCCCCCCTGTTCCCGAGCTTCTCCTCTCCAGAAGGGTGGTCTTTCCCTGGCAATATGTTTGATATCAGCCCTCTTGACTGCTCTTTGTCTGGGAGCACGTGGGGCAGTGCTGCTCAGCCATGACTTAATGCTCGGCACAAACCTCCTCTTCCCTCCTTCACTTCACCCATTCAATCCTAAAAATCCCCTTTCTTCCCTCTGGAAAGTCGGCACGGCCAATGCTGGGGCCAGGCTCTGGGATGGGAGCCTCATGGGCTTCCTGGGAAATCTGAGAGAGAAAAAGCCAGGGCTGAGTTCCCCGGTCAGCTCCTGGCCTTGGTGGCAAATTCCCGGTTCCCAATCCGGGTCCCTTTCCCAGGTGTCAGTTCCTCAATCACAGGGAATTTTCTCCTGGGAGAGAGCAGGGAAGCACATTCTGAGCAGCTCCTGGGTGAGGCTGCAAGCTGGGACATGGAGGGTGCAGCTCCCACCTCCAGCCAGCCTCTGGAATTCAATGGAAACCAATGTCCAGGAAGGATGGGCAGGATGAGACGTTATTCCCAGGGAAATCCTCAATCCCTTTCTGTGCCTGCCTGTGTCCCAGGGTCAGCAGTGCCTGGTTTATCCACAGAATCAGCCTTGGGAACGAGGGCTGAGCAACAGATAAATAGCTTGGAAAAGCTCCATGATCCATGTATTGATCTGGCTTTTTCCTTCATTCCCAGGTAAAACAGAGCGAGGTTCTTACTCCTCATATGGCCGAGATTCCAACTTGCAGGGCTGCCACCAGGTAAGTGCCCATCCCGCGGAAAGTGCCGCTTCCCGAGCTTTTCCTGCCGGGATGCAGCTCCTCGGGCCCACCTCATCCCTGCTGGGAGGCATTCCCAAATTCCCGGCTCCAGGAATGCCACTGGCGGGAAGAGTCACCCCTCAGCAGGGGATGGCACCTCCCTATAAACACAGGTTTTCCTGGGATCGGTGGGATGAGGTGGGAGCACCGGCATGCAGCGAGGGATGGCAGTGGCTGTGGAAATATGATTTGTTGTCCCTTTTTGTTTGGGAACTGTTGTTGGTGGGAAGTCAAGGCCAGCAGGCTCACAGCAGAGCCTTTCCCAGAGAAGCTCGGAGGAGAGCAGGACTTGAATGAAATCATAAAATGCCCATGGAATACCAAGGTGGAGCGCTTGTGCCTCTGCCTCCCCGCACTCGGAATTCGCATTTCGGGAAGTCTCCAGAGAAATCCCAAGCCTAAAAACATGCTCCGTGGCCAAATTCCCTGCTTTGTTCCCAGAGAGTTGAGTTTTTAGGGAGACACTTTCCTTGCTCATTCCAAGAACAATGTTAATCATGGCCCTTGATTCCTTCTGCTCTTCCCTTCCCTCTCCTGTGCTTTGGAAAACTATCCCAGGAATTTCAGCGCTTCCTTAGTATTCCAGGCTCTCTAGATGTCAGGTCTGCCAGGAAAAACTCCAAGGGAGAGCCAGAATGTGGATTGTTTCCCTGTAGGAAGGGGAAACGCCCCATCCCAGCTTTCCTTCCACAAGTTCGTGTTCTTTGGGAACGTGGGGACAGAGCCCAGCCTGGCGTGGTGAGGGATTTAGAACGTTCAGTGGAGAACAAGGTGGGAACGGGAGGAATTCGGGAATTCCTACTGAAAGTGGCAGTGTGGGCGGGAGTGTGCAGAGTCAGAATCCCTGGAATTGTTCCCGACACGTGTGGATGTGGCACCCGGGGACACAGGCAGTGGGACCAGGGTGGGCTCAGAGGACTTTTCCAAGCAGAACCATTCCGTGATTCCAGTGGCACTGGATCCTTAGGTGTGATCACACACCCTGTGGAAAAGCCGGAAGTATGGGAAGCTGCTCCCTGCGGAAGGGGAAGCCATTTCCAGGTAGTCTTCCCAGCCCTGCAATTATCATGGAATCATGGAATCACTGGGAAGGCGCAGGGCCACCTCCCAGTATCCCAGCTTGCTCCAAGCCCGCTCCAGCCTGGCCTGGAACATTCCAAGGGTGGAGAAAATGCTGGGAACAGCACCAGGACAAAGAAGCCGTTTCCTTGGGAGTTATCCCGTTCCCTGTCCACAATCCCAGAAACCCTTCCCGCGCTCCGGAGCGCCGCTCCGTCCCTCCCTTCCCAGCGGCTGCTGATGGATGGTGGGATCCAGGCAGCAATTCCCGGGAGTCTCCTGCTCATCATCGAGCCACATCTGCCGTGGTGGCACTGCAGGCAGATGGGGCTTTCTTGAAATTCTACCTGGCCAGGAAAACTCCAATGGCTCCTCCCACAGTGCTCCCGTTCCCAAGGAGACGTGGGATTCATCCCACTCTTGGGTTGGGAATTACCTGGGATTTTCTGCTCAGTCCAAGAACTCAGCAGAATTCCTGTAGGGATCATATTGCTCCGGTGTTTTCCCATCCCGTACAAAACCCGCACACAAGGGGTGGAAAGGGATGAAATGACAGGATTTAGATGCCTTCGGAGTCTGTCCCAAGGCAGGGCTGGATGGGGCTTGGAGCAGCCTGGGATAGGGGAAGGGATGCAGAATGAGGTGGTCCTTAAAATCCTTTCCTACCCAAAGCGTTCCATGGTGGATTTGGCCATACAGGAATTGTAGGATGGGGTTAGTAGGATTTAAACACTTCCAAAATCATAGGGATGGGGCAGCCACAGCTTCCCTGTGCCAGGCAGGAATTCCTTCCCGGTATTCCCTGTGTCCCTGGGAAGCCATTCCCTGTGTCCCAAGTCCTTCTCGGTGTTGGCCATCGCTCCAGCCCGGCATCAGCACAGAGCTCCAGGAGATTTTCCTTGGAAGGAGCCACTCCAGCCATGCTCCAATGGTTCCAGGGTTTATCCCAGTGCTTTCTGGCTCCAAAAACAATGGAGCAATTCCTTCTGACAAGGAGAGATTCCGGGGAATGGATGGGGATAGGAATCCTCCGGCTGTTCATGCTGGGAATAATAAAACCCAGGACTAAGCTCTGTGCTGAGCCTGGCCTGAAATAAGAACCCCTCTGGTGCCACACATGACAGGGAGGGGATGGAGAGGTGGGAGCATGCATAGCATCCCAAATCCCAAAGGATTTGGGGTGGAAGGGATTTCAGGATCATCCAGTTCCACCCCCTGCCGTGGTAGGGACACCTTCAGCTATCCCAGGTTATTCCAGCCCGGCCTGGAACATTCCAGGGATCCAGGGGCAGCCACAGCTCCTCTGGGAATTCAATCCCAGCCCCTCCCCACCCTCCCAGCCAGGAATTCTTTCCCAATATCCCATCTGGCAGTAGGAAGCCATTCCCTGTATCCTGTCCCTCCATGCTTGTCCCCAGTCCCTCTCCAGCTCTCCTAGAGCCTGAGCTCTTCCTGAAGCCTTCCTTTCCCTTGGATAATTTCTTCTTCATTTTTCCTTCCCATCAGGAAGGTATTCCAGGCTGGGAGGGTGGCACACCCTGGCGCAGGTTCCCAGAGCAGCTGTGGGTGCCCCTGGATCCCTGGGAATGTTGGAATACCCTGGGACAGTGGGAGCTGTTCCGGCCCTCGACAGTCCCATCCTGGCTCCCCGCTCCTGCTCTGCAAGCCTTGGAAAGACTGGAAAAGTGCGAATTTTCCCTGAATCCTGCCTGTTCCCTTCCCAATCTGTGCGTCCAGTCAAAATCAATCACTCGTGGGAGCTGATTCCGCACTGACCAGTCTTGGACAAGCTTCCCGAAATGATTGATTCCCAGCCCAGCTTGGGAAAACTTGCGAGCAGCTCCATGTGGAGCCAGAGCGAGCGCCTGCTCTGCTCTCCTGGCAGCACCAGCGATTCGGGAGCGGCTCTTCCCTCATCCCGAGCACATATGGGACCTTCTCCTCCCTGTCGTGTGGTACAGGCATGTGCTGCCTCCCGACATCCCGCGGCTTTGATGGGACGGCTCGGGAATGCCAGGCAGCTCCAGAGAGGGACTCAGGACAGCACAGGGCTGGGAGAGGGGATTCAGGTGGGATGTTCCAGGAATTCCCGGCTCTCAGCCTGCGGAGGCACCGGCTTTCCCTGGATCCCTGGGAGTGTTCAAGGCCAGGCTGGGATAACCTAGGACAGGGGAAGGAGTCCTTGCCTGTAGGATGGGATGATCCACAAGGTCCCTTGCAAGCAAAGCATTCCATGATTCCTTGATTTCCGGCCATGTTGCTCCTCCCAGGAAAATCCTATATTATCCCAGTATCAGCTGGAAAGGCTCGGTTTTCCCTCTTCCCATTTGTCCCAGCTGGATTTGGATATTCATTTGATTAGAACTCGTCCAGGGATCAAATCCAGGGATTTGAACTCATCTGTTGTCCTGTCTCAGGCTCAGAGTGATCCCAACTTTGCGGTTTTCCCTGGAAATCCACTGCCTCGGGATTCAGCGCTTCCCATCCAGAGCTGTGTGGGAAGAGACTTGAGAGAAATTCCAGAGGCACACAAAGCCAATTCCCATTGGGAGTGCCACACTGGGATTTCACATTCCCTAAAAAATACACAGCACTTGGGAACAAGAGCCACAGTTGTGATCCTCCAGCTGCTCAAGCTGGTATTTTACAGAGGCATTTTCCCAGGAAAAGCATGCTGCCTGTGCCGGGATTGTGTCTTGGCGTCATTCCTGCATCCTGGGAAGCTCATCCCAGAAATGATGCGGGGCTGGAGCCAGGCTGGGAGAGCCGGGAGTGTCCAGCTGGGAGAAGGGGAGGATCCCGGGAAAGGGAGCTGGGCAGGGATTGATTCCACAGAAACTTGGAATCTTGGGTGGTGCTGGAGGGGATTTTCAGGATCATCCCATGGCAGGGACACCTTACCCTATCCTAGGCTGCTCAAAGCACCGTCCAGCCTGGCCTGGGACATTCCAGGGATCCAGGGGAATCCACAGCCTCTCGGGACAATCCCAAATCCAAGGTGTTGAGGACATTATCTGGGAGTAATGACTTCTTTCCTTAGGAATTCTCTCTTCCCATAAAAAAAAAGCTCTTTGTCTTCCCGATCATGAATGGGAAAAGGAAAACCAAAAATCCGGGGAACATTTTGGCCTGGAAGTTTCGTCGCTCTCTCCCAAGTCTTAATGCCAGAATTCCCGGAAAACTCCGTGACCTCCTCTGAGCCTTCCCTGTGTTCTCCCATTCCAAAGGGAAACCACCAGCTCCATCCTAAAAAATTGGGAATTCTGCCAGAAAGCCCCTGTTTAGGATATTCAGGGCAGGATATTTCAGCCTGGAGCCAGCTGGAGCTGGGATTTTTTATTGGGAGGCCTTTGGAGCCGAGGTTTTCCTCCAGAAAATTTGGAACTCTTTAGGTGAGCAGGGCTCTTGTTCTGGGATTTGTGGGAATAATTTCCAGGGAAGCAAGTCCTGGTGGAGCATCCTCAGCTCACCTTGAAATCCGATGGGGATTTAGTGGATTTTTCCAGGGAAAATATTCCCAAAATATTCCTTCCTGCCTGTCCTTAATCCTCCCTCTGTCCCTGGTACCAACCACGTGGTTTAGGCTTGGAAAAGGTAGGAAAATTTGGAATATGGCAATTTCCAGATGTTCAGAACTTCAGCCTGGCATGGGAATATCCCTGTGGAAAACAGGGATACCAGGACATCCCATAATTCCTAATCCTTAGATCGATCCTGACAAAACTCGGGATTAGCTTTTTTCTTCCTCCATTCCTGCCCATGTTTTTCCACCTCATCCCTTGGATTCCCTGGGATTTGGGGGTGCATTCATGCAGGAGTTGGTTGGAGGTGAACAAGGATGGGATATTCCTTGGGTTTTCATGGAAAAGATGGGAATGCAAGGAAAAGGGCTGAGCACCGAAGGCAGGGAATAAATCCCAAAGGATTTGTCCTGGAATCATTCCCAAAAATACCAATTCCAGTGGAAAAATAAATCCCCAGGGAGAAAATCCCATTTTTCCTCAACAGCTCCCATTTTTCCACAATGATTTTAACAATTAGGGCCGGATGTAAAGGAAAACCACATGGGAAACAAGGAAGGAGTTCCTGGGTTGGAATTTCCTCCTGAATTAGGGACAATACTGGGTGGAAATGCCACAGGAGATTTTAAGAGAGAGCTGCCACATTCCCAGAAATCCAAAGGATTGGTAGGAATCAGAACAGCTGGAAATTTGGGGTGAGAATTGAAAAGCAGAGGATTGAAATCCTGAAAGGAAATATCCAAGGAAGGATTTGACCCTGGATCTGCCGTGGAAAATTCAGGAATTGAGGAGGAATTGGGATGAGGAGGGGAAATGCTGGATCAGGAAGTAGAGGAAAACAGGACATGGAAAAAAACCTGGGAAATAAAATTCCCTCTCGTTCATTTGGGGCTTTATTCCAACATGAATTAAAATAATGATTTTTATTAAAATCAGGATTTTTAGCTGCGATTCCAGCAAATTCCCGTTGCTTTGTTCAGGAATTTGTTCAGGAAAAATGGATAAGTCAAACAGGTTGGGAGCAGGAGCGGGATTGTGGCGGGAAATCGGAACTGGGAGCTGCTCTCATCATTCAGGTGGCACCTGGACGGGCATGGAGCACATGCCATGCTCCTGCTTTTCCTGGGAAAAGCCCCAATTAAGGGCCCCGGGAGAGCGGGAGCAGCCGGGTCAGTGGGAACGGCGAGATTGCCGCATCCCAAGCCACATTCCCGGCCAGAGCGGGCGGAACAAAGCAGGGAAGCGGCGCTGGCAGGGAAAGCTGGAGCGTCTGCCCGGGAATAATGCCGGGAAGGAGCTTTGATCCTGTGGAATGGCAGGAATTTTAATTGAGTGGGGCTCAGGAAAGAGTGGGATGTGCTGGAAAAAGGGCTGCAGCTCTGGGGTGAACAGATCAGTTCAGGAGGATCAAGCAGGAATGTCGTTCCAAAGGGAATGGCTGGGAATTGGATTTGTTTGGGATGAGCTCCCTGAGGAATCTGGAGAAAACGGGGAAAGGCCTCGGTTTTCCCAGCGGCTCCAGGTGTGTCCAGCAGCTCAGAGCTCTTCCCGGAGTGCTGCTTCTCCGGGACTTTGGGAGAGGGGAATCCCAGGGATGCTCTGACCCCAAACCCCTGGCAGTCCTTCGGGAAAGCAGCTTCATCCCTTCCCGGCTCTTCCCAGTTTTTTCCTGCCTGGCTTCGGGACTGGATCAACGCCCAAACAAATCCAGCAGGGGAAAAAAAATTCCCTGTTTCCTGAGGGATTTTTTTCCTGATCCATGCCTTTGGATGTCGGGTTGCAGGCCCTTGATTCCGAATGGATTGTAGCACACAAACCCAACACTTCCATCCACCTGTTCCCGGAACAAAGGGAAAACATCCCGGAGTTCATGCAGATCCTTTCCAGCCTCTTAAATCCCAGAGAAACGCAAGAGCGGGATCCACATAATTTTCCTGTAAAAAGCAGAAGCCGAGCCTTGCGACAGGAACAACATTTGGCTTTTTCCAGGAGGGATCGTTTCATTCCCATCTGGATGGATTTCGTGCCGCTTCTCCTTCTCCGGCTTTAATTCTTTGTCTCGTTATTCCCGGTTCAGAGGCGGCAGGAAAATGGGAGGATGTGGGAACACACCAAAAAATCCAAAACCTTGTCATGGATAAAAATTCCAGCATGAGGAAAATCTTGGGATTTCAGGGTTTTGTTGTGTTGGTGGTTTTTAGAATTTCTAGAAATGCTTTGAGCTCCAATCCCGAACTATTTCTATTTCTGTGGACAAAGGCCCTTGGAAACCTCCTCCTTTTCCTCTGATCCCAATTCATACATGACCCTCCAGTGCAGGGAGGCTTTGGGAATGTTTCCCTGTCCTCGGAGCCAAGCGGGAATAGGGAGGATTCGGGATAAACGTGGATGTATTTGTATCCCAGTTTTCCTCCCCGTGCCGGGTAGGACCCGCAGCTCCGGGTGCAGAATTGCCATTCCAGTGGGAAGATTGGCAGGGCGGCCCAGGCCTCTCCCGAAATAACCCCTTGACCTCGATCCGTGCGTTCCTGCAATAATGGGAATTTGGGATTTTCTTTCCAGAGGGAAAAGTTGGGATGAGGAAGCCAGAGCTCTGTAGGGGATGTGGCTGCTTCCCTTCCCTTTCCTCTCGGAGACTTAGGAACGTCGATTCCCGGCTGCTTGGAGCAGCTTTTTCCCGGGGTAATGCAAGAGGAGCTGGATTTAGGGATCCATCCCAGCCTTGCCGACATATGGATGGGCCCGGCACAGATTGAGCGGGGCTGGCATAGATGGGAGGTAAATGATGGCTGCGGAGAATTCCCAAGCAGAACGCCACTCCATCCCCTGGAATTCCCTCTCTTTGCAGGGAATATTCACACCGCACCCAGATCCCTTCCAGACATTCCCCAAAATCCTGTTTCTTTCCGGGAAGTAGCCATGATAAACCAGGAGTTAGCATGGAATGGTCTAAAGCATTCCCTAAATCCCACTGATTTCTGGATAGGCGCAGTAAGGCAGTGTTCCTGCGGAAATGATCCCAAACGGTCCCTAAATTCCTCTTCTTCTCAGAGAACCATCCATCACAATCTTCCTTGGAATATTCCCTAAAATTCCATTGATTTCTGAGGATATTCACAGGAAACCTTAGGAAATAGTCCCTAAAAACCCATTGATTTCCGAGGATGTTCACAGCAAACCTTGGGAAATATTCCCTAAAATCCCATTGATTTTCAAGGATATTCCCAGGAACCCTTGGGAACTATTCCTTGTGAAGTGGTCCAAAATATTGCCTAAAATCCCATTGATTTCTGAGGATGTTCACAGGAAACCTTGGGAAATATTCCCGAAATGTTCCCTAAAATCCAGTTGATTTCCAAGGATATTCACACTAACCCTTGGGAAATATTCCTTGTGAAATGCTCCCAGACATTCCCTAAAATCCCACTGATTTTCAACATAAACCACTTGTTCTTTTGGGGACATTCCCTAAAATCCCACTGATTTTCAAGGATATTCCACTCCTAGGTGGGAAACGCACCCAGACATTCCGTAAAATTCCGTTCTCCAACACATTCCCAACATCCCTGGACTTCTGTCCTGTGTTCCTTCCCCATTCCCAATATCCCACAGTATCCGTAGATTCCTTCCCAAGCTTTTCCACTGCTGCAGGTGTTGTTTCCCAGCGGAGCAGGTGGATGTTATCCATGTGGATATCAGGAAGATGGTGGGCTTGGAGCGGAATATGAGGATGAGGGGCTGTGGGATGAGCGGTTGGGCTCGGACACCACTGGGAATTCTCCCTGGGAAGGGTCTGTAGCCATTGGGGCGCCCATCCCGCTCCCCGCTCGCTCTCCAGGAGCTCGGGAGCGTTTTCCAATCCCACTGGATAGCCAGCGCCCATCCCGAGGCGCTTTTCCCGACGGGGATTGTTGGACTCTGTGTTTGCAGCTCCCGCCTGGTGTTCGCCCGGCTCCTCTGCCTTGGTCGGGCGTTTGGGGCAGGCGCGGCGGGGAGCGGCCCCGGTTCCCGGCAGGAATTCTTGGAGCGGCGCGCGAGATTCCCAGTGCGCAGCGGGTTAACCGGGAGCGGGGCACAGCCATAATTGGCCTATTTAGGGCTCATTTGCATGTGAATGGGGCGGCAGCGAAGCAGCACTAAGGCTGTTGTGAGTGACACGGTGATTAGAATTTCGATTAGGGAAAACACATTCCCTCCTTCCCGAGGCCGCTAATTGCTCCGCTCGCCGAAAGTTGATTGCCAGGCGGCCCCGAAAAGTTGGGAATTTGGGGCTCGGGATGCCGCGGGAAGTTGGCGCGGAGTTGGGAGCGGGTGGGTCGGTGCGGAGCGCTGCGCCCGCCGCCTTCTGCTGCCCTTCGCGGCCGGAGCTTCGCGGTTGATCCCATGCTCGCTGCGGCTCCCTCGCCGCTGTTCCCTGGCCCCGGTGCCCTTTGGGATCGCCGGCAGCCGTGGGTCCCATAAGCTGCCGCAGCACCGAGGGGATCCCGGCCGGCCCGGCGGGACCGGGATTTTGGAGCTGTATTTTATAGATACTGGCTGTGGTTCGTGTGTCTTCTCCGTGTTTGGTGTTTGTGTGTTGTGTGGGTCTAGAGTTCTGGTTTTGTGCTGTGTATTGGCCTTTTATTCCATGGGTTTTATATGCGATATATCCGATTTTATACCGATTTTACACGTTAGCTTTCATACATTTTATATGTAATGCGTTATAAATTGAATACATTATATGTATAATACATTTTCTATACAATGCATTATAAATGTAATACGTTTCATATATAATATATTACAAATCTAATACGTTCTAGATATTTAATGCATTGTATTTATTAAATATATATTTAATACTTTATAATATATTCTAGATATTTAATACATCGTAGGCATTTAATACTCTTTATTTATTTATTATATTATATATAATGTATCATATATATTTAATACATTATACATAATAAATTCTATATTCATACCTTATATTGTATTATACTATATTATACATTATATATAATGCATTATATATATAATAAATTTTATATAATACATTATCGATATTTAATACATTCTAGATATCGAATGTATTATATTTAATACATTATATGTGATACATTATATATTTAATTTTAAAAAATATAATACATTGTATGTATAATACTTTGCATATTACTACATTCTAGATATTTAATACATGATATATTTAATACATTACAAGTATTTAATGCATTATCTATAATCTAGATAATAAATACATTGTCTATAATACACTGTATATATAGTACATTATATGTTAACACGTTATATATAATACATTATATATAATACAGTATTTGAATACATTATTTGAATACATTATACGTTTAATAATTATATATTATACATTCTATATTTAATACATTATATATAAAATACATTCTATATTTACTGTATCATAGATCTACTCTCTATGCATTACCCATATTTTACATTTTATATCTTTTTATACATTTTATACCTTTTTTATCTATTTTACATCCACTTTATCCCTGTCTGAAGCCCTGATAGATTTCATTCCCGGATATTTTTCCCAAGACAATGGAGCCGCCTTATCCACATGCAGAGTTTCATGGGATTTAATGATTTCCAGTTTATTATTCCGAAATCCCTGCAGAATTCCCTTGAAATACTCCCAAACTTTTCCAGGCACCGTTCGCCCTGGCCAAGCAGGTGCTGAAATTCCAGGTGCCGGGAACTGGCCCGGAATTCCCCCTTTTCCCGGCCTTGGGGCGCTGCTGCCCGCAGGAATTGCGGTGGTGTCTCCTTTAACGCGGCGCGGCGCGCTCCCGGCGCTCGCTACCGGGTTATTTTTAGGGCTGACAGGGAGCGGCTGCAAGGGAACGGGGTTGGGGTTTGGGGTTTGGGGTTTGGGGCCGGCCGTGCCCACAGCTCTGTGTGTCTGTCCCGCAGCAGAGCCTGCTCGGAGGGGACATGGAGCTGGCCACCCCCGGGGCACTGTCCCCCAGCAAGCCGGGCTCCCAGTACTACCAGTACACCGGCAGCACCCGCCGGAGACCCCTGCACGGCTCCTCCATGGGTGAGTCCTTTCCCCTTCCCATCCCAGTATTCCCAGTATTCCCAGTGCCCTGGAGACCCCTGCACGGCTCCTCCGTGGGTGAGTCATTCCTTATTCCCATCCCCCTTATCCTGCTCCCAGTACTCCCAGTACTCCCAGTACTCCCAGTACCCTGGGGGCAGTCCCCTGCATGGCTCCTCCATAGGTGAGTGATTTCCTGTTTTCCCCATCCCACTTTTATCTCGCTCCCATCCCGCCCTTTCCCTGCTCCAGGACCTTTGGGAAGCAGCACCTGGAACCCTCTCCCAGGCCGTTATTTCAGGCTGATCCAGCCTTCCAAAATTCCCATTTTTCCCGAGCCGAGGGCACCAAATCCAAGTCTTAATTCCCCGAATTCCCCCAAGTTTAATTCAAACAGAAAACACATCCCAGCATTTTATCCTTGGAATTCTCCATCCTTCAGTGTTATCCCGTTATCACGGTGACATCCCTGTGAGGACAGGGAAAACCTTCAGGAAGAATCCCGCCCAAATCCCGATTTCTAATCCCCGTCTCTCTCCCTTTTTTCCAGAAGTTCAGACAAAGAAAGTTCGGAAAGTTCCTCCGGGTTTGCCCTCCTCCGTAAGTACCACGGCTGCTCGGGAGCTTTGGTTGGGATCAGGGCTGGATGGATGGCAGGAGTTCATTCCTGGGGGATGGGATGAGGCTCTGGAACAGGTAAGGAATGTTCAGCTCCGTTTCCGGAAGCTCAGGAAAGCCAGGAATGTGGCACTCCGGGAATGCGACACTCCGGGAATACGGCGCTCCAGGAATGCAGCGCTCGGGTACCTGTGTCCCCCAAGTGGCAGGGGCTCCCTTGTGGGGCTGACTGATGGAAGGATGGATGAGGAATTCCCTGGGAATGGGCTCCCGGATCCAGCAGGATCCCGGCAAGATTCTGGCAGGGCCGGGGGGCTCCAGGTGCCAAGCACTGCTGGCCAGGTGTTGCCAGAGGCTCCTTAATCCCGCTTTTGCCCCCGAATTTCAGGAATATCCCTGATCCCTTAGTTTGCCCAGATTCCAGGCACCATCCGGCTTGGATTTCCATCTTTTCCTGGAATTCTCACAGTTTCCCATCAGGAGCTGCTGCCTTGTTTTGCTTCCGTGGAATTCTTTGTTCCACCATCCAAGTAACGATTCTGTTAATTTCAGTTTTGGGGTGATTTTGTGCGTTCCTTGCGGTATTTTTCCCAAAAAAGCTGCACCAGGGTGCTTGACTTTGGAATCCATTAAAATGCCTGGAAAAGTGAGGTTTTATTGAAAAAGATCCGACATTTCAGTCACTACAGCACCGAATTGGGGCGGAAAAGTGCATTTTATTGGATTGGTTTCATTCAGATTTGATCTCTTTATTGTTTTAAAAATACATCTGGCCTCATTTGCATATCATTTTGATATCGATAGCTTCATTTGCGTATCATTTTGCTATAGATATCAGCCGCATTTGCAGATTGTGTTGATATCGGTATCAAATCAACCCCTCCGGAAGGGGAATCTTCCCTTTTCTCCCAGAGAAATCCCTTTATTTGAGCAGCAATTAATCACGGAAAATAGATAATTAATTAATATCCAGAGAGATAAAAATTAATCTGATAGATTGGATGGTTTTATCCCAAATCCATGGAAATTTGCAGCGGGAAAATAGGAATCTAAAAAAGAAACTAATGACAAAGTTCTTGGAGTGCCTGGTCAAAATTCTTCTCGTTAATAATCGCTTTCTAATTTAAAAAATGCAATTAAAAAGGGGAAAATACACATCAACGTCCTCATTTAATCCCAGGGGTTCATCACATCCTGCTTCTGTTAATTCTAAATATTTTTAAATTGCTAAAATCCAGGAATTCTTAAGGAAAAGCCCAAATTAATTAATATAATTAACTAATTAATTAATTAATAATTAATATACTTTTTTCCCTTCCAAATACGGGCCCAAAGTATATTTAGAATTTCTTTCCGTCTGCGTGTGGATTTTAACGGGAACTCAAAATCATTGGAATGATTTTGTCAGCTGGATGATTGTGTGGGAATTCCAATGTCAAAGCTGTTCCTGGATATTTGAATCCCGCCAACACCGTTTTTCTAGGAATTAAGGAATAAAAATTCGGGTCCTGCCAGGTGGATAAAAGCATTCCACGGTTCTGCTGGAAATTGGGATTTTCAGGTGGAAATAGAGGGATCTGGGGCGGTTTTTCCTCCTGGATCCCGGAATGGCCTCTGGAATCTGGGATTTCATCTGGATGCAGGAATGTATGGCCATCCTCAGTGGATAGGGCAGGAACATTCCCGGGTTTCTGGGGAAGTGGGGATGCAGAGGGTGGGGTTTGTGCCGGGAATACGGAGCGGAACACGGCACTTCTCCCGGATCCCAGCTTTCGGTCGTCTCAATTCCAAGGACAAACGGGAATAAACGTGCTGGGAAACGAGTACAGGGAACAATGGAAGTGATCGGCTGGAAAATGCGGAATTCCAGGTGGATTTGGGGAGGGATCCCAAGCTAGGATTCGCTGCAATCCCGGTGGTGGATCCCAGACTTTCTGTGGATGTGTCCCTCAAACCCCGCCCGCTTTTCCTGATTTCCCACATGCCGGTTTCCGTGGGAGCACTCCGGTCTGGGCTCGGCTTTATCCAGCACATTCCCAGTGTGGAGCTGCTCCTCATGGATCCCTTTTCCACAGCTGCGATCCCATGGAATCGGCTGGGATCAGTGTTCCCGGATTTTCCAACCCCAACTATTGCAGCCTTTTTGGGAATGTTTCTCTGTTCTGATTCCAGTGGGAGCTTCCCAGGGCTCAGAGAATCCTGGAAAGGATCCCCAAGGATCCAACTCCCGGCCCTGCGAGGACAATCCCTAAATCCCCAAATACCGCTATGTGCGTTTTCCAGCTGTTCCCTGAGCTTCCCTGGGATCCTGTTCCAGCTCCTCCCTTTCCCTAAAATCCAGCTGGGGGGTGGCAATCCCGGTCCTTGAGGACCACTGGGATGGGCTGAAGTCTCCTGGGGGCTTCCTGGAGACAGATCCAAGGAAAAGAGGAGAAAACGGGAGGGAAAACTGGGAAGCCCCTCCCAGTGGGGTTGTTTTAACGGAGATTCAGAGGTCTGAAAATTCCAATCAAAATTATGTAGGAAGGAATGGGAAGGGATCTGGACGCTCCCGTGGATGGATCTTCCTGGGAAACTGACCCCCTTTGGGATCCTGGAGTGTTGTGGATTCCCAAGAAATCTCTGTGCCTGTAATCCCGGAGTTTTTCCAGTGCGGGATTAGTGGGATTTGGTTTAGCTGGGACAGAGACTCCCTCTTCAGCGCGCTGTGGGAAGTGCACGAGCATTTGGGAAGGACGGCCAAAAAAATTAGTCTTTGGAAATTCCTGCAGTAGCTTCTCGGGAATGTTTTTAAGGAGGTTCCTGGATATTTGGGGGCAAATCAGCTCTGTGGGAGTTGGGTTTGTTCCTTGGGATGGAAGAGGGATCCAGGAGATCCCTGTGATAGAAATGAATATTAATTAAATCCCATTAATAAATCTTACAATGCATAGGGGTTCCATCTCCAGTTTTCCATCATTTATTGCTCTGGTTATTCATAATTCCATTTTCCTTTGGGAATTCCGCTGACTTCCCAAGCGGAAACCCCAGCACTTTATTATGGATATGAGCCCTTAATTCCCGTCGTGTATCGGGCTTTTCCCATGGATTTGGGATAGGACAGCTCCTGATTTCTGGGAGCAGAGCTGGGAACAGGACTGGGACCAGCACCGGGAGCAGGATCAGCTCTGGGAGCGGAGCTGGGAAAAGGAGCTGGAGCAGGGACTGGGAGCGGGGCTGGAAGCGGGAGTCAGTCCGGGAGCAGGAGCCAGACTGGGACAAGGACTAGGACCAGGATCAGGATTAGGAGCAGGACCCGGACTCAGGGGCTGGGAGCAGGAGCAGAACCAGGAATAGAACCCAGAGCAGGAGCAGAACCAGGATTAGAACCAGGATTAGGAACAGGAGCAGGTGCAGGATGGGAGCTGGGAACAGGAGCAGAACTGTGAGTGGGACCGGGAGCAGGAGTTGGGAACAGGAGCAGAACCAGGATTAGGAGCAGGAACAGGAGCAAAACTGGGAATAGAACCATGATTAAGAGCAGGAGCAGGACTGGGAATAGAACCAGGATTAGGAGCAGGAGCAGGAGCAGAACTGGGAATAGAACCAGGATTAGGAGCAGGAGCCAGACTGGGAATAGAGCCAGGAGTACGAGCAGGATGGGAGCTGGAGCAGCTCCCATTCCCCCTCTCCATCCCATTCCCCTCTCCATCCCATTGCCCCTCTCCATCCCATTCCCAGCTGCCGGACTGCCTGTGCCTGAATTCCTGGTCTGTTTTCCCATTGCTCTCCCGATCCCCTCGGCCCTTCCTGAACAGTCCCTCGCAGCCCGCTCGGCGCTCCCGGTTCATTTGGGATTCTGCGGAGGGTGTTTTTTCAGGAAGCACGCGCTTCCCTCGCTGACCCCGGAGCATCTGTTAGGATTATTTTTTTGTGAGTCCTCTGTTGGCATCGGGGAAGTGTGAACAGCGCCGGGATCTGGCGGATGCTATTTCAGGATATTTATGATCACCTCTTGCTTCCTCGGGGGAAAGTGTGCCGGGAGCTTTTTCTTCCCGAGCAGCCCGGGAAGCGCTGGGATGAGGAAACAGATTGCCTCCGACATGTGCTTCCTGTGACAGTAAAATGAACAAATCCCGTGGAACGCGGGATAATTTATTCGGGAACGGGGATGCTTTTGGTCTGGCCTAGCCCAAAATCTGGGATCACTTCCGAAATCCCATTTGAATCCCAACAGCCATATCCGTTGGCGTTGGCAAAGTGATTTTCCCGCCATTTTCCCTTTGAGTCTCTGCTTTTCCTGCTGAAATTGGGCAGATCAGAGCAGCAGATGCTCTTTGCTGGTCCTTGGAGCACTGGGAATCCAGGAATCACAAAGGAATTCCTCTACAGAGGAATCCTGGAGTCACGGAATGGCTTGGGTTGGAATCGCAGACCCTTAGATGGTTTGGGTTGGAAGGGATTTTCGGGATCATCCCATGCCAGGGAAACCTCTCGCTATCCCAGGCTGCTCCAAGCCCCGTCCAGCCCGGCCCTGGGCACTTCCCAGGATCCAGGAGCAGCCACAGCTTCCCTGGGATTGTCCCAAGTCCTCAAAGGATCTGGGAGGCTGCAGGGAAATGGGAATCCCATCCTTGTGTCCAGCTGGGAGAGCGGGATGGGATGAGCTAGGGAGAGCCCCTGGAGCTGGGATGCTGCTGGGAATAAAAAATGGGAGCACTCGGTGCTTCCATGGACCCCTGGAATGCTTGGGATGGGTTTTCCATGTGCAGTCCCACACGGACTGTGGGATAAAGCTGCTCTAGAGGGGCCCTGAGGTCCCATTCCCATGGTCCCAGCTGCATTCCAGCCCCAATCAGGGTTCCTGGGAGCTTCCCAAGGTTCTCCCAGCTCTGTCCTGGGATCAGTCACATGGAAACAGGAGTGAGTTATCCATGGAAATAGGGCTGCCAGGGAATTCTGGATCTACTCAATATCCTGAATTATTCCTCCTTCGTTCCCTGCTGGGGCTGGGAGCTGGAGCAATATTCCCAGAGAAATGCCCGCTCCTGTTCGCATCCCCATTTAGCTGGGAAGCGCAGCTGAGAGGGAGCAGAAGGCCCTCGGATTTTCCCACCTTTCCAGAAGATTCCCTAAGCACTGAACCCGCGCAGGTGCCGGTACAGGGGGGACGGAAGGGAGTGGAAAAAGCCTTGGGATGGGCACGAAGCCATTCCCAAAAGGATCACAATCCCAAAAAACTGAGCAGGTGGATTTGGGTTGCTGGCTCCAGAATGCAGCCGGTGGGATAATGACCACACATCTCCCCAGACTTCCCGAGATTCCACTCTTAATTCCCAATTTTCCCATTCCCTGCCATTCAAGGGAATATTTTGGAGCCATCTCCAGTGCAACAGGTTCCTAAAGATTTCCCGGAATCCGCAGGTTTCCCCCCAAAACTTCCCGTTTTTTTTGCTGCCATTCGGAATGTTCTGTTTGTGCAAAAAATTTGGAGAATCACCATAAGGGCTTCTTTGCATTTTTAATTTAGTAACTAACATATGAATACATTTGCATATTAATGAGTTGCAGATTAAATCATGCATACATAATTGCCTCCTTACTGTGTTTAATGTTTGTCAAAACCTCCAGCCCGGGTTTGATGGATGGCGGATGAAAGATTCCAATTTGAGGTACCCTTGGAAAAGCGGCGCCGCCGTTCCCAGGAGCAGGAATTCTCCCCAGCCAGCCCAAATCCCTCAGAACAAAAAATCTCGGGAATGAGGGGGTGCCTGTCCCCTTTTACCGGGATTTTTCCTGCCTTCCACCGAGTCGCTTACTATTCATAATCATTAATGCATCTCCTAATTATGCAGCATATGTCTGTTAACCCCTTCCCTGCCGCCCGCCGGGAAACATCCCGGAATTCTCCCTCCCGCGCTGCCCGTCCCTTCAGCTTCTCCTCCATGTGGAAGGGAAGGGATTTTACGGGAAGAGCCACTCATTCCGCCTGGATTCAGGGCTTCCTCCTGGAGATGGCAATTCCCGCTTCGGGAATCAAGGGCGTTCCAAGTGCAAAGGGAATTGTGGCCCAAACGACCCCTAAAAACAGGCCGGGATGCCGGATTGGCTTGGCCCTGCCTGCGGCCACCCCTCTGGCTCCACATCCCCTGGGATCCTTGCTGTTTCATTCCAGCCTGGAAGCAGCACCTGGACACCGCTCCTGGTGGAAAACCGGGATTTGGCTTGCGGAGAGCAGAGTGCCCAGGATTCTGCAGAGTCCTGGGAGTGCCTCTTGGTTTTGACCGTGGCTCGGAGAGCCTGGAATTGCTGGTTTTAAAGATTTTGATGGGATTAGGGAATTTTTGTAGCTGAGGCTTTAAGACAAACTAAAGCCCCAAAGAGCAGAGAATGCTGCTGGAAAATCCCAGGAGTTGCTACACTGGGTTTATCATGGGATCTCCTTCCATCCTTCTTATGGATGAGAAGAATTATCACAGAATCATGGAATTCTTGGGGATCCAAGGCCATTCCCAGACTAATCCATGTCCTCAGGTGCCACACCCACAGGGCTTTATCCCTCCAGGAATGGGGGTAGTCTTTCCCGAATACCCCAACAGGGTTGGAATTTTCCCAGCGGGATTTGCTTTTCCCAAAGCCTGGAGCAGCAAATCCTTCTCCAGGGGACTCCAATCCCTGGGACAACATCCAGACCAAGGACTTGGATGTTTCCTGAGCAGGAATCTCCTGATCCATTGAGAATGTGTCCATAATGAGCCTTAAATCCTGTCCTTTTCCATAGGGAATCCCGTGGGATGCTCCAGGAGAATTCCTGGGATTGGCCGGGCAAAAGCTTGGATTGGTTTATGGAGCTGGAGCTTCCGTATCCTGAGTCAGCCCCTCTCCCATCACCAAAAAATCTGGGAAACTTGGGTTGGATTGATGATCCTGCCTTGGCATTCCCATTCCCAGATATGATCAAGGAGAGGAATTGGGAAATGGGAGAGAAGTTGGGAAAGGCTGATGGGGCCTGGAATTCTGGAATTCCTCCCAGAGGGGCATTCCAAGCTTTCTCCAGCCCACCAGAGGGGTTCAGAACAACCCAAGGGACCCGGACTTGGAGGAATTCTGGCATTTTCCTGTGATCCACGGGAATTCAGGACTGGAATCTCAGCATCCATTGGAAGAGCTGAGCAAGGAGAGCGCTCAGAGCTCCCTGGGTGCTGCTCTTCCCAAAGTTTCCATCCTGCAATACTTAGTGGGAAAACAGGGACCCATTCCCTGTCCTCCTTGTCCTTCTTTTCCTTCTGCTTCTCCCTCTTTTCCTTCTCCTCCATATCCAATCTAAACATTAGGATTGGGAAGAGCACCTGCTGTGCTCAGAGTCACTCCCAGAATATTCCCGGTATCATTTATAGGAATTCTGGGAGCTCTGGGATTGAGAAGGGTTTTCCATCCCTTTCCACCGGTTTTGGCACCCTTTGACCCGGAAACTTTGGCAATTCATGGTGTTCTCCCTTCCAAATGTGACCTTGTGATCTCGACAGCCTCATCCTTCAAATCCCAGTGAGGAATGGGAGAAATCCTTCCAATCCCGGTTATCCCAGTGAGGAACCAATCCCAGTTCCCATCCCTGCTCAGTTCCCATACCTGTTTTTAGGGGTACTTCAGGATCTTTTAGGGATATTTCCATCACATTCCCTTTCGTTCTCCGGACATCGGTTCCAGATCTGTGTTTTTAGGGAATCCTTATGGATGGAATTTGTAATTTTTTTTTTTTTTTAATTCCCAGGGTATTTCCTTTGGATCTGTGTTTGGGGGATCATTTAGGGCTGCCTTTGGGAATAGTTAGGGATGCTCTTAGGAAGAATTTTTCAGGTTAATTCAGGGTTGGTTTTAGGGATATTTTAGGGTTACTTTTCCTGGCTTGATTTCCTAAATCCCTTTATTCCCTGTTCCATTGCAATTTCTGGATGTTTTGGTTTAATGTCTCTGGGTTTTGGGATACTTAGGTCTGGGTTTGAGGATTTTTAGGGATCATTTAGGGCTGATCTTAATGATACTTCAGGGCTGTTTGATTTCAGTTCATAGGGTTAAAATCTCTATTTTTTGGGATATTTTTGGGCTGCTTTTACGGCTGGTTTAGGGCTGGTTTAGGGCTGTTTGATATCAGTTCATAGGCTTAAAATCTCTATTTTTTGGGATATTTTTGGGCTGCTTTTACGGCTGGTTTAGGGCTGGTTTAGGGCTGTTTGATATCAGTTCATAGGCTTAAAATCTCTATTTTTTGGGATCCTTTAGGGTTGGTTTTAGGGCCATTTCAGGAGAGTTTCAGGCTGCTTTTAGGGGTATTTAATGAGCCTTTCATGCTGGTTTTAGGGCTGTTTAGGGTTAATACCTCTATTTTTTGGGATGTTTTTGGGATGCTTTTAGACTGCATTTAGGGATGTTTGAGGGCTGGTTTATTTCAATTCATTGGGTTAATATCTTTATTTTTGGGATGTTTTTGAGCTGCTTTAGGGCCATTTAAGGAACCTTTAGGGCTGCTTTTAGGGATTCTTTAGGGCTGTTTGATTTCAATTCATAGGGTGAATATCTCTACTTTTCAGGCTGCTTTTAGGGCTATTTTAAGGATATTTAAGCAGCCTTTCAGGGTGGGTTTAGGGCTGGTTTATTTCAGTCCATAGGATTAAAATCTCTGATTTTTGGGATGTTTTTGGGCTGTTTTAGGGCCATTTAAGGAACCTTGGGGGCTGGTTTAGGGCTGTTTGATTTCAATTCATAGGGTTAATATCTTTATTTTTGGGATGCTTTTAGGGCCATTTAAGGAACCTTGGGGACTGCTTTTAGGGCTACCTTAGGGCTTTTTCATTTCAATTCCTGGGGTTCATATCCCTATTTTTGGTCTGCTTTAGGGATATTTAAGGAACCTTTGGGGCTGTTTTAGGGCTGTTTTATTTCAGTTCATAGGGTCAGTGTCTTAATTTTTGGGATGCTTTTAGGAGTATCTAAAGAACCTTTTGGGCTGGTTTTAGGGCTGTTTGATTTGAGTTCCCAGGGTTAAAATCTCTACTTTTTTGGGCTTCTTTTAGGGATATTTAAGGAACCTTTCTGACTGCTTTTAGGGCTGCTTTAGGGCCACTTTAGGGCTGGTTTATTTCAATTCATAGGGTTACCATCTCTATTTTCAGGCTGCTCCCAGGGCGGTTTTGGGGCCGTCCGGGGCTCTCTCCGGGCGCGGGGCTGTCCCGAGGCGCGGCCGC
>VZRO01004177.1:100533-111356 GCA_013397915.1 Daphoenositta chrysoptera | reverse complement strand
AATCTATAAATATGTAGAATAGAGAAAAATAGAGAAAATATAAAAGACGTAAAAATAGAGGACATAAAGAAAACCTTAAATATAGAAAAATATAGAAAATATAGGAAAATGTAGGAAATAGAGAAAAATCCAGAAAATCCATAGAAATCTAAATTATATTAAAATGTAGAAAATATAGGAAAATATAGAAGACAGAGGAAAATATAGAAAATATAGAAAATATCTATATTTTTATTTTCCTAAAAATAGAGGAAATACATAAAAATTTAAAATCTAGAAAACAGAGAAAAATACAGGAAACAGAGAAAAAATAAAATAGAGAAAAATACAGAAAATATATAAAAATACGGAAAATATAGAAATCTCATCTATAGAAATGTATAGAAAATAGAGAAAATGCGGGAAATACACAGAAGTATAGAAAATACATTAAAATACAGAAAATATAGAAAGATACATGAAATAGAGAAAAATTTAAAATTGAGGGAAATATTGAAAATATGGAATATATGAAAAATATCGAGAACTCTAAAATATATTAAAATATAAAATATAGAAAAATATAGAAAATATGGGAAAATAAAATCTAGGAAAATATAGAAAATGTGGAAGATTATAGAAAAGTTATGACATAGAATATACAGAAAAATATAGAAAATACAGAAAAAAAGAAATATATGAAAATACAGAAAACAAATCAAAATTAAAATGCAGGTTTTACAATGAGGTTTCAGCATTCATTGGCATCAAAAATCGGAGTAACAGAGAGATAAATCCCAATAAAATCTGGATCCATCGATCCCTCAGGAATACATGGAGAAACCCCCAGTGAAATCCATGGAAAAGGGATGGATATTGAACAGGGATTAATTGGGATCAATCCTTGGATGGGGATGGATATTGCAGCCTTGGAGTGCCCTTTTCCAATGGATCTGCAGGAATTGTGCCCCTGGATTGAGTCAGGCCGCGCTTCCTGGAAAATCTCCAGGATGCCTTGGATTGGCTTCTTTATGCTGGGAATTCCTCAGAATATTCCAATCCGAATTCCAATAGCGCGGATTTCCCCATGATATTCTCCCTAAAATCATGGGGGAAAACTGGAAAAAATCAGAGGGAAAACAGGTAAAAATTGGGAAAACATGGGGGAAGCTGGGGGAAAACATGGAAAAAACGGGGAGAACCTGGGGAAAACAGGGAAAAAGCATAGGAAAACGGGGGGAAATTGAGAACATGGAAAAATGTGGAAAATGGTGGAAAATGTAGAACAGACATGGAAAAGGTGTGGGAAAAACACGTAAAACATGGGAAATTGTGAGAAAAACACGGGAAAACCTGGGGAAAATGTGGGGGAAAGAGGGAAAATATGAGAAAAACAGGGAAAACATGGAAAAATGTGGGGATAGTGTGGGAAAATGTGGAAAAACCATGGAAAAAGATGGGGAAAACAAAGGAAAATACAGCAAAGTGTGAGAAAATGGAGGAAAATGTGGAAAAAACGGGGAAAAACTGGGAAAAATAGGGAAAAAGGATGGGAAAAGGGGGGGAAATTGAGGAAAACATGGGAAAATTCCCCAAATTCTTCCCAAGAGTTTCCCCCAAAAAATTCCAAAAATATTCCCCAAAAATTCTCCCCAAAAGAATCCAAAAAATGCCACAAAAATTCCTCCAAAAATTCCCAAAAAATTCCCAAAAGTATCCAAAAATTCCAAAAATATTCCCAAAAAATTCTTACAAATACTCCCCAAAAATTCCCCCCAAAATTCTGAAGAATATTCCGCCCAAATCATTCCCATCAATTCCCCCAAAAATTCTGAAAAATATCCCCAACAAATTCCCAAAAATTCCCCTGAAAAATTCCCAAAATTGTCCCCAAAAAATTCCCAAAATATTCCCAAACATTTCTCAAAAATTCTGAAAAATATTCCCGAAAAATTCCAAAAATATTCCCAAAATTCCCCCAAAATTCCCAAAAATTCCCCTGAAAAATTCCCAAAATTGTCCCCAAAAAATTCCCAAAATATTCCCAAAGATTTCTCAAAAATTCTAAAAAAAGTCCCAAAAAAAATTTCCCCAAATTTCAAAAAATTCCCCCAAAATTCCCCAAAAAATTCTCCTGTTAAATTCCCAAAATATTGACCAAAAATTCCCCTGAAAAAATCCCAAAGTATTCACCAAATTTTCCCGAAAAAATCCCAGAAATTCCCCTAAAAATTCCCCCCAGAAATTCCAAAATCCCACAAAAATTCCCCAAAAAATGCACACAAAAACTTCTAAAAATTTCCCCAAAAAATTACCCCCAAAATTTCTAAAAGTTCACCAAAAATAATCCCAAAAATTCTGAAAAATACTCCCCAAAATTTTTTTAAAATATTCCCAAAAACTCCCCAAACTCCAGCCGGGATGGGAAAAGCAGCCAGAATTCGCTGCAACTCTGGAGGTTTTCTTTGGGCTGGAGCTCAGCTGTTCCCAATTAATTCCTGGGGAAAAAAATTGGGAAGAGCTAACATCTGGTTTGGATTGTGGGATGCATTTCCTTCCGGCCTTTTCCCGGGAATGCCTTCCCAGTTTTCCGGCCGCAGCATCTGCTGGGAATTAGGGAGCAGCTGTGGGAAAGGGAAAGCTCTGGAGCAGGGCATGGGAAGGGGTCCCTGGAAAAGTGGGAAAAGGGGAATGAAAATTGAGGGATTTGTCCTTAAAAATTGAGGGAATTTGTCACTAAAAGTGAGGAAAATTGGCAGTAAAACTGAGGGAATTTTTCCCTAAACCTGAGGAAATTTTCCCTAAAAACTGAGGAAAATATTCATTAAAACTGAGGACAATTTGCAGTAGAACGGAGGGAATTTTTCCCTAAAAACTGAGAGAATTTTTCCCTAAAATCCCAATTCTTTTTAGCAAAAATCCCAAGTTTTTCAGGAAAAATCCCGATTTTTTTTGAGCTCCTTCCATCTTTTCCAAGTGGCCGAACTCAGCCCCAAAAATTCCAATCCCAAAAAAATCTGGCATCGTTCCCACTTCCTGTTGATTCGCAGCAGGAACAACATCTGCACATCAGCTGGAGAATCCCATTCCCAGAAATCCTGACTTTTTCCAAGGTTTTGCCTTCCCGGAGAATTCTGGGATGCTCCAAGGGGGAAATTCCCGGGGGTTTTTTTTGCCTTCCTGGTGTCCTAAAGGAATTCTTTTTCCCACAGGTTTATGCTCCATCAGCGAGCACCGCCGACTACAATCGGGATTCTCCTGGTTTTCCATCCTCCAAACCAGCAGCCAGCACTTTTCCCAGCTCCTTCTTCATGCAAGGTAAGCAGGAATGTGGAATTCCCATCTTTTTTTCCATGTTTTCCTCTTCCAGACAAACTTTTTGGGATCATTCCCATAAAAATGAGGGTTCCTGCACGGAGTTGGAGGCACCGGTTGAGTTTCCGGGGTTTTGCCGCTCTGTGGCCATGAAATCCGGGATGGATTCCTTGAGAACGTTCCCAAAGTTTGGGAAAATCCCAGAAAATCCGGCTCCTCCTTTTTGGGTGTGATAATTCCCGTTTGAGGATCCAGATCCTCAGATCCCGAGGATCAAAAGGATTTCTGGGATAGGGAATCCTCGGAGCAGCCCAGATGGGTGGGAAGTGCCTTTTCTCACGGACTCAGCTGTCAGGAATGCGATTCCTGAGGCAATTCCCGGAATTCCTGTTGCAGATGGACACCACGGCAGCGATCCCTGGAGCTCGTCCAGCGGGATGAACCAGCCGGGCTACGGGGGAATGCTGGGCGGCTCGGCTCACCTCGGCCAGGCTGGCAGCTATTGCAGTCTGCACCCACACGAGCGCCTGGTACGGAGTGGGAACGGGAGCGGGAGAACTTGGGATATGGGGGGGAAAAGTCAGGATTCATGGGAAAACTTGGGATTCCCATTCTTAAAGGTGAAATTCCCAGTTTTCCCTGTGAGACAGGCATGGCTTTACCAGAGAAACTTGGAAATCGCATCCCAAAGTGTTTAAGATCAGGCTGGAATAACCCAAGGAGTGGAATATGATCCCTAAAAGCCCTTGCAGCCGGGATTCTGTCCTCTCCACCTTCCCATATTCCCGGTTTTCCTGCTTTTCCCTGCGGGACTGGCACAGCTTTCCCAGAAAAACTCAGGATTCCCATCCCAAAAGTGTTTAGGATCAGGCTGGAATAGCCAACGGAGTGGGATGTGATCCCTAAAATCCTTCTGAGCAAGGTGGCACCTTCCATCCTTTCCACATTCCCACATTCCTGCTTTTCCAGAGCTACCCGTCGCACTCCTCGGCCGAGTTGAGCTCCAGCCTGCCCCCGATGTCGTCGTTCCACCGCGGAGGTGCCGGCGGCCACTACAGCGCCTCGTCCTGCACGCCACCCGCCAACGGCACCGAGCCCATCCTGGGTGAGCCTCCTGCCCGCCGCCGGAATTCCGGGAGTGATCCGCCAGAAAACCAGGAAAGGGCCTCCGGAATGTTCCGGAAAGGTTGCAATCCGGGAAATCCCAAAGTGCTGCTTGGTTGTGTGGAAATGGTTGGGAGAGCTGGGAAGAAAATAGGGATGAGATCCTGGCTCTGGGAATGCGAAGAAAGGAGGGATGAGATCCCAGTTCCAGGTTGGAATTCTCCCATGCCTGGAAGTATTCCACGGGGCTCAGAGCGCCTGTGGGAAGGGGTTGGAATGGGATGAGCCATTCGTGATTCCCATTCCCAATCCCCAATCCCAGTTCCCAATAGGGAGCAGCATCCTTCATCCAGGAAGCATCCTGGCTTTTCCAAGCAGCAATATCAGTAATATTCCTTCATTCCCTGAAGGATCCACCTTTGGATGTCATTCCTGATGTCATTCCTTGTGGGAATTCCCTGCTTTCCCCATCCCTGGAAATGTTCCAGGATAATTTCCCATACCATGGCGTTGGAATGAGATGATCCCAACATTCCCAAACCATTCCAAGGCTGCGGAAAACAAAGCCCTGGATCCAATTTTCCCTGGGAAAAAGCCATTTGGAATGTATCCAGGCTGGAAAAGCTGGAATTCTGAGCGGGAATTGTGTGTCTTGCAGCCAACCGAGGCAGCGGAGCAGCAGGCAGCTCGCAGACCGGTGACGCGCTGGGAAAAGCCCTCGCCTCTGTAAGGAAACCCTTTGGAATTCACTTTGGAATCGCACTTGGAATGCTGTCGGGGCGGTTGGACTCGGCGACGATGAGCAGCCAAGCCGTGGGAATCGGGATAATCCAGGAAAAAAAGGGGGTGGGGAAAGGTTGGATTTAGGGAAGGAGAGAAACGGGAAGAGGGAAGCTCTGGCCCACATTCCCACATTCCAGAGGGTGGCCACGGGATTCCTTGGGAATATCCTGGAGATCGGCTCCTTTTCCTGCCACTTCCCCGCGCTCGAAGGCAGCAATTACCGCCTTGGGCCGGGATAATGGGATCGGGAATATCCGGGATGTTCCCGGCCGCCTTCCCAGCCACTTTCCCGATACCCCGCTGAGCATTCCCGTCTTTCCTGGGCACACTGGGTTCCTTTGAGTTCTCATGACAAAAGGCAGTCCAGCCACTCCAAAGGTGGCCCGGCCAGTCCTTGGGATCATCCCAATCACGGGAATCCCTCGCCGGCTTCTTCCTGCCTCTCCCAACGAGATCCGCACGGGCGCGACGCCCGGAATCCGTCAAAATCGGGGGAGGTTTTTCCTGCGCCCTTCTCGCTCTCGTCGAAACGTCGGGAATTCCGAAGATTTTTTTCTGCAGAATTCCGAGGGTTTTCTGCAGAATTCCAAGGTTTTATGGGGTTTTTTTTTTTGGCGGGATGTGTCGGCTCCGGATTAATTTGTGATTCATCTTTCCAAGATCTATTCTCCAGATCACACCAACAACAGCTTCCCATCAAATCCTTCAACTCCCGTCGGGTCTCCCCCTTCTCTCTCAGGTATTGTTCCATTCTCTTTTACTGAAGTTTTCCCAAAGGTTTTTCCGTGGTTTTCTTTTTTTTCGTGAAGAGATGCCCGGAATGAGCTCCCAAATTTCCTCCGTGGAGAGAAGCTTGGCCCAAATTTGCCAAAAATTCTGTGGTTGATCTGTCCTTCCCTCAGGATCAGATTTGGTTCGAAAGCAAATCCAGGGAATTTGAGGAGCAGGAAGGATTTTTAGGATCAGGGTTGGTGGAAGCTTGGAGCACCTGGATTGGAAAATTCCAGGATTTTGGGATTTGAGTCTTTATTCCCAAGATTTGCAGGTTTTCCCAAACCCGCTCACCTCCGGATCATCCCAAGGGAACAAGTCCTGAGGCTCAGGGTTGTTCCCATGAGCGTCAGGGCCTTGGGATATTCCCTGGAATTAGAATTCCCAGATTTTCATCCTTCCAGACAACACATCCCACCCCTCTGGAAAATCCCTCCTGGCTTTTTCCCCCTCCTTGAGGCCAGGAGTGCATCCCAAAATTCCCAGGAGAATCCGACATCCACCTCCATCCCATGGAACCTACAGAAGTCCTCCCAGCAGGTGGCAGAGGGACCTCCCAAAGCCACTTCCTGCCCTGATTTTTCCTGGAATTATCCCAAAATTTAGAATCCCCCGGGGCTGAAGTGGCTGAGCCGGAGGGAGAAATTCCCTGAGAATTTGGGGAAATTGGGAGAAGCCAGTGCCAGAAATCCAATAGAGGGAGTGGATTTCAGGAAGAGCTGGGAGTGTTGAGCACTGAATTTTCCAGGTCCCTTCCAACCCCGAGCATTCCAGGAATGCACTATTTTGGGATTTTTATTCCCAGGATTTGCCGATTTGCCCCAAACCCACCTAATCATCCTGAAGGGAACAAGTCCCAAAAACAGGGATCAGACAGAGCCGGATAAGGAACTATTTGCCACGAGCTCCACCCTAGCCTGGCAGGAATACTTCCAATCCTAAAGGGATCGCTCAGAAGATCCCAAAAACTCAACCACATCCAGATATCCCCCGGATAGTTGGGAAAAGAGCAGAAAAAGCTGCTTTTCCCCAGTTTTTCCTTGGAAAGCAGGACCCCCCGTCCCTCCCGCAGTGACAGAGCCCAGATTAGCGCAACCAAGCTTTGCCCGACCCTTGGGTGACCGAAGGTGCGGAACGGAGAAGCCGGCGCCTTGGCCATTCCAGCGTGTTGGAAAAGGTTGGAGAAGGGGAGTGTTCTGGGCAGAGTTCTAATGGTAATTCCGGTTTTACTTGTTAGCAGGAACAGCTGTTTGGTCTAGGAATGGAGGTCAAGCGTCATCATCTCCCAATTATGAAGGTCCCTTACACTCCTTGGTATGTCTTCGTTAGTGGCCTCCTCTGCCTCCGGCTTTCGTTCGTTCATTGATTGATTGATTGATTGATTGATTAACTGCTGTTCATCGCTCCGTTGGTTTCTCATCCCTTCCCGGCTCCGTGCCTGGTGGGAAAGGGGGCCCGGACACAGGGATGAGGAGGGATGGGAATGGGGAGCGGTGGTGGACGCAGGATGGAGTGGGGCGAGGGAGGTCAGGGTCCTTTCCATAGGGAATGGTCCTGGAGCAAGGGAGGGGATGATCGGATCCCCATGGAGTGATGGAGGTCATGGAGGGGATGGTCAGGGTCTTTTCCATAGGGAGTGAGGGAGATGATGGTCAAGGATCCCCCTGTGTTGAGGGAGGTGATGTTGAGTCCTTTCCATAGGGAATGATCCTGGAGTGAGGGAATGGTCCTGGAGTGAGGATCAGAGACCCCATGGAGTGAGGGAATGATCCTGGAATGAGGGAGGTGATGGTCAGGGATGCCCATGGAGAGAGGGAGATGATGGTCAGGGATCTCCTGGTGGAGCAGGGAAGGTTGCTCCAGGGAGCAGGGAAGGAGCTCCTTTCCCATGGAATGCTGGGGGTGATGTCCCCTCCACTGGGAATTCCGGATGGGCCGAGCGTCCCAGGCTGTGATGTGGGTGGAATTTGTCACCTTTCCCTCTGGAAAGCTGAGGAGGTGGAGACTCTGATGTCCTCTGCTGCCCTCCTGGCCGGGTGTTGGTCTCAGCTGGAAGTGTCGGGAATTTGCCGGAGTTAGCAATTAGCCTGGACTGTTCTTCCCACCCCAGCACGGAAATCCATCTCCTGATGGATCCTGAGATCTCCAGGCTTTCCTATGGATGTGCTGTGGCTGTTGGGGGCTTGGGAGAGAAGTGGGAAGATGGAGACCTTGGCTGAGGAGCTCCAGCAGCTCCAGCTCTGCCGGGTTCTTGTGGTTCTCCACCCCTCAGGGAATTGTCCCGTTGAGGTTCTCCAGGATCCCCAGCCCTTGGGAATTGTCCTGTTGAGGTTCTCCAGGATCCCCATCCCTTTGGGACATTCCTGTTGGGATTCCAGGTTTCCCATCCCTCAGGGACCTTCCTGTTGAAGTCCCAGGTTTCCCAAACCTCAGGGACCATCTTGGGGAGGTTCTCCATCCCTTGGGAATTGTCCTGTTGAGGTTTTCCTTGGTAATTGTCCTCTTGAGGTTCTCAAGCACTTGGTAATTGTCCCATTGAGGTTTCCCATCCCATGAGATCTCCTCCCTGTAGGAGCCTCTCCCCGGCTGTGGCGGACTGCAGGACCCACTGGCTCCTCTTTCTCCGTCTCCGCGCGATCCCGGGATCAGTTGGGGGGAGGAAAATCCCACTCGGAGCCGAACCGCGACGAACACTTGGATTTATTCCTTTCCTTCTTTTTTGGGGGTTTTTTTTTTTGGTTCCTTTTCGGTTTCCGTTCCCATTTTTTGGAATTCCAATTTCCTTTCAACCTCGCGCCAACTCTGCCGAGATCTCGGGGGCTCCACTGGCCCGGCCTGATTTCCGCTCATGAGGAATCATTGAACCTGTTCTGCCCACGAAAATCAAAGCTGCACTCATGTCCCCCATCCCAAACTGCTTCCTTAGGGAAGCAGAATTCCTTAAAAAATTTTAAAAATTGAAGGAAAAATCCTAGAAAATCAAAGGATCCTAAAGATCAGATCCTAAAAGGATCCGAGCCGATCCCAAAGCCTTGAGGGGGTGAGCAGGAAGGCCCAGCTGCCCGGCTCCATGCTATCCTCACCCCATTCCCGCTTTTCCCTCCTGCTGTGCAGCAAAGCCGGATCGAGGATCGCCTGGAGCGCTTGGACGACGCCATCCACGTGCTGCGGAACCACGCGGTGGGGCCAGCACCCGCCATGGCCGGCGCTCACGGGGACATGCACGGCCTGCTCGGAGCCGCCCACAACGGCGCCATGGCCGGCCTGGCCTCGGGCTACGGCACCGGGCTGCTCTCGGCCAACCGGCATTCCCTCATGGTGAGCTGGGAATTCAGGATCAGGGTGGGATAGTGTCATGGCAGGTGTGAGGTGCAGGGTGGGAGATGCTCTGTGCGTGGGAGCTGGAATGGGAATGGCAGTGGGAACATCCCAGTGGGATAGGTAGGAAGCTTCCGTGTGTATCCAGGTGTCCATTTTCATGGAACTGCTTTGCTTTTCCCAGCTCTAAAACCTACAGAATTCCTCCTTTTTCCTTCCCTTTATCCCATGGGATCCTGTTTTCATTATTTTTATTTATCCCATTTTATTCTACTGTAATTATTTTATTTATCCCATTTTATTCTCCTTTTTTTATTCCACTTTATTCTACTTTAATTATTTGATTTATTCCAGTTTTTCTATTCCATTGATTCTATTTCTTTTTCTTTATTCGATCCTATTTATTCCATTTAATGAATTAAGAATTCTGTTTTATTTATCCTGTTTGTTTGATTCTATTTATTCTCTTCCATTTCTTCTGTTCTCTTGATTCTCTTTAATTCCATTGATTCTATTTCTTTTTATTGATTTAATTCTATTTATTTCATTTTATTCTATTCAGCTTATTCATTTTTTTAAATTCTATTGATTCCATTTACTTTAATTTATTTAAATCTACTTATTTCATTTTCTCTATTCTATTTATTCCATTTTTTCTATTGATTCTATTTTTATTTATTTGATCTAGCTCTATTTACTTTTCTTTATTTTATTCTATTTACTCTTCTATTTCATTTTATAGATTTGATTCTGTTTATTCCATTTTTTCTCTTCTATTGATTCTACTTATTTCCTTTAATTCTATTTATTTATTTAGTATAATTACTTATTTATTTTATTCTGTTTATTCTCTTCTATTTAATTTAATTTTATTCTGTTTATTCTCTTTCTATTTCATTCTATTTTCTTCTGTTCTAGTTATTCCATTCTTTCTTTTCTATTGATTCTATTTATTTTCATTTATTTTATTCCATGTATCCTCTTCTGTTTCGTTTTATTTATTTGATTCTATTTATTCTCTTTAATTCTAATAAATTTCTGTTTATTTCTTCTATTTATTTCATTTATTCTGGTTGATGATTGATTCGATTTCTTTTTATTTTATTAAATTCTATTTCTTTTATTCGATTTTTATTTAATTTAATTCTATTTATTTTAGTCTACTTATTCTCTTCTATTTTGATTTATTTGATTCCATTTTATTCTCTTTCTTCTGTTTTATTCTGTTTATTCTCTTCAATTTAATTTCATTTATTTCATTCTATTCTATTTATTCCATTTTTTCTGTTTGATGATTGATTCGATTTCTTTTTATTTTATTAAATTCTATTTCTTTTATTCGATTTTTATTTAATTTAATTCTATTTATTTTAGTCTACTTATTCTCTTCTATTTTGATTTATTTGATTCCATTTTATTCTCTTTCTTCTGTTTTATTCTGTTTATTCTCTTCTATGTCATTTCATTTATTCTGTTTATTCGATTTTAATTAATTTCTTTTATTCTATTTGTTCTCTTCCATTTAATTTCATTTATTCTATCTATTTGTTTTG
>VZRO01004177.1:79490-91152 GCA_013397915.1 Daphoenositta chrysoptera | reverse complement strand
TAAGAAACCCCTGAATGAGGAAGAAAAAAAAAAAAAAAAAGAGAAAAAAAAAAAGGATTTCAAAGGAGAAAAAAAAAAAAAAGGAAATAAAAATATATTTGGCTTATTTTTCGCAGGAGCAATCCTTTTGTACCACAAGAAAAACCCACAAAAACGCTAAAAAAAAAAAATGGGGGAAAAGGAAAAAAAAAAAAAAAGGGAAAAATCTGGAAAAAGCAGAAAAAAACCGAACAAAAAAAGAACAGTTACACTTTGTTTTCCAATGTGTGGCTGAGTGCCTCGATTTTTCCATGTTTTTTGGTGTATTCTCGAGTTGTAGAAGTTGTCCCGACCTTGGAGAGGAGACGGACGAGCCGACGGAGCCGACGCGCTGCGGGGCCATTCCCTGTTTTCCCACCTGTAGTATCCGATGCCGTCATGTACATGACCGTTCTGTAGCAATAAATGTGCCATTTTTCTAAATTCCCGAGGCTTGGAATGCCCTTTATTCCAGGATTTCCAGATGCTGATCAGGAATTCGGGAGGGGAACTGGAAGATTTGAAATTCCAGAGGCCTGAAATGCCGTTTATTCCATGATTACCCAGTGTGGATCGGGAATTTGGGAGGGGAAGTGGAGGATTCGGAATTCCCATAGAATATATGAATCCCATAGAATGCTGATTATTCCATGGATTCCCAGTGTGGATCCGGAATTTGGTAGGGGAACCGGAGCCGGGAGCTGATTTTGTACTGGCACGGAAAATTCCCGGGATTCTGGCAAGGAATATTCCCAGGATCCTGTAAAGGAATATTCCCGGGATCCCACAGCGCCACCTAGCGTGCTCCATCTTTTTGGGACCATTCCCTGGGATCCAAGGAAGGATCCGGATCCCCGCTGGAATTTTTCCTGGGTTTTTGGTTTGGTTTTTTTTTTTTTTTTTTTNCAAGGTTGTTGTGTTTTTGTTTGTTTTTTTTTTTTTTTTTTTGTGGGGGGGGGGGAAAGAGGCGGTTTTCCCACCCCAAATCCATGGATTTCCCACAGTTCCCATCTCTTCTTCCCCGTTTTCCTCCTGGAAATTCTCCCAGCGAGAATTCCCGATGGATCCTGTTCCCGTTATCCCGAATTACTCTGCGGAATATCCCAAATTTTGATAATTTTACAGGGTTTTTTAGGGAATTTTGAGGATTCTTTGAGGATCTTTAGGGGATTTTTGGGATTAGGGTTTTTAATGGAATTTTTATGGGATTTTACGGAATTTTTAGGGTCTTTTCAGGGCTTTTTAGGGGATTTTGAGGGGTTTTTAGGAAATTTTTAGGGAATTTTGAGGATTCTTTGAGGATCTTTAGGGGATTTTTGGGATTAGGGTTTTTAATGGAATTTTTATGGGATTTTACGGAATTTTTAGGGTCTTTTCAGGGCTTTTTAGGGGATTTTGAGGGGTTTTTAGGAAATTTTTAGGGAATTGTTAGGGGACTTTCAGGACTCTTCAAGGGATTTTTAGGGCTTTTTAAGGACCAGGCAATTTTTAGGGAATTTTAAAGGAACTTTTAGGGAATTGTTGAGGGGTCTTAGGGTGGGTTTAGGCCCTTTTAGGGGGTTTAGGGGATTTTGAGGGGTGTTTTAAGGGGTTTTGAGGATTTTTAGGGCTTTTTTGGGATTAGGGTTTTTTCATGGAATTTTTATGGGATTTTAGGGGACTTTTGGGATTAAGGTTTTTAAGTTGAATTTTTATGGGATTTTACAGCATTTTTTGTGCATTCTAATGGAATTTTTAGGGAATTTTCAGGACATTTTAAGGGAATTTTCAGGGGATTTTTGGGATTAAAATTTTTAATAGAATTTTTAGGGGGGTTTTAGGGACTCTCTAGGGTTTTCTAGGGTCTTTTCCGGGGATTTTTAGGGGTTTTAGGGCCTTTAGGGAATTACTAGGACAAGGGGATTTTTAGGGGATTTTAAATATTTTTTTTAGGACTTAGGGGTTTTTAAAGAACATTACGGGGATTTTTAGGGCATTTTTAGGGTTCTTCCGGGTCTTTTTAGAAATTTTTTAGGGCCAGGGAATTTTTAGGGGGTGTTTAAGGGAATTTTTAGGGTGTTTTTAGGGCTTTTTGGGGATTTTTAGGGTGTTTTTAAGGGGTTTTGAGGATTTCTAGGGGATTTTTAGGGTTCTTTTGGGATTCGGGTTTTTTAATGGAATTTTTAGGGGATTTTAGGGAATCTTTAGGGGAAATCTTTTCTGGGATTAGTGTTTTTTGATTTAATTTTTAGGGGGTTTTAAGGAATATTTAGGGCTTTATCAGGACTTTTTTGAGGGGTTTTAGGGCTTTTAGGGAATTTCTAGGACTGGGGGATTTTTAGGAAATTTTAAATATTTTTAGGGGGGTTTTAGGGCTTTTTTAGGGGATTTTTAGGGCATTTTTGGGATTTAGGTTTTTTCATTGAATTTTTAGGGCGATTTTAGGGATTTTTAGGACCTTTTCAGGGCTTTTTTTTGGATTTTATGAGATTTTTTAAGGCTTTTTTGGGATAAGGCGTTTTTTAATGGAATTTTTTGCGGATTTTAGGGAATTTTAAGGGCTTTTCAGGGCATTTTAAGGGCTTTTAAAGGATATTTAGGGTTTTTTAGGGATTTGGTGGGGGGGGGGGCTTTAGGGCTTTTTAAGGAATTTCTTGGGGCTTTTAGGACATTTTCATAAAAAAACCTCTAAAAACCAGTGCACAAATCCTTCCACGAGGAAGGAAATGTGGAAGAACAACGCGGACACACACAAAAAAAAAAACATCGAAAACCCCCAAAATTATTGAATATGAAAGGCGATTCCCCAAGCAAAGAACGAAAATTCCCGTCATTCCCGAAGCTGCTGCCACCGCATTCGGCTCCCCCCTTCTTTGGGATGCATCGGATTTTAAGGAGTACCTGGACACCGTCCTCCCTCCCCCCCATTCCCCGGTTATTCCAGGGGATGGAGCAGCCGCTGCTCCTCTGGAAAAGCCGTGCCGAGACCTCCCCCTCCTTCCCAGCTGGGAATTCTTCACCGCTATCCCTCTGGAATCCCGATATCCCTCTGGAACTGGGAAAGAATTCCCCTTTATGCTGCCAAAATCCATTCCAATCCTCACCATCCACCCGTTCCCACGGCTTTTCCACATTTATATTTACCTGTCCGCCGAGTTAATTCCAAATAATCTCCCCCCTCCCAGCCGAGAATTCCTTCCCAATATTCCATCCATCCCTGCCCTCCGGCAGTGGGAATCCATTCCCTGTGTCCCGTCCCTCCATCCTTTATCCCAAATCCCTCTCTTGGAGCGCCTGGAATTTGCTCCAAGATCTCTCCCTGGAGCTTTCCCTTCTCCAGGCTGCCCAAACCTTTCCCACCGATAGCAAATAAATACAAATAAATGAAAGTGAGTGGAAAAAAAAAAAAAAACCACACACACACTTACCAACGTTTTACTGCCAATAAATCTCAAACTTTTAGAACCCCTGTGAAAAGTGCATTTTTTAGTGTTGGCTTTCGCAGATGTGTTGTGCATTGTAATGTTATCTTTTGTAGTGTTTCCTCTGTGGGAGTGGTTTTGTTGTCATGAGGGGAGGGGACTGAGTGTTGATGTTCGCTGGGACTTAGTTATTTTTAACATGCCCACAGTGTGGAAATAGAATTATTATTGTACTTGGATAACATCAACCCAACGAGGTAATCGAACCCTGCCCCGCCCCCAAGAGGGACGAAAATCCGAAATAGCGGTGCATACCTGCTCTCCCCACGCCGTCTGCGATGGCGCCGGCTCCCTCATGGAGCAGTTCCTGCAGCAGGAGAAGATCCCGTGGCTCGTCCGGCCTCGACCTGCGGCTCACGGCAGAGAGCAGCGGAGGGATGGCGGCAGGCGGAGCGGCTGGGCTGGAGCCACTCGATGTGTTCTCCCTCAGGCTCGGGGCGCCCTCAGGGTTTCCCCCTTCGCCAGCGGGGCCGCTCCGTTCTCCCCGGCGGGAAACCCTCGGGCCGGGACGAGCAGCGGCTCCGCTGCCCTCGGGGCAGCCCAAAGATGGCTCCTCGGGCTTGGGGTCCCCTGAGGTTTTGCCTCCTTCCCCTCAGGCTCGGGGTCCCCTCACGGTTTCCCGCCGGCGGGAAGCCCTCAGGCAGGGACGGGCAGCGGCTCCGTTCCCCTCAGAGCAGCCCCAGGATGGCTCCCCCCACTTCTCCGAGCCAAGGAGAGGAAAAACTTTTTTTTTACCTGAGCAAAGAGCGAGCCCCCGAAGGAAAAAAAAAGCCATTCCCGAAAAACCCGGACAGGAATTTTTTTCCAAAAGGCCGCGCCGAAGCAGAACCAGCCAGTGCCGGGCTCCCGGATCTTAAGGATCCGGCAGCAATTTTTAGGGAATCCTGGAATACGCTCTCCTCATCCATCATTTCCAGCCGGACTCAGCAATATATCCAGAAAAAATATGGATATCCAAAATATCCATCGATGGAACGAACTGGAGCCAGGTAGGAGCTGAGGGGCTGCTCCCGGGGAACGGGGACGGGACAAGCGGTGTCCAGGTTGGAATTCTGCAGGAATTTCTTCCTGGAGAGGGTGGTCGGGACTGGGAATGGGTTTCCCAAGGAATTACAAGGATTCCATCCCTGGAGATATCCCCAGGGAATCCCTGGATGTGGGCGGGATCAGTCCCGGGTTGGACTCCACCACCCTGGAGCTCTTTTCCAACCATAAGGACTGAACAATTCCATGATTCCATGTTTTCCCTTGAATTCCAGGACCTAAAACCCTCCGTGGAGCTCCTCCGCCTGCTCCCTACACCAAAATTCCCGGGAATTGTGCAGTTCTGACGGAAGCAAGTAGAGCTTTTCCGACGGAGAGGGGGGAGAAAAAGAGGGAATTTGCGGATTCCAGAATTTGGGAAAGGAGGAGTTGGGGAGGGAATGGGATGGGAACGCATCCCGGTTTTCCAGAGCGGGAATGGGGGTTGGAATTGGATGGTTTGGGAATACACAGATCCCGGAGAGTTTTAAGGCCCATTCCAACTCCAAGCATTCCATAATTGCATGGATTCCCGAGGATTCCAAGGAGTTGAACACCCGAATCCTTTCTTTTCCATGATTTTTCCAACAGGACAAGTGCGATATTCCCAAATAAATTCCGGGAAGGGGGGGTGTGGGGGTGGGAAGGAGCCGGGAATTGCCGGGGTTGTTTCCGGAATCCATCAGGAGGTGGCGCTGCGATCCCGCTGGATTTCTTTCTGGAATTCCTCCGAGGCTCGGGAATTCCAGGGTTTTTCCTGGAAAAACCGGGAAGCATGATCCAATCTCCTTCTCCCAAGCTTCCAGCTGCTGCTCCGGGTATTCTTTGGGATGCAAACCTGGATCCCAAAGCGCTCCCGGAGAAATTGATGGGATTCAGGAATTTCGCCGGGATTCTTGGATTGGCTTGGAATTCCAGGGAGGGCGGTTTTTTAGGGAATAAAGACTGAGGAAAAATCCGGGAGGGAGCAATTCCAATCTGGAATTCCAAAGCAATCCATATCCCAAAAAAATTCCACTGAATATTCCATGGATCCGTGTTTTCTCTTGAATCAGAGTCCCACATTTTCAGCTCAGGAATGCGCTTCCATGCGGGAATTCAATCCCAGAAATTCCCTCCGTGGCCAAAAAATTTGGGAATTCCGCCCATGGATTATTTTCCCAACCCTTCCCAAGCGACAAATTCCAAGGAAATCCTAAAGGTGAAGCCCGGGAATCCATGGATAGCGGCGTGAGACACCAGAATTTCAGGATTTTCCCGGATTTTTCTGGGATTTGGGAGCTTCCCAGCGCCGCGGGATGCCGGATCAGGTAGGCGCTTTCCTTGGAAAAATCCAGGGAAGGGAAATTCCATCTATTTCTGGGAATGCCGGGATAGGGGAGAGAGTGCTCTGGGATTTTCCATGCTGGGAAAGAGTTTTTAATGGAATTCTCACTTGGAAAACTCCTTAAATATCCTGTAATCCAACCTGGAATTTTTTCCAAGCAGGAATGGATCCCTAAGAATCAAACCAAGCTTTTTTTCCCCTGGATTCCCAGTTTTTCCATGGATTCCTGGGAATATCCAAGGCCAGGCTAGAATACCCTGGGATAGGGGAAGGGGATGATCCCTAAAATCCTTTCCAAGGGAAATCCTTGGGAATTCCGGGTTATCCAAGGGGGGTGGGGCCCAGGATCGTGATCGATTAAATCCTGAGAAAGGGGTGGGTCCTGTTCCCTTTTCCCAATTTTCCAGAGCCCTTTCCCCAGTTTTCCAGAGCCTCCCTTTCCCATTTTCCAGGAGCTCCTGGATACCCCGATCCCAAAATTCCTGGTGCCTCTGAAATCCTGGAGATTCCCAAAACCCCAGGAAAACTCGATCCCTTCTGGAATTCCTTAGGATCGGGAATGCTCCTGCTTATCCCTGGGAATTCCCAATATTTCCAAGGTTCTCCCAGAAAATTTTTGGGATGAGGGAAAATCTGGGAAGGAATTCTGGAATTTTTGGGATAAAGCCTTGAAAAATTCCCTGATTCCCGGGTTTTTTTTGGGAAAAGCCACATGAATTTGGGAAGGATCAGTGGGGAAATTGCAGGAAAATTCCAGAAAATTGACAGGAAAATTCCAGGAAAACTCCAGGAATTCCCGCATTTTTTTGGAAAAGGCCATAGAAATTTGGGAATGTTTTCCCTGGGAATCCACAAATGCCTTGGATGAGGAAAAATCTGGGCTGGAATCCTGGAATTTTTGGGATAAGGCCTTGAAAAATTCCAGGGAAATTCCAGAAAAAAAACCAGGAAAATTCCCTCCGCCTTGGGAAGAATTTTCCGGGAATTTTTCTGGGAATTTTTTGGGGTATTTTCCTGGAATTTTTCTGGATTTTTTTCCCCAGGATTTCCCCCAGAACCTTTCTGACATTTTCCCAGCATTTTTCTGGATTTTTCCTGGGAACTTCCCTGGAATTTCCCTGGGAATTTTCCCCCTCATTCCCACGGACTCCAAGCCAGGAATTCCCAACCTCCCCCCACCCCCTAAAAAAAACCTCCAGAATCTCCCTGCGGAAAAATCTCCTTTAATTCCCAAAATTCCACAGCAGCAGCTCCCCCTTGGAGTGGGGAAAAAACCCTGGATCCCCAGAAATCCAGGAATTCTATCCCCAAATTGCATCGATCCTGCTTGATTTCCTAAAAACAGCAGAATCCCAGAATTCTTGTGCAAAGCCGCACCATTCCCTGACTTTTTTTCCCAGGAAAAGCTCCCAAAAAACATTCCCAGCATTCCAGACTGATTCCCAAGCGGGAAATCCCACTTTCCCTTCAGTATTCCGGGGAAATTCCCTCTTTTTCCCACAGAAAACGATCCAGAGGAAAAGGATTCCATGGAAAATTCCCCATTGGAATTCTGATATCCAGCAGATTCGGAAAATCCAGAGTTTTCCCAGTTTTCTGCGGGATTTATTGAGGAATTCCTGGAATTCCAGGAGTTTTCCTGGTTTTTTTGAGGGATTGATCCGAGGAAATCCGCAAAACGCTGGAAAAATTCCAAGGTTGGAATTTTCAATCCCAGCTGCATTTGGGAAGAGGATTGGATGGAATTCCTGGGAATTCTTTGGGAATTCTGGCATTTTCCTGGGGTTTTTCCTCCTGGAATTTGGTGGCAAATACTAAAAAAATCTCTAAAAACTCCCAACTTTTAAAAAAATCCCAAAAAGTCCTGAATTTCACCCAAACTGAAAAAAAATCCCAAAAATTCCTGGAAAATTTTTTTTAAAAATCCTCAAAATTCCAAAATTTCATGCAAAGTCCCAAAAAATCCCCCAAGAATTCTCAAAGTTCCCACATTTCACTCAATTTTTTTAAAAAATTCCCCCAAAAATTCCCAAATTCACGGATTTAACCCAAATTCAAAAAAATGCCCCCAAAATTCAAAAATTTCACCAAAATTCCAAAAAAAAATCCCCCCCAAATTCTTAAAATTCCGGAATTTCACCTGAATTCAAAAAAATTTCCAAAAAAATCCTCAAAATTCCCAAATTTCACCAAAATTCCAAAAAAAAATCCCCCCCAAATTCTTAAAATTCCGGAATTTCACCTGAATTCAAAAAAATTTCCAAAAAAATCCTCAAAATTCCCAAATTTCACCCAAATTCCAAAAACCTTTCCCCAAAAATCTCCAAAAATCCAGAATTTCACCTGAATTCCAAACACTTTCTCTTGGAATTCCTCTGCAAATTCCATTCCATTCCCAAATGCCATTCCCTGATTTTTTTTCCCCAGGAAAAGCTCCCAAAAACCATTCCCAGCATTCCAAGCTCATTCCCAAGCAGGAAATCCCGGTTTTCCTTCAGGATTCTGGGAAAATTCCCTCTTTTTCCTGCAGCAAACAGTCCAGAGGAAAAGGATTCCATGGAAAATTCCAGGGAAATTCCGGGGGAAAAGAATACAGAAAAAAAATGTTCCAGGAAAAATTCAAGAAAAATTCCCAGAAAATGCCCAGAAAAATTCCTGGAAAAATCCAGTAAAATTCCCAGAAAAATTCCAAGAGAATTTCAGTATAATTCCAGGAAAAAGATTCCAGGAAAATTTCCAGGAAAACTCCCTGAGCCTTGGGAAAAATCAGGGGAAAAATTCCAGTAAAATTCAAAAAAATTCCCAGGAAAAGAAAATCCAGGAAAAATTCCAGAGAAATTCCCAGAAAATTTCCAGGAGATTTCCAGAAGAATTCCAGGGAAAAGTCCACGGGAAATCCAGAAAAATTCCCAGAAAGTGCCCAGAAAATTCCAGGGAAATTCCAGGGAAAAATCCAGAAAAAAAATCCAGGAAAATTCCCGTAAAATTCCGGGACTCAGAAAAGAGGGAATTCCCCCGAAAAACCAATTCATTCCCACTTGTTTCCTTGGAAAACCCGGATTCTTCAGGAATAAAACCACCCCGATCCCAAAAAAACAGCACTAAGGGTGGGAATTTGCCGGGAATTCCGAGGGAATTCCACTCCCACTTTTCCCGGGAATCTTCAGCAGGCACATTTCTTCTCCGGGATTTTTCCTGGCTCCACTTTTCCCGAGGTGTTCCCGGAACTGGGATCCGATGAATTCTCCAGGCTCTGCTCCATTCTCTTCATGATCAAATCCAAGAGAATTCCGACGGATTTTTCCACGTTTTTCCCACTGGCGGCGCTGGTTTCCAAGTAGGGAATTCTGGGATGAGAAGGGGAAAACAAAAAATACGGGATTTTGGGGAATTCTGAAATCCTGGGAAAAGCTCAGAATGGAAGGAAAGGGGAAAAATGGGAATTTTCTGGGAATTTTAATGGAATTTTCCTCAAATTTTCCCAGGAATTTTTGGGGAAATTTTCCTGGATTTTTTCCTGGAATTTCCCTGGGAGTTTTCTGAAATTTTGGGGGGAATTTTAATGGAATTTTCCTGAGATTTTAATGGGAATTTTAATGGAATTCACCTAAAATTTTCCTGGGAATTTTTCTGGAATTTTCCTGGGAGTTTTCATGGACTTTTCCAGGAATTTTTATGGGATTTTCTGGGAATTTTTGGAAAATTTTCTGGGAATTTCCCTGGGAATTTTCTGGCATTTTTCTGGGAATTTTCCGCACTAAATTCCATAATAAATCTTCAAAATTAACTCAGAAAATTCCAGAAAAATACGGGAATTCTCGGCCTTTTCCCAGGATTCCTCACCCGTATTTTTCGGCCAGCTCCCGGCCTTGCTTTTCCTTGACTTCCCGTTGCTCCAATAAATCCGCTTTATTCCCGATTAAAACCACGTCGGGATTCTCGCAGTAGGCATTGGCTTGCAGCTGGCCTGCGGAAAAAATCCGGGAATTCTGAGGAATTCCAAAGCAAAATCCTCGCTGGAGTCATTCCAAAGGATTTTTCCCCCCCGAATCCCAGAATTTCCTGGATTTGGACCCGAGCGCTTCCCAGAAAAGTTTGGGAATAATTTGGCTTTTCCTTGGGAATTTCGGCCTCAATGCCAAGGGAATTGGTTGGAAAAGGAGTGGGGAATCCATCGGAAAAATGGGATTCAGGGAATTCTCTGATCCCAACTGGGATTCGGGACTGGAATTGCCACCATTCCTTCTTTGGATGCTTTTCCAGCTGCCAGGAATTCCAAAATCCCAATTCTGGACATTTATCCAATTTCGGATTCCCAAACCCCACTGACTCATCCAATTCCAGCCATTCAGGACTCCCAAATCCCACTCTGGACATTCCCAAATCCCTTTTACTTTTATCCAATTCCTTTCTATCCAGTCCCTTTTATCCCATCCTGGCCACTCCCAAACCCCACTGACTCATCCAGTTGCGGACGTTCAGGAAGCTCTGCTGGCTGGTGAGGTCGAACATGAGCAGGAATCCCATGGCATCCCGGAAAAAGGCTGTGGTCAGGCTCCGGAATCTGCGGGAAGAGGGAAAAGGAGCCCGGTGGGAATGGTTGGGAGGCTGGGATTGAGTGGGAATTCCCAGGGGAAAAGGAGGAGGAGGAGAAGGAAAAATGAGAAGGAGAAGGGAAAAGAAGGAAAATGAGAATGAGAAGATGGAAAAGAAGGAGAAGGAGATGGGGAAAGAGAAATGAGAAGGAAAAGGAGAGGGAAGAGAAGGAAAAAGAAGGAGAAGGAAAAGAGGGAGAAGGAGGAGAAGGAAAGAGGAGGAGGAAAAGGAGGGAGAACAAGAAGGAAAAAAAGAAGGAAAAGGGAGAAGAAATTCAAACCTAAACCAGGCAAAAAACCCCCCAATAGTCCCAAAAAGGCCTTGGCATTCCCAAAAAAAAAAAGGACACCGGGGAATTTTTACCTCTCCTGCCCGGCTGTATCCCAGAGCTGCAGATGCACCTTGAAGGCTTTTCCCGGATTTCCGTTGGCTCCTCGGCTGGCGTAGACCTACAAAGATTCCATGGAATCAGCCCGGTAAAATTGGGAAAAGCCACTTCATCCCAGAAAAATCCCTTTGGAAAAATCCTTCAAAATCCACAGAAAACGGCTTTTTTGGAGGGGAAAATCCCGGATTTTTCGCTGTGGGAGGAGTGGAGGATCACGATCTGAAGTGGGTTCCTTATCCATGGGGGAAAAAACCGGGGAATTCTCATTCCTTACCACTCGTTTCTCCCGGAAATCGATGCCAACTGTGGTGATAAATTTGGGATTGAATTTGTTCTCGGTGTAGCGATAGAGGAACGTGGTTTTCCCCACTCCGGAATCTCCCAGCGCCAGGAATTTCAGCAGGTAATCGTAGTCTCCATCGGACATAGCGCTGGATTTGTGGGAGCCTACAGAAAGAAACGGAGGAAAAACCTGGAATTCTGAGCTTTTAGGGATTTTCCGGGAATTTTTAGAGCGAAAAAACCAGCCAGTTCCATAACGGGATGGAAGAAAATCAGGAAAATTAGGGATTTTGGAAGGATTTTTGGGATTTTGGAAGAATTTGGGATTTTGGAAGGACTAGGGATATTTTGGGAATTTTTAGGGATCCCAAGTGAGGTGTGGGGGGAAAAAATGGAAATTTGGGGAAGAAATGGGAATTTCAGGGGGGAAACTTGGAATTTGCGGATCCCAGGTGGATTTTGGGGAGGGAAATGGGGACTTGAAGGAAAAAAATGGGGTTTTTTAGGGAAAAAATCCATGGAAAAAGGGGGATTCCTCTCCCTGCCGTCCTTTTCCGCTTTTTTTTT
>VZRO01004177.1:47067-60283 GCA_013397915.1 Daphoenositta chrysoptera | reverse complement strand
GCAGCTCCGGGCCCCGCCGGCCCCGTCCCGCCGGCCCGGCGCATGGAGAAGCCCGGCAGGATGGACTGTCCCGCGCTGCCTCCCGGCTGGAAGAAGGAAGAGGTGATCCGCAAGTCGGGCCTCAGCGCCGGCAAGAGCGATGTCTACTACTTCAGGTACGGGCCCGAGGTCTCCCGCCGGGACTCCCGAGCCCTGGGAGCTCCCGGAGCCGCGGGTGCTTCCCGCTTGACAGGGCAGGGACGGTGGGGATGGTCCCCACACGCCGCCGGCCCGGCTGTGACAGCCCGCTCGCTTCCGCCATGGCTCTGTCAGGGCTGTGTCCTGTCACGGGGCGATTCCGGTTCCCTGTCTGAGGGGGAACTCGGGATGCTGTCACGGGGGGAGCGCGGGGTGATTCCGGTTCACTGCATGAGGGGGAGCGCCAGCTCTATTCACGGGGTGGTCCCGGTTCTCTCTCTGAAGGGAGCTCGGGCTCCTCTCACGGGGGGAGCTCGCGGTCATTCCAGTTCCCTCTCTGAGGAGACCCCGAACTCTTCACGGGGGGAGTTCGGGGCGATTCCGGTTCTCTCTCTGAGGGGAGCCCATGTTCTTTTGCCGGGGTGGTCCCGGCTCCATCTCGGAGGGGGAGCCCGGGCTCCTTTCACGGGGAGAGCTCGGGGCGATTCGGGCTCATTTCTCGGGGTGGTTCCAGTTCCCTCTGTGAGGGAAGCTCGGGCTCCTGTCACGGGGGTAGCTCCGTTCCCCGTCACGGGGTGATTCCGGTCTCGGGGAGCCTGCGCTCCTTTCCCGGAGTGGTCCCGGTTCTCTCTCTGAGGGGAGCCCGGGTTCCTGTCCCGGGATGATGCCGGGGTTCTATCGGCGGTGATTCCATTGTTTTATCCACGGTGATCCCGGTTCCCTCCCGCCATTCCTCGTGTCTGGGGACGATCCCAATTCCCTGTCCCAGGATGATCCCAATTCCCGATCCAGGATGATCCCAATTCCCCATCCAGGATGATCCCAATTCCCTCTCCCAGAATCCCCTCATCCTGCTGTTCCTGTAGGATTTTCTTCCCATTCCCGTCGGAAATGGGAATTCCGCAGTCCCTTTCCAATGGGAAATTCCATAGTTTTTCGCGATTTATTCCGTGTGGGAATTCTGACAGCTCGTGTTCATCCCATCGTAATGTCCGATTCCAGATCCTGCTGAAAAAACAGGAAAATCCCCAAAATTCCCAGCTTTTCCTTGGACGCAGAGCCTGATAAGGACTGAAATTCCTGGTTTTTTTCAGGATTTAAACTGGGAAAAACCACTCCGATGAAGCTCCGTGGTGGGAATTATACCGGGAATTAAAATGAGTTCATTTGCATATTAAATGACCTCATTTGCATATTGAACCAGCTCCTAGGCCGGGTTTTAAGGTCAAATCCCAAAGTTTCCGGTTGGACTGGTTTTCCCCGCTTTTCCAGGAGCTTCCTGATTATCCTAAAACCGGGTTTAAAGGATGGGCGTGGTGGGAGGAATTCCCAAATTTTCTCCTGTGGGATAATCCTTGGCTTTTCCCATTTTTCCCTCAAATCCTGGTTGGAGTTTCTGCCCATCCCAAGGCTCTGAAACAAGAAAATTCCCAGATTTTCTTCATTCCTGGTTATTCCTTGGAATTTGGAATCGAATTAGGAAAATCCCGAGAAATTTTTGGGGATAACGGGGGCCAGGTTTGATTTCCATAGAGGGATTCTTTGGAATTCTTTGGAATTCTTTGGAATTCTTTGGAATTTTAGGCCCAGATCAAATGATCAGAGCCTTGGAATTCCCAATTCCTGGGAAACTTCCAGGATGGAAGCAATCCATGGGCTGCGTCCGCTCTGTCCTTTGGATGTGGGGAAATTCCCTTGGAATTGTGACTCCGGGAGCTGGGAAATATTGCAGATTTTTGGGAATTCCAGAAGGATTTTTGGATTCTTTGGAACATTCGAAGTGACAAATCCCAAAATTTTCTAGGGAAAAAATGGGAAAAACTCTCGGAGCTTGGGGAAATTTTCAGGATGATTTGGGGGAAATCTGGGAATTCCAATCCCAGTTTTCCGCCTCCAATCCCAGTTTTTGACCCCCATTCCCAATTTTTGCCCTCCAATCCCAGTTTTTGACACCCAATCCCAATTTTTCCACCTCCAATCCCAATTTTCCATCTCCAATCCAAATTTTCCACCCCCAATCCCAATTTTCCACCTCCAATCCCAGTTTTTTAACCACAATCCCAACTTTTGCCCTCCAATCCCAGGTTTTGACCCCTAATCCCCATTTTCTACCCACAATCCCAGTTTCTGCCCCCAATCCCAGTTTTTGCCCCCAATTTTCCAGCTCCAATCCCAATTTTTGACCCCCATTCCCAATTTTTGCTGTCCAATCCCAATTTTCCACCTCCATTCCCCATTTTCCACCTCCAATCCCAATTTCCCCCTCCAATCCCAATCCCATTCCCACCCTCTCCATCCCGCAAATCCCTCTCTGAATTTTCTCCTGCTTTTCCCGCCACCCTCTGAGAATTCCCATCCCAATCCCGATTCCCGCTTTTGTTCCTGCTCAATCTACTGAAATCTTTTCCTTCTTTTTAGTCCCAGCGGGAAGAAATTCCGGAGCAAACCACAGCTGGCGCGATTCCTCGGGAATTCCGTGGATCTCAGCAGTTTCGACTTCCGGACGGGAAAGATGATGCCCAGCAAATTGCAGAAGAACAAACAGAGACTCAGGAATGATTCACTCAATCCAAATAAGGTGTGGCTTTTTCCTGGAAAAAAGTCCTGCTTTTTTTTTTTTTTCCCCTGGAATTTTCCCGGATTTTTTGCAAATTTCTTGAGGGAATTCTTGTAGGAATTCAGGTCGTTTGGGATTGTTTAGGATTGGCAGCTCTAAGAGTTTTGTCTTCCCATTGGGAAAAATTCCTAATTTTTATTAGTTCCCATTTTTTATAATTCTAGTTTCTAATAATTCCCATTTTTAATTTCCATTTTTAGTGATTTCCATTTTAATAATTCCAATTTTTAATAATTCCAGTTTTATTAATTCCCATTTTTAATCCCATTTTTAACAAATCCCGTGTTTATCAATTCTCATTTATATTATTCCCATTCTTAATTTATTCCCAATTTTAAGTATTCCCAATTTAATCATTCCCATTTTTAATTCCTGATTTAGTAACTCCCATTTTTAATAATTCCCATTTATAATTCCCATTTTTAATTATTCTTAATTTAATCGTTCCCATGTTTAATTATTCCTATTTTGATGATTCCCATTTTTAATATTCCCATTTTTTATAATTCCTGTTCTTAATAATTCCCAATTTATCATTCCCGCTTTTAAGAATTCCTATATTTAATAATTCCTGGTTTTAATATTCTCAGTTTTTAATGATTCCAGTCTTTAATCATTCTCGTTTTTAATATTCCCATTTTTTTGTAATTCCTGTTCTTAATAATTCCTAATTTAATCATTCCAGTTTTTAATTACTTCCAAACTTATCATTTCCGTTTGTAATTATTCCTGGTTTCGTTAATTCCCATTTTTATAATTTCCATTTTTAATCATTCCTATTGTTAATCATTCCCATTTTCCCCATTCCCGCTGTTCCCCATTCCTGGGAATTCCGGGGGCTGGATGGGAAAGCTTCTGCCCAGGGAATTGCAGAAGAACAGAGACTCCGGAATGATTCGCTCAATCCAAATAAGGTTTGGCTTTTTCCCGGAAAAAAAATCCCACTTTTTATAATTCCCATTTTAGTCATTCCCGTTTTTAATTTTGTTTTTTACTCATTGTGTTCTTAATGATTCCAATTTTTAATAATTCCCGTTTTAATATTCCCATTTTTTAAATTCCCATTTTTTAATAATTCCGGTTTTTATACTTCCTGTTTATAATCCCATTTTTAATCATTCCAGTTTTTAAGAATTTCCATTTTCATAATTCCCATTTTTATAATTCCCATTTTTATAATTGCCGTTTTTATCATTCCCATTTTTCATTCCCATTTTTAATCATTCCCATTCTAAATTATTTCTGTCCTTAATATTTCACATTTTTAATCATTCCCATTTTTATAACTCCCATTTTTAATTTATCCCATTTTTATAATTCCCATTTTAATCATTTGCATTTTAATCATTCCCATTTTTTATAATTGCCATTTTAATTATTCCCGCTTTAATTCCCGTTTTTAATAATTGCGATTTTTTATAATTCTAATTTTTAATAATTTCTGGTTTTATTAATTCCCATATTTAATTATTCCCATTTGCTAATAATTCCCATTTTAATAATTTCCGTTTTTACTCATTCCCATTTTTGTTATTCCTGTTTATAATTCCCGTTTTTAATCATTCCGATTTAGTCATTCACGTTTTTAGTAATTCCCATTTTTCATTCACATTTTTAATCATTCCCATTTTTAAAATTCCCACCCTGTCCATTCCAGTTTCCCCATTCCCGTAATCAACAAAGATGGGAATTTTGGGGTTTTCCGGAAAAAATCTGTCTTTTCCAGGACTATCTGTGGGAAAAATCTGAGTTTTTCTAGCAGCTTCCAAGTGGAATCTCCAAAACTTGGGGAAAAATCAGGAGTAAAAGCAAGGAAAAGTCTCAAGGAATTGCCTTCTAATGCCTTCAATCCAAGCGGAGTTCCAGGAATTTTGATGGTGTTTGGAGCAAAAAATGTGGGATTGGAGTGGATCTGGAGCTGAATCCTGAAAATTCCATGGAATCAAGTGGGAATTTGGGAAAAATTTGGGATTTTTGAGGGTTTTCCAGGAAAAAAGAATGGCTGTGATCTGGAATTCCAAGGATTCCAGGAAAAAAATCCGTCTTTTCTGGGATTATAATTGGGAAAATCCGAGTTTTTCCAGCACCTTCCAAGTGGATTCTCTAAAACTTTGGGAAAAATCGGGAGAAAAAGCAAGGAAATGGGTAATCCTGCAAAACTTGAATTTTCCCAAAGGAAAATCCTGGAAAAGACAGATTTTTCCCCAGTGGAAAATCCCTTTTTCCCAGCTTTTCCCAAAAGCTTGGGAACGTTTTGATGGCTCAAACCATGAAATTCCCTTCCCCTATCCACAGAAGACACGAGGAATTCCACATTTTTTCAATGGAATTTGAACCAATTCCCGCTTTTTCCATGGAACTCCCACTCATTCCCTATTTTTCCTTGCTTTTTTCCCCAATTTTTCCTGGAAAAGAATTTTCCATTTTTCCAATGGATAATCCTGGAAAAGATGGGCTTTTCCTGGAATTCTTGGAATCCTGGATCCCAACCACTCTGTCTCCCAGGAAAACCCCCAGAATACCCAAATTTCTCCATCATTTCCTTTTTCCCTCTCAATTCCATGGTATTTTGGGGAATTTTCAGCTCCAAATCCAAATTTCCATCTCCACTCCCTCATTTCTTGCTCCAAAATTCCTCCAAATTCCCGACACTCCACTCAGATTTCGCCCTTTTTCCACGGAATTCCACCTCCTTCCCCTTCCCCTTCCGAGCTGCCGCTCATTCCCGATTTTCCGTTCCCGTTTTCCAGGGAAAGCCCGACCTGAACACGACGCTGCCCATCCGGCAGACGGCCTCCATCTTCAAGCAGCCGGTGACCAAGGTCACCAACCACCCCGGCAACAAAGTGCGCTCGGACCCGCAGCGCCTCTCGGAGCAGCCGCGCCAGGTCCGGCTCCGCCCGCCGGGCGGGGCCCGCGGGCCGACGCTGGGGGACTCTGGGGAAGGACACCGCGGGTGGGATCCACGGTTCCAAGGAATAACGGGAAAGTGGGAATTCTGATGGATTTTGGAGGCAAAAAACCGCGGAGTTCGAATGGATTCGGAGTCGAATCCTGAAAATTCCGCGGAACTGATGGAAAAATTCGAGAATTATTGGGGTTTTCCAGGAAAAAAAAAAAATCCTTTCTAGGATTATCCATGGGAAAAATCCGTGTTTTTCAGCAGCTTGCAAGGGGAATGTCCAAAAAGTTGGGAAAAGTCAGGAGAAAAAGCAAGGGAAAAGCCAGAATCAGCGGCAATTCCATAGAAAAAGTGGGAATGAGTTCAAATCCTGTGGAAAAAAGATGAAATTCCGGGAATTTGGAGGGATCTTGGAACAAAAAAATTGGGATTGGAGTTGAATCTCAAGATTTCCATGGAATTGAGAGGGAATTTGAGGAAAAAGTGGGAATTTTGGGGTTTTTTCTGGGAAAAAAAGAGTGGCTGGGAGCCCGAATTCCAAGAATTACACCTTGGAAAAATGGGAATGGGCCAGGTTTGGATCCCAAGGGGAAATTTCCTGGATTCAATCCTAAAAATCCCGAAAATTCCCAGAACAATTCCAGGATTCTGGGATTTTGGGAATCCAGGGATGTTTGTTACTCTGGGAGCAAAATCCAGTCAGAATCCCAGGAATTTTGAGGGCTTTTGGAGCCAAAAATGCAGGATTGCAGTCAGAAATTTGGAGTTGGAGCTGAATCCCGAAAAAGTCTGTGGAAATTGGGGAAAATTGGGGAAATTTGGGTTTTTTCCTGGGAAAAAAATGGGTTGGATCTGGAATTCCAAGAACTCCAGCTGGAAAAACTGTGAATCCTCTAGGTTTTGATGCCCAGGGAGAATTCCTGGATTTGATCCTTAAAATCCTTTCCAATCCCAAAAAATCCCAGCATTCTGGGATTCCACAAATCCAGGAAGCTTTGTTGTCCTGGCAGCAAAATCTGAGAGGGATTCCAGGAATTTGGATGAATTTTGGAGCCGTTAATTTGGGATCGAAGTTGGAAATTGGGATTTGGAGCTGAAAGTTCCCAAAAATCCTGTGAATTTGAGAGGGAAAATGGGAATTAAGGAGAAATCTGGTAATTTCGGGGGATTTTCTGGGAAAAATGAATGGCTGGGATCTGGAATTCCAAGGGATGATGGAAAAATTGGGGAATTTGGATGGATTTTTGGAGCCTAAAATTTGGGATTTGAGCAGATTTGGAGCCAAATCCCGAAAATTCCATGGACTCGAGCGGGAATTTGGGGAAAATTTGGGAATTCAGAGGGTTTTCCGGGAAATCTGGGAATACTGGGCTCATTCCCGGTTTTTCTTTTCCAGCTTTTTTGGGAGAAGCGGCTCCAAGGGCTCAGTGCTTCCGATGTCTCCGAGGAAATCCTCAAATCCATGGAGCTTCCCAAAGGCCTCCAAGGTTTGGTAGTTGGGGGCTAAAACCAGGAATTTTCATGGGAATTCCAGGGGATTTTGGAAAGAGGTTTTGGGGAATTTTTGGGGGGATGTTTTTGGAGTTTTTGGGGAATATTTTTTGGAAATTTTTGAAATTTTACATATATTTTGGGGGATTTTTGGGAATGGATTTTTGGTTTTTTGGGGGAGAATTTCTGGGGGAATTTTTTTTTTAATTTTTGGGGGACTTTTGGGGTCTAGTTTTTTGGGAATGGATTTTTGGTTTTTTGGGGGAGAATTTCTGGGGGAATTTTTTTTTTAATTTTTGGGGGACTTTTGGGGTCTAGTTTTTTGGGAATGGATTTTTGGTTTTTTGGGGGAGAATTTCTGGGGGAATTTTTTTTTTAATTTTTGGGGGACTTTTGGGGTCTAGTTTTGTGGGAATGGATTCTTTGGGATCAGATTCCAGCCAGGAATTCTCTCCGCAGCCGTGGGCCCTGGCAGCACAGAGGAGTCGGGAAGGCAGTGCTGGGAATGGAATTTTTGGGAGTTTTTTTGAATTTTCTTGGGAATTTTGGGGGGGGGTTTTTTTTGAAATTTTGGGGGGGGATTTTTTCGGGGAATTTTCCAGATTTTTTAGGGGGAATATTTTTGGGAATTTTTTTGATTTTGGGGGGGATTTTTGAGAACGGATTTTTAGTAATTTTGGGGGGGATTTTTTTTTTCAATTTTTGGTAATTTTGGGGATTTTTTGGGTTTTTTTTTTTTTATTTTTGGGGGGATTTTTTGGGGATACATTTGGGAATTCTGTGGAAATTTTGGGGATATTTTGGGAAATTTTTTTGATTTTTGGGGGGGAATTTTTGGGGAATTCTTGGGGAATTTTTTTTTTTTGAAATTTTAGGAGTGGATTTTTGGGAAGGGATTCTTGGGAATTTGGGGAATATTTTTAGGAATTTTTGGGGATTTTTAGGATTCTTTGGGAAGGGATCCTTCGGGAATGGATTCTTTGGGATGAGATTCCATTCGGGAATTCTCTCCGCAGCCGTGGGCCCCGGCAGCACGGAGGAGTCGCTGCTGTCGGCCGTGGCCAGCGCCCTCCACACCAGCTCGGCGCCCATCACCGGGCAGCTCTCGGCGGCCGTGGAGAAAAACCCCGGCGTCTGGCTCAACACTGCCCAGCCCCTCTGCAAGGCCTTCGTCGTCACCGACGACGACATCAGGTGCGCCTTTCCGGGGGAGGAAAATGGGAGTTCTCAGAAGCAGGGTTGGGAATTTTTGGGGGGAATTTTTTGGGGAATTTTTGGAGATTTTTTGGGGAATTTTATGATATTTTGGGGGGAATTTTTTGGGGATTTTTTTGGGAGTTCTTCGGGGATTCTTTTTTGAATTCTTGGGAAGTTTTTGGAATCTTTGGGGAATTTGGGGGGATTTTTTGGGGAACTTCGGGAATTTTTTTATTAACTTCTGGGAGAATTTTGGGGAATTTTCAGGTACGAATTTTTCTCCGACCGCCTGCAACTCCAAATTCCATTGAGAACCCCAGCAAATCTCCATCATTTCCACGATTTTTTGGGAACAACCCAAACCCTCAGCTCCTTTTCCTGCTCATCCCATCAATCCCGCCACATTCCCGGATTTTCATGGAATTTTTTCCCGCAGGAAACAGGAGGAGCGGGTGCAGCAAGTCCGGAAAAAACTGGAGGAAGCACTCATGGCCGACATCCTTTCCCGAGCTTCCGACTCCACCAAAGACTTGGAACTGGAGCTGGATAACGGAGAGGAATCCTAATAAAATCAGGTAAGGGGGAATTCCTTGGAATTTTCAGGAGTTTTCAGCTTTTTTCCCACATTTTTCCGTGTTTTCCTTTGTTTTTCCCATCTCTTTTCCATGTTTTCTCCATGTTTTTCCCACATTTTCCCGCATTTTTTACATGTCTTTCCAAGTTTTTTCCATGTTTTTCCCAAATTTTCTGTGCTTTTCCCACATTTTCCCCATTTTTTCCATGTTTTCATCCATTTTCTCCCACTTTCCCATGGTCTTTTCATGTTTTTCCCCCATTTTTCCTTGCTTTCCCCTGTTTTTCTCACCTTTTTCCATGGTTTTCCCACATTTTCCCCATTTTTTCCATGTTTTCATCCATTTTCTCCCACTTTCCCATGGTCTTTTCATGTTTTTCCCCCATTTTTCCTTGCTTTCCCCTGTTTTTCTCACCTTTTTCCATGGTTTTCCCACATTTTCTCCACATTTTTCCCACCTTTTTCCTGCATTTCCCCCGTTTTTCCATATTTTCCTGTCTTTTCCCACATTTTCCCTGGTTTTTCCACGCCTTTTCCGTGTTTTTCCCTGCTTTTCCCACATTTTCTGCCTTTTATCCATATTTTTTCATGTTTTTCCTGGTTTTTTCCATGTTTTTCCCACATTTTCCCTGGTTTTTCCACGCCTTTTCCGTGTTTTTCCCTGCTTTTCCCACATTTTCTGCCTTTTATCCATATTTTTTCATGTTTTTCCTGGTTTTTTCCATGTTTTTCCCACATTTTCCCTGGGTTTTCCCAATTTTTCCACGCCTTTTCCATGTTTTTCCCTCTTTCTCCCACATTTCCCCCACGTTCCTCCCACGTTTTTCCAAGTTTTTCCAGGATTTTCGCTGTTGAATCGTCTCCAAATTCCTTTTTTTTTTCTCTCTGTCTTTTTTCCCAGGTACTTTTATCCCAGGAGGAAATTCCTTCGGAAAAAATTCCAAGCACTTTTTTCTCTTCGTTCCTTCGCCTCCAAGAGGAAGAAAAAAAACAAAAAAACCCCACGGAGCCGAGCACATTCCCGAAAAAAAAAAAAGGGAATGCAAAAATGCCTTTTTTTTAAAAAAAAAGAAAAAGAAATATCCCTATTTTTTTTTGGATGTACATAATCCTACGGGAAAAAATTCCCGGAAAGAAAAACAGAAGAAGAAGAAGAGCGGCTTTATTTTGGTTTTCCTGCTTTTTTTTTTTCCGAGTTTTTTTAAAGGAAAAGCGGAATTTTGGATGCCGAAATTCCAAACCCTTGGGAATTCTCCAAAGATTTCTTGGGGTTTGGTGTTTTATTCCGGTGGATTGCTTTTTTAAGGAAAAGCTGGATCAGGAGCGTTTCCAATGGGAAAAATTCCCAGGATTTTGTGTATATATAAAAAAAAAAAAAGCAGATTTTTTTATACCTGGAAAACAACAACAGAAAAAAAACCTGGAAAAATTTATTCCGGCATCACTGTAAAGATAAATAAATGATTTTATTCCAAAACTTTGGAATTTTGTGGAATGCTGTGGAATTTTGCTGTGGGAAATGAGGTGGGAATTGCTGATCCTCAGGGAAATTCCAACTCCTGAGCAGCAGGAAAAGCTGGAGAAAAATCTGGGAATATCCCTCTTTCCCAGAGTTCGGATTTATCCCTGATTTTTGTGAGTTTGGGGTTGATTATTCTGAGATATCCCAGAAAATCCAGCCAGGAATTCCTTCCCAAAATCCCATCTATCTAGCACCAGGAAGCCATCCCCTGTTATCCTGGCATTCCATGCTTTACCCCAAATCTCTCTCCAGCTTTCCCGGAGCCACTTTAGGGATTGGAAGTGGCTCCAAGACTTCCTTGGGAACAGGGAAACGGGAAAATAGGGAAAAAAGGAAAAACGGGGAAAAAGGGAAAAAGAAGGGGAAAAGGGAGGGGACGGGGCAGCTCTGACCTGACAACGCAGCGCTAGCTCAGTAACATCAGGACCCTAATCCCGGAATTCCCGGAATTCCTCGAGCACCGGCTTTGGGACCGTGAGGGGAAGGCCCGCGCAGAGTTTTCCCGCCCTCACCCTTGTGGGCGGGGCTAGATGCCCGCTGTCAAATCAGCGCTCGGCATCCATCGCCTCAGCCAATCGCGAGGCAGACGAGGTTTTTAAAGGGCCGGGCCAAGTTTTGCGGGGAGGAGGGGGACGGGTTTTTGGGCCGGAGCGGAGGTGGCAGCGCGGAGGTCCCGGCGGATTTTGTGAGGTAAGAATGTGTTATAATTGCTTTATTTTTATGAAATATTGAAATGGGAGCCGCGTTCGGGTGTTTAACGGGCTGGGGAGTAGCTGTGGGGCCGCTCCAGGTTTTCCTTGGAATTCCAAGGAATTGCAGAGCTTCTGCCGGTGCGGGGTTTGGAGATTTGGCTCCAAGTTCTTTATTTTCCTGACTTTTCTGCTGCTGAACTGCTGCTTTTTGCTCATTTCGTGTCGCTTTCCGGCTTCCCGTGGTTTTGGTGGAATGCGGATGGTTTTTGGGTTTTTTTTGCCAGAGTTCGGATTATCCCTGATTTTTGTGAGTTTGGGGTTGATTATTCCTTTGATATCCCAGAAAATTGAGCGGGGAATTCCGGGATTTGAAATTCCTTACAAATTGGGATGAACTCCCATGGAAAGGGGAAAATCCAACAGAATGTTAATGAATGCAAAAAGCGGGGAATGTTAATTCCTGGATTTCCTACGAATGGATTAAAACGTTTGGAGCTGGAATTTCTTGGGAAAATGATCCCGATGGGAGAAAAGAGAGCGTGGAAATGCTGAGAATTCCTGGGAAAGGAGCCGAGGATTGGGAAGCAAAAGTTGTGGGAAAAAGCCCGCAAAGAGGGGCTGGAAAAGTGGGATTTGGGATTGGAAAAGTGGGAGTTAGGATTGGAAAATTGGGATTTGGTCTGGAAAATTGGGATTAATTGGATCATTAATGAAAGGAATCTTTAATGACATATTGGAGCTTTTTTCTTGGAATTTCTTGGAATTGGAATTCCCAACCTGGAGAACATTGCCGCCCCACTGGATTGGGAATTCCGAGCGCAATTCCTTGGAAAAACTGAGGGGATGCAGAGCTGGGATTTGGCGGTGGAGGGGAAATTCCCAAAAATTTGGAATCCAACCATTCCCAAAAAAACGATCCTGGTTTTGAGATCCCGAAATTCCAGTCGGGAATGCTGGGAAATGTCTGATCCTGAGAGTTGTCCCATCTTTTTTCGGTCTGGAATTCCATGGGAATCCCATGGGAGCAGCCGGAATTCCAGCCAATCCCACAGAACTCTGGGATTGGGAAGGAGCTATTCCGTGGATTGGTTGTCCCAAAAACAATGGAGCCAACTCCCCAAAAACCCTAAATAAACCCCAATAACTCAGAAAAAAAACCCCAAAAATCCCCCAAANCGCCCAGAATTCCCAAAATTCCCACGCGAACCCCAAAAATCCCCCAAAATCCTACAAATAAACTCCCCAAATACAAAAAAAATTAAAATAACCTCATTATTAATAAAGAATCTAATAATCGATGAATATTCATGAAAATAGGAGCGAATATTAAAGTAAGGAAATAATAAAGAGAAATTAGAAGCAATAAAGAAATAGGAAATTAATCATAAATAAATGATAATTAATAAATAATTAACAAATAATCAATAGCCAATAATCAATAACTAATTGATAATCAATCGATGAAGAGATGAATGAGAAGAAAATATTAATTCCAATGCATGAAATGGAATCGAGGAGTGAAAGGAATCCGGGAAATGTTTAATTAAAGTATAAAAAAATTCAAATAATTAATCAAATAATCAACTAATTAATTAATAATAAAATAAGTAATGATTAAAATAATGAACAGATAATAAGGTAAGTAATAATAAAATAAATAAAATATTAAAATCATGATGTAACTATGGAAGCAATAAATAATTAATGAATACAAAAAATAAAATAATTTCTAAAGTAATCAAATATTTCATAAATATTAAAAGGATTAAGAGACTAAAATTTAATAAATAATAAAAAGCTAAATATACAAACAATTAACAAAATAATCAAATGTTTATTAAAACAATTAGATGATAAATAATAAATATCAAAATAATCAAATTATCATGAAAACAATTAAATAATATAGGAAATTAACAAAATAATAAAAAATAAAATACTTGTTAATTATTAAAATAAGAAATTTAAAACAATGAAATAATTACTAAAATAACCAAATAATTATTAAAATAAGAAAGTAATCAATACTTATGAGAATTATAAC
>VZRO01004177.1:22700-34189 GCA_013397915.1 Daphoenositta chrysoptera | reverse complement strand
TAAATGGAATTTTGGGAGTGTTTTTTATGGGTTCTTTAGGAGATCTTATGGTATTTTGTGGTTTTAATGGAATTTTTTGGAATTTCGTTGAATTTTGGGGGATTTGTGGAATTTTTTTGGCTTTTAAATGGATTTTTTGAAGGATCTAATGGAATTTTGGGGGGGGTGGAATGTTTTGGGGGGAATCAGGGATTTTTGGGGGAATTTTGGGAACTGTTGCAGTATTTTGGGAATTTTCCGGGGATCTGGGGATTTTTGGGGGGAATTTTGCTTTTTGGGTGGTGGGGGTGGGATTTAATGGAATTTTAGGGGAACTTTTATGGAATTTTGGGGTGATTTTATGGAATTTTTGGGATTTATGGAATTTTTGAGGGCTTTTTAATGGAATTTTGGGGGTTTTCCAATAGAATTTGGGGGGGGGCTAAGTGGAATTTAGGGGTTTTTTATTGAATATTTAGGGGATTTTATTGAATTTTTTTGGGTTTGAATGGAGTTTTGGGGATTTCATGGACTCTTTAGGATTTGTTGAATTTTGGGGGGTTTTAATGGAATTTTTTGGGGGTCTTAATGGAATTTTTTTGGACTTTATGAAACTTTGGGGGTTTTTTTATGGAATTTTGGGGGTCTTTTTAATGGAATTTTAGAGGATTTTTTTTGGAATTTGGGGCGATTTTAATGGAATTTTTGGGGGATTCTTTCATGGAATCTTGGGGGTTTTTTCCATGGAATTTTTGGGTGTTTTTAATGGAATTTTTCTGAGTTTTCATGAACTTTTTGGCTTTTTATTAAATTCCGGGATTCGATCCCATCTTTCCCATGTTAAAAAAAAACAGCTTGGGAATGTTACCGGTGATTTTGCCGTTGGATTCCAGCGGTGGCTGCCAGCTGAGCACCACATTACGGGGCTTCCCGTCCCGGGAAATCACTGTCAGGTCCTTGGGAGCCGAGCTGGGAGCTGGAAAAAAATGGGAATTCGGGGGGAAAGTGGGAATTCCCGGGAGTTTTTTCCTGCTTTTTCCATGGAATTTCACTCATTTTTCCAACTTTTCTGTGGGAATTTCCATAATTTTCCCCCCTTTTCCCACTTTTCCATGGAATTTCATTCCATTTTCCCACTTTTCCAGGGACTTTCACCCATTTTTCCCACTTTTCCTTGGGAATTCCCATCATTTTTCCCCCTTTTCCCACCTTTCCTTTGGAATTCCCAGGACTTTTCGCCCCTTTTCCCACTTTTCCAGGGGAATTTCTGGGATTTTGCCCCCTTTTCCCACTCTTGCACTGGATTTTTTTCCCGCTTTTCCATAAGAATTCCCATCAGTTTTCCCACTTTTCCATGGGATTTCCCTAAATTGGAAATTCCTCGAGCTGATATTCCCCTCAGGAATTTTCCCTTCATATCAACTCCCAGAAAAACCAGGCCTCAATTTCCCCTCACACCCAAAACCCTGCCCCGTTTTTCGCCCGGGTTTCACCTCTTCCCCGCCCCAGCCCCAAATTCCCGGTGGGAATTCCACCTGGAAAACCTTTCCCAGGGGTTTGTGGCCCTACCTGCCTCGTGGGTGGTGGCGTGGGCCGTCATGCTCCAGGTGCTGGAGCGCCGCCCCTTGGTGACCATGACGGAGAACTCGTACCTGGTGTTGGCCCTCAGGCCCGGCACCGTGTGGCTCAGGGCCGTGGTGTCGGCCGACTGCCGAGAAAGAAGAAAAAATTCCACGAATCCCGGACTTTTTGGGAATTTTTCTGAAGGCAATTCCCAAGTGTAGCATTTTTCCGATTTTTTGGAATTTTCAGGAAAAAAAATCCATATTTTCCCCTTTTGGGGAGTTTTTATGAAGAAATTCCCTATTTTCCCTTTATTCTCTCGGACTTTTAATGAAAAAAATCCCTATGTTTCCATTTTTCTTGAAATTTTCACAAAACAATTTCCCATTTCTTCAATTTTTTTGGAATTTTCACCCCAAAAAATCATTTTTTTGAATTTTTTTGGGGAATTTTAACCAAAAAAGTCCCTATTTTTCTTTTTCCTTAGAATTTTCACCAAAAAATTCCTTACTCTTCCATTTTTCTTGGAAAATTTTTACGAAGAAAGTTTCAAATTTTTTCCATTTTTGGGGAATTTTCAGGGGAAAATTCCATGTTTTTGCTGTTTTGGGAAGTTTTTATGAAGAATTTCCCTACTTCTCCATTTTTCTTGGAAAATTTTTACGAAGAAAGTTTCAAATTTTTTCCATTTTTGGGGAATTTTCAGGGGAAAATTCCATGTTTTTGCTGTTTTGGGAAGTTTTTATGAAGAATTTCCCTACTTCTCCATTTTTCTTGGAATTTTCATGAAAAAATCTTTTTTCCCAAACTTTTTGGGATTTTCACAAAAAAATCCCCTATTTTTCCTTTTTTCTTGGAAATTTTTACAAAGAAACTTCCATTTTCCCCTTTTTTTCTGAACTTCCAGGAAAAAAATCGTTATTTTCCCTTTTTTTTACAATGTCTTGCAATTTTAAAGAAAAAATTCCATACTTTTCCATTTTGGGGGAATTTTTGCATCTGTTCTGAAGGGATTTCCATGGTTTTCTATGTTTTGCCATTTTTGAGGAATTTTCATTAAAAATTCAACTTTTTAGCAGTTTTTTTAATTTTTTGAAGAAAATTCCAAAATTTTCCCTTTTTTGAGCAATTTTTACTAAGACAATGCCTTTTTATTTTTCAAATTTTGGCCAGTTTTCAGGAAAAAGTCCATATTTTCCCCTTTTTTTTGGAATTTTTATGAAGAAGTTCCCTATTTTTCCTTTTTTGGGAGTTTTCCAAAGAAAATTCCTTATTTTTCTTTTTTTTTTTTCCCCAATTGTAAAGAAAAAATTTCACTTTTAAACTTTTTTTTCCTAACTCTTGCATCTGTTCTGAAGAAAATTCCATCTTTTCCCCCATATTTGGGAATTTTCATGAAAAAAATCCCTCTTTTTCCATTTTTTGGGAATTTTCACCCCAAAATTTAATCTTTTTCTCAGTTCTTGGGAGTTTTTATGAAGAAATTCCCCATTTTTTACATTTTTGGGGGAATTTTTACAGAGAATTTTTTTTTTTCAATTTTGGGGGAATTTTCATGGAAAAATCAATTTTTCCCCAGTTTTGGAATTTGTCAGGAAAAAAATACATATTTTCCATTTTTTGGGACTTCTCAGGAAAAATTCAATTTTTTGGGAAATCTTCATGTAAAAATTTTTTTGGGAGCTGACATGAAAATTCCCAAAGACAAGGAAAAATTTAGAATTTACTTCAGAAAATCCAAAAAATTTAAAAACAATTAATTTTCTATGGAAAATTCCTTAAAAATATAAAATTAAGAATTTTCTTCATAAAAACTCACCAAAATTTTTTTTTAATTGATTATTTCCTGAAAAAATCCCAGAAAATAGAAAATAATTGGTTTTTTTCATATAAATTCAAAAAAAGAAAGGGAAAAATTGAATTTTCTTCATACAAACTACCAAAATTCTTTAAAATGCAATTGTTTCCTGAAAAGTCCCAAATAAAGAGCAAATATGGAATTTTCTTTGTGATACTTTTAAAAAAGCAGAAAATATGGAGTTTTTTTGTGAAAATTCCTCAAAATTGGAAAGAAAAAGGAATTTTCTTTTTGAAAATTAAAAAAAAGGTAAGTAAGGAATTTCCTTCATAAAAATTCCCAAGAAATGGGGGGAAAGGAATTTCTTCATGAAAATTTTTTTTTAAAAATTTAAATGGAAATTTTTCCTGAAGTTTCAAAAAAAAATTTAGAAAAGTTTATTCCTGAAAATTCCCCAAAAGAGGGGAAAAATTGAATTTTCTTCAGAAAATTCAAAAAAAAGCTCTGAAAAGTATTTTCTTTGTAAAAACTCCCCCAAAATGGAAAAATATGGACATTTTTTGGGTAACTGATGCAAAAATTCCTCAAAAATAGTGAAAATATGTAATCCTTTCATTAAGATCTCCAAAACAATTGGGAAGATTGAATTTTTTCCAGAAAATCCCCACAAAAAAAGTAAAATATGGCAGAAAAAAAATTTTAAAATGCAAAAATAGGGAAGTTTATATGAAAACACTTTAAAATGGAAAAATAGGGAATTTTCTTTGGAAGTGAAAGGAAAATTCCAAGAAAAGTAGAAAAAAATTTTTTCAGAAATGGATTTTTTCCTGTAAATTCCCCCAAACAAATTGCAAAAAATTGTAAGTATTTTTGAGAGAATCCCTGAAATTTAAAAAAATGTTCCTGAAAATTCCCCCCAAAAACAGAAAAATGATGACTTTTTTCCTGAAAATTTAAAAAAAAAAAGTTTAAAACTGGAATCTCCTTCATAAATTTTCCCAAAAAAAAGGAAAAAATATAGATTTTTTGGGGTAAAAATTTTTTAAATTATGAAAAAAAGTCATTTTCTTCATAAAAAATTCCCAAAAATGGAAAAATAAGGAATTTTCTTCAGAAACTTCCCCAAAAATTTTTAAATGGAGTTTTCTTTGGAAATTTTTTTTTTTAATTGAAACAAATTTGTTTTCTTGGAAATTCCCCAAAAGTGATTAAATTGGGAATTTTCTTAGTAAAAAACTCCCAAAAATTGAAAATAAAATTATTTTTTCCTGAAAATTCCCCCAAATTTGAAAAAATTAGGATTTTGTTTGCAAAAAATAAAAAAAAAGGGAAAAATGTAAAATTAAGGAATTTTGTTCAGAAAATTACCAAGTAAAGGAAAAGCATGTAATTTTCTTCATAAAGATTCCTTCAAAAAATGGGAAAACATACAATTTTTTCTTCTAAATTACAAAAATTTGAACTTTTTCCGGAAAACAAAAAACACCTGCAAAAAATTGGAATTTCCTAGGGGAAATTCCCAAGAAAATTGGAAAAATAGGGAATTTCTTGAAAAAACTCTCCCCCCCCCCAAATTTTTAATTATTTTTTCCTGAAACATCACCAAAAAATTGAAAAAAAGAGTTTTCCTAAAATTTCATGACAATTCCCCGAATATGGGAAAACAGGGAATTTCTTCATTAAAAAAAAAAAAAAAAAATTGGGAATTTTCTTTGTAAAAACTCCCAAACATTGTTTTAATGAATTTTTTCTTTACAATTCCTTTAAAAAGCAAACATTTGGAACTTTTGAATGAAAATTCCCCAAAAATGGAAAAAATCAGAATTTTTTGTGAGAAAAACTTTAATCAATTTTTTTCCTGAAAATTCCCCTCAAAAGATTGCAGAAATTGGACTTTTCTTCATCAAAACTCCCAAAAAAGGGGAGAATATGGAAATTTTTTTCCAAAATCTCTTAAAAATGGAAAAAGATTAAATTTTCTTTGTAAGAATTAAAAAAAAAAAAGCAAATATTTTGATAATTTTTTCCTGAAAAATTCCCAATAAAGGGAAAATATGGAATTTTCTTTTAAAAAAATCCCAAAAAATGGGCTAATTTTTCTTTGTGAAAAGTCCCCAAAAATGGGAAAATTTGGGATTTTCTTCATAAATACTCCCAAAAATGGTGAAATAAGGAATTTTTTTCCTGAAAATTAAGGAAAAAAAAGAAAACAACCCAATTTTTTTTTTCATAAAACCTCCCCAAGAGTTGAAAAATATTGGAATTTTCTTCCCAAAAATCCCCCCCAACATTTTTTTTTTTTTTAAATTTTTTCCTGAAAATTCCCCAAAAATTGGAATTTCCTTTGGAAAATTCCCAAAAGGAGGAAGAAAGAACAGGAAAAACCCCTGAAAATCCCTGAATTTTTTTACCTTATACTTGGAATTGCCAGGATAGCTGCTCCTCCAGCGGACAGTGTAGAAGCGCACTTCCATGGATTTGGGAATTTTAGGGATGGAATTGTCGGCCCAGGAGACACGAACGGAATCCTGGGAAAGGGCCAGGGCTTGGATCCCTACAGGAGGGAGCATGGGAGCGGCCAAATCTGGGATGGGGGTGGGAAAAAGGTCAGGAGAAGGGAAGAATTCCAGGTCGGACGGGTCAGAGGGGTCTGGAGACGGGGAAAAATGGGAAAAATTGGGGGGGGTGGAATGGGGGAAAAATGGAGTAAAACAGGAAAATAAAAGAAAAGGGAAGGGGAAAATGGGGAGAAATAGGGGGAACAGGGAGAAACGGGAAAAAGGAAAAACATGAAAAGGAAGGAAAAAAATTGGAAACAACAGGGGAAAAAAGGGTGAAGGAAGAAAAAATGGGAATAAATGGGAGAGGAACGGGAAAAGTGGGAAAAAACAGGAAAATAAAAGGAAAGGTAAGGAAAAAATATGGAAAAATGGGAGTAAAAGGGGGAAAATGGGAAAAAAAAACCCATGGGGAAATTGAAGAAAATTGGGAGAATGGGATAAAGGAGAAAAAACATGGGGAAAATGGAAAAAAATGAAAGAAAATGGGAAAAATTTTTAAAAATGGGGAAAAAGGGAAAAATGTTAAAAATGGGAAAAATGAAAAAAATTTGAAAAATAGAAAAAAAAATGGGGAAAATGGGAAAAAGGTCAAAAATAAAAGGAAAAATGGGAAAAAAAGGGGAAATGGAAAAAATTGGGGGAAAGGGGGGAAAATGGAAAGAAAATTGAAAGAAAATGGGGAAAATGGCAAAATGTTGGGAAATTTTGAAAAAAAATGAGAAAAATTGGGGAAAATGGAAAAACCGGCAAAAAAAATGGGGAAAAAACGGGGAAACCGGAAAAAAAACCGGGAATGGCGGTGATGAGGTGAAAAAGAAGGAATAGAAAAAGAGGGATTAATGAAAATCTGGGAATTTCAGGGGAATTTAGAGCAGAATTCCAAGGGCTTTCCTGGGAAATTTTCCCTCTGGAATTCTCCAGCCCCTTCCTGACTTTTTTCCTGCTTTTCCATGGAATTCGAGGCATTCACAGGTTTATTTCCCCATACTAAATTCTGGGGATTTCTCCCTAAAAAATTCTCAATTCCTACTGAGAATTCCTGATATCCCCAAAATTCCTGGAATTCATCCCTTTTTCCAAGATTTCCTTGGAAATTCTTTACTTTTATTGGATTATCCCAAAAATTCTTTGGGAATTCCACTTTTCCCACCCTCACCCTGCATTCCACCCCTTCCCCTTCCATTTCTCCCTGGATTTTTGGGAAGAATGAATTCCCAGAAATTCCTGGAAATTCCCGGAAATTCCAGCCGTAGGAGGGTTTGGAAGGGGATTATCCCGGAGCATTCCCGACCTGCAGAGCGGGTGGTGGCGCTCTCGTAGAGTGGGATCCCCTCGCCAGCGTTGTTGAAAGCCTTCAGGGAGATCACGTAGTGGGAATTGGGCTCTGGAAAGGGAGACATCCCAGGAAAGATGGGTCAGGAAACGTTGGGATAGGAAATTTTGGGATTGGGGAAGGGAAGGATTTGTGGGAAAGGGAAAAAATCAAGGAATATGGTGAAAAATTGGGGGAAAAAAGGGGAAAGAGATAGGAAAAAACAGGGAAAAGACCAGAAAAAATTTGGGGGAAAAAATCAGGGGAAAAGAAGGGGAAAAATCAGGAAAGAAATGGGGGAAAAAAATGAAGGAAAATTGGGAAGAAACTGGGGATAAAACTGGGAAAAAAAATAACAGGGAAAAATAAGGGATAAAATCAGGGGAAAAAAAATTGGAAAAAACAAAAATCAGGGAAAAACACAGAGGAGAANGAAATGGAAAAAATCAGGAGAAATCAGGATTAAAAAAACAGGATAAAAATCAGGGGGAAAATGGAAAATAATCAGGAAAAAGAAGGAAAAAATAGGAGGAAAAAACAAGGAAAAAAATCAGGGGAAAACCAGAAAAATTGGGGGCAAATCGGGGGAAAATCAGGAAAAAAGGGGGGGAAAATTGGGGGAAAATCAGGCAAAAAAGGAAAAATATTGAGGGAAATTGGGAAAAAATTGGGGAAATCAGGGGGAAAAAAAGTGAAAATTCAGACAAAAAATGTGAAAAATCAGGAACAAAATGAGAAAAAGGTCAGGGAAAATTGGGAAAAGCGGGAAAAAATGAATAAAAAGGAAAAAATTGGGGAAAAATCGGCGGGGGGGGAAACAGGGAAAAATAAGGGATAAAATCAGGGGAAAAANAAAAAATGGAATAAAAAGGAAAAAATTGGGGAAAAAGCGGCGGGGGGGGAAACAGGGAAAAATAAGGGATAAAATCAGGGGAAAAAAAATTGGAAAAAACAAAAATCAGGGAAAAACACAGAGGAGAATGGAAAAAAACAGACAAAAATGGGGAAAAAATCAGGGAAAATATTGGATAAAATCAGGAGAAAATCAGGAAAAATGGGGAAAAAAATCGGGAAAAAAAAAAGCAGAAAAAAATTCAGAGAAAAAATTTTTTAAATCCATAAAAATCAGGGAAACCCCCAGGGAAAAATTTCCCGTGGAAAAAAAAAAGCTGGAAAAACTGGACTCACCCAAATTCTGGATGGAATAGAAGCGCTGCCTGCTGTCCACCCTGACGGTGTCGGCATAGGGGCTCCCAACTCCATAGCCGATGATAAATCCGCGGATAACCACGTTGGGATTGAGGGGAGGAGTCCAGGACATGACGATTCCCGTGGATAATGGGCGGACGTGGAGGGAACTGGGCTGATCCGGCACTTGGGATTCTGGAATTGCCAAAAAAAAATGGAGAAAATTGAAATAACTTGGGATTTTTAGCAGAATTTTGGAGTTAATTTGAATTATTCCTGAATTTTTAACAGTTAAATCGGTGTTGTTGGGATTTTGGGAGGTTTTATGCTGGTTTTCCGGGGTTTTTTAATGGGAATATTCTGAATAATGAGGGTGAATGGATGTGAAATTCCTGATTTTCCTGGTCCTGTCGCTGTTGGAAAATGGAGCCTGCATTCCAGGAGAAAATGAGGGGAAAATGGGAAAAAAAGAAGGGAAAAGGAGGATAAAGAAAAGGGGGCGAAGGGAAAAAAGGGGGTGAAAGGGAAAAGAAAGGGGTAAAAAAAGGAAAAAAAACAGGGAAAAATAAGGTGAAAGGAAAAAGTGGGAAGAAAAAGAGGGGGAAAAGAGGATAAAGGAAAGGGGGGAAAAAGGATTTTAAAATGTGGAGAAAAGGAAAAAAAAACAGCAGAGAGAAAAGATGGGGGAAGGAAAAATATGGGGAAAAAAACAAGGAAAAAAAGGGGGGAGGAATAGGAAAAGAAATTGGGAAATTCCACCTCAAATATCCCAAAGATTCTTGGAAAAGGGCCATGAAATTCCCATTTTTCCTCTCCCCGCGTCTATTTTAAAATGGTGCTAAAATTCCTGGATTTTTCTGCTGTTTCCGCCTGAGATATTCCCAAACTGAGCGGGAATTTCAAGAGGAAATGAGGGGAAAAAAAGAAGGGGAAAAAGAGGGATAAAAAAGGGGGAAAAAACAGGGAAAATAACGGATAAATAAGGGATAAAGAAAGAAAAGTGGAAGAAAAGGGAAAAACAGGGAAAAAAGGAGATAAGGGGGGGAAGTGGCAAAATGCGGGAAAGGAAGAAGGGAAAAAAGAAAAGGAGAAAAAAGGGAAGAAAAAGAGGGGAAAAAACAGGGAGAAAAGGATTAAAGGAAGGGAAAAAAGGATTAATAAATGGGGGTAAAGGGAAAAAAAATGGGAAAAATAAGAAGAAAGGGAAGGAGAAGGAGAAAAAGAGGGGGGANAAAAATGGGGGAAAATAATGGAAAAAGAAAGGAAAAAGGGAGCTAAAAGAGCAAGAGGAAAAAGGGGGGAAAAAGCAGGGAATAAAAAGAAAAAAGGGGGGAGGGGAAAAAAGGAGGAAATAAGAAAGAAAAAGAGGAGAAACAGAAAAAAGAGGGAAAGGCTGGGAAAAAATAGGAAAAAACCCAGGAAAAATACAGGAGAAAAGCAGGACAAAATAGGGGGGAAAGCAGGAAAAAAGGGAAAAGCCAGGAAAAATACACAGGGACAAAAGAGGGAAAAATGACACAAAACTGTGGGGAAAATGAGGAAAAAAAATTATGAAAAAGCAAGGGGAAAAAATGGGAAAAAACAGGAAAAAAGCAGGGAAAAGGCAGGAAAAACAGTAGGAAAAAATACCTGGAAAATGACCAAAAATGTGGGGGGGAAGCAAGAAAAAAGCCGGGAAAAACAACAGGAAATAGAAACTGCAAAAATGACCAAAAATGTAGGGAAAATGGGGAAAAAACACGGAAAAATAAGGGAAAAAAAACAGGAAAAAATCCCAGGAAACCCCTCCAGATTTTAAAACTTTTTCACTTCCCAAAATTCCCAACATTTTTCCTCCCACCCATGCCCTTCTGGCCCTTTTCTCCTTCCTTTTTTGCAACAATTTAAGGAATTCTCCTACATTCCACCAAAATTCCCAAATTTTCCATCCTGAAAGATCGGGAATGCAAGGAATTGGATTCCAGATCTGAAATGGGAACTTTTTGGGAATTTTTGGCGGGAATTTTTTACCATCTAAGTCGTTTTCCGGCGTTTCTGCTCCAACCCATTCCGAAGGCGGCCCCGTTCCATTGACCGTCATGGCTGCCACCTGGAAGCTGTAATGGCTTCCCTTTTCCAGCCCTATCCAGGAAAAAAACAGGAATTATGGATGGGGAGAAAGAAATTTGGGATTTGGAGATTTAAAAAGGCGAATCCGGGGGATTTTTGGGGAATTTTGAGGGGTTTTTCCCCATGGGAAAGGAGGGAAAAGGAAGTTTGGGAATGGGGGTGTTGGAGGGTTTAAGAATTCTGGAGGGAGGGGCAAATTACACCTGGAATTCCCAGAAATTTTGGCTGAAAATGGGGGAAATTTGTCAATAGTTCCAGAAAATTCGTGCTCAAATTCCAGGAATTTTCACCTCAAACTCTGGGAAATTCTCCCTCAAACTTTGGGAATTTTCACCTCAGATTCTGGGAATTCTCACCTCCACTTCTATTAAATTCTCAAATTCCATGGAATTCCCACCTTAAATTCCATGAAAAATTCTCCTCAAATTCCTGAAGGAAGATAAAACCCAGGAAAAAAGATGCTAATCTTAGTTTTCCAGAGGGAAAAATTCCTTTAGGAATGCTGACCTGTGAACAGGTACCAGAGGTTGTTGGGTTCCAAAGTTTCCGTCTCTCCTCTCCGGGAAGTTTTCCGGTGCCGGATTTTGTATCCCATCAGGAATCCATTCTGAGTTCCCGGAGGAGGCGGGAGCCAGCTCACCTTGATGCTCTGGAAAAAGAGGGAATTCGGGGAATTTTGGGGGAGGGAAAAAGGAGGACTAAAAAAAGAAAGGAAAATGAGGAGTAAAAAGCAGGAAAATGGGGGGGGAATGGTGGGAAAAGGGGAGAAAAGAGGAAAAACGGGGGAATGGATAAAAACTAAAAAGGGGAAGGGAAAAAAGAGGAATAAAAAGGGGAAAAATTGGGGGAAAGTGGGGAAAAACGAGAAAAAACAAAAAGAGAAAAAAGGGGGAAAAGGAGGGAAAATGGAAGAAGGGGAAAGGGGGGTGGGGTGGGAAGGGCCAAAGGGAAAAAAGGGAGGAAAAAGGCAGGGAAAAAA
>VZRO01004177.1:0-19123 GCA_013397915.1 Daphoenositta chrysoptera | reverse complement strand
AAGGGGAAAAGGGGAAAAAGAAGAAAAGAAATAAAGGGAAAAAGGGGGGGGAAAGAGGAAAAAATGAGAGGGAAAAAATAGAGGGGAAAGAGGGAAAAAGAAGAAAAAACAAGAAGGGAAAAAAGGGAAAAGGGTGAAAAAATGGGGAAAAAAGAGGAAAAACATAAGAGGAAAAAAAGAAAAAATCAGGGAAAAAAGGGAAGAAAAGAAATAAAGGGGAAAAGGGAAAATAGCTAAGAAAGGAGAAGGAAAAGGGGGGGAAGGAAAAAACAAGAGAAAAAAGGGGGAAAGAGAAACAAGGAGGAAAAGGGTGAAAGAGGGGAAAAGGGGGGGAATAGGGAAAAATAAGGAAGAAAGGAGGTAGGAAAGAGGGAAGAGAGGGGAAAAGATGGGAAAAGGGGGAGGGAAGGGAAAATGAGGGAGAAAGGAAAAAGGAGAAAAGGAAAAAAGTGGGGAACAAAGGCAGGAGAAATGAGAGAAAAAAGAGAGGAAGAGGGAAGAAAAAAGAGAAAAAACAGGGAAGGAAGGAGGGGTGAAAGGAGATAAAAAAAGGGGAAAGATGGGGAAAGTTGGGCGAAAACGTGGGAAAAATGGGGGAGAAAAAAGAGGGAAAAGGGGGGGGGAAAGGGGGAAGGAAAGAGGAAAAAATGGGGATTTGAACCCCAAAAATCTCAAAACTTGGGAATTGGGAAACAGTGCCAAGCAAGCCCCAGTTTTCCAAACACGATCCTGCTTTTCTCCCCCCCTTCCCCAGGCCAGGAAAACCTCATCCTGATTTTTCGCCATTGCTGCAAGAAATTGTTCCCAGGAAAACTCAACCTTAGTCGTGTTTTCCAATGGGATTTTCCCAACAATCCCATCCTGGATCCACACCATTCCCAACTCACCATCAGAGAGGGTGGTGACTGTCACCTCTTCCGAGGAAATCCCAGGCCCGTAGCGGTTGTAGGCCAGGAATCTCAGCCGATATTCCATGAATTTCTTCAGCCCTTCCAGCCTGTATGAACGACCATCCACATCCACGGTCTGGAAAACCAGGAAAATTCCATGGGATGAGGGAGAAAAAGGGAGTTAAGGCCATTTTTCCAGGGATTTCCAAGGGAATTTGTTGTCCTGCTTGGATTCCCACCAAAATCCCCTCACGATTCCTGCCCAAATCCCCTCACGATTCCCACAAAATTCCTCCACAATTCTTGCCTAAATCCCCTCGCAATTCCTGCAAAATCCCATCATGATTCCCACAAAATCCCCTCATGATCCCCAAAAAATCCCCTAACAATTCCCAAAAGGTCCCCTCACCATTCCTGCCCAAATTCCCCTCATGATTCCCGCCAAAATCTCCCCACAATTCCTGCAAAATCTGCTTGTGACTCCCGCAAAATCCGCTCATGATTCCCACCAAAATCCCCTCAAAATTCCTACCCAAATCTCCTCAGGATTCCTGCCCAAAATCCCCTCACAATTCCCAAAAAATCCCCTCACGATTCCCACCCAAATCCTCTCGCCTTGATCTTTTCAGGAATTTCTTATTCCAGCTGAATTCCTGCCCAAATCTCTTCACAACCATTTCGGCGGGAATACAGCCTGGACAAGAAATTCCCAGAAACATCAGCGTGAGGGAATTTTCTGGGAATTCAGCTGGGAAAACAAATTCCCACCAAAAAGCGTGTGAGGGGATTTTGGCAGGAATTCAGCTGGGATAAAAAATTCCTGGAAAAATCGAGGTGAGGGGATTTTGGCGGGAATCACGAGGGGATTTTGTGGGAATCATGACAGAATCTTGGCACGAATTGTGAGGGGACTTTACAGGAATTGTGAGGGAATTTTGGTGGGAATCCTGAGGGGATTTGGGTGGCAATCCTGAGAGATTTTGGTAGGAATTGTGAGAGGATTTTTTGGGAATTGTGAGGGGATTTTGGGCAGGAATCCTGAGGAGATTTGGGTAGGAATTTTGAGGGGATTTTGGTGGGAATCATGAGGAGATTTTGTTGGGAATTGTGAGGGGATTTGGGCAGGAATCCTGAGGGGATTTTGTGGGAATAGTGAGGAGATTTTGGCAGGAATCGTGATGGGATTTTGTGGGAACCATGATGGGATTCTGCAGGAATTCAGCTGGAACAACAAATTCCCGTAAAAATTGGCCTGAGGGGATTTTGTGGGAATTCAGCCAGGACTAGAAATTCCAAGAAGAAATCTTCCTGAGGAAATTGGGGTGGGAATTCAGGCAGGACTAGAAATTCCCACCCAAATTACCTCACACACATTTTGGTGGGAATTTCTTCTCCCTGCTGAATTCCCTCAAATACTCCCGAGTGGCCACAAAATGACAGGAGAAAATCAGGAAGAAATTAGGAAAAAAAGAAGAAAAATAGAGGGGAAAAAGGCAAATAAAAGGGAAAAAAAGGTAAAAAGCAGGGAAAATACAGGGTGAAAAAAAACAGAAAGAAAAGGAAAAATAGAGGGGAGAAGGAAAAAAGGGGGGAGAAATGGGAGAAAAGGGGAAAAATGGGAGAAAGGTAAAAAAGGGGGGGAAAGGGTAATAAAAGGGGGGGAAAAAACCATAGGAAAAAACCCCAGGAAGTTCCCACCCAAAAGATTCTAAATCCCAGCCGAATTCCCACAAAATCCCCTCACTCCCATTTTCCCAGGAATTCTTTGGCTGCTGCTCTGTAGGGAATTCAAAACGCTGGAAAAGAATCCCCAGGGAAAATTCCAGGAATTTTTGCCTCTCCCAGTAAATTCGGGAGAATTCTCACCAGGAATTCCCAACTTTCTCACCTGTTCTCTTCCCGTGGCAGCCTCAGTCCAGAAGAGACGATATCCCTGGATGGGAGCGTCGGAAAAAGCTGGAGGATCCCAAAAAACCTGGATGGAAGTGGGAGAAGCCGCAAGCGCCCGGAGATTTTCCACAGGGCCGGGAACTTGCACTGGAAAAATGGGAAAAAGGAAGAGTGAATTGGAAGGATTTCTGGAATTCTGCAAGGTTGCTGGGAATGTTGGCAAGTTGGGATCATCCGAAGGTCAGAAATGTGGGAAAAGGTGGGGAAATGTGGGGGAAATGTGGGAAAAGGTGGAAAAAATAGGGGAAAAGGTGGAGAAATGTGGGGAAGATGTGGAGAAATGTGGGAAAAATACGGAAAAAATGGGGAAAATGTGGGAAAAGGTGGGGGAAAATGGGGAAAATGTGGAAAAATGGAGAAAGGTGAGAAAACATGGAAAAATTTGGGAAAAAAAAGGAAAAAGGTGGGAAAATATGGGAAAAAGGAGGAAAAACATGGGAAAACAGGAAAATCTGCTGAAAAAGGGGAAAAGGTGGGAAAATAGGGAAAACATGGAAAACCATGGAAAACTTGAGAAAACCATGGGAAAAGGAAAAAAATTGAAAAAGGGGCAAACCCATGAAAATGTATGGAAAAACATGGGAAAATGTAGGAAAATATAGAAAAAATGTGGAAAATGTGGTGGAGAAAAAAAGGGAAAATGTAGGGAAAAGTGGAAGAAGGTGGAAAACCATGGAAAAAGATGGGTAAAACAAAGAAAAACATGGAAAAGTATGGAAAAACATGGGGAAAAACACGGGAAAATGTGAGGAAAATGGGAAAATTGGGAAAGTATGGGGAAACTGTGAAAGTATGGGGAAAAAAGGGGGAAAGTATGGGGAAAATAGGGAATAATGGGGAAAATGTGGGGAAAAAAGGGAAAAATGGGGAAATGTGGGAAAAACAGGGAAACAGGTGAGAAAACATGGAAAAATTGTGGGAAAATACAGGAAAAAGAAGGAAAAACATGGAAAATGTGGGAAAACATGGGAAAAACGGAAAATGGTAGGAAAATGTGGGAAAAACAAAGAATAGCATGGAAAAATGTGGGAAACAGAAAAAGATGGGGGAAAACATGGGAAAAATATGGGGGAAAAATGGAAAATGTGGGGAAAAAGGGGAAAAATGTGGAAAAGTGTGGAAAATCTGGTAAAAACTGGGAAAAATGTGGGAAAATATGGAAAAACATGGAAAAATGTGGAAAAATATGGTAAAAGATGGAAAAAGCAGGGAAATATGGGAAAAATGTGGGAAAAGATAGGGAAAAGATGGGAAAAGATGGGAAAAGTGGGAAAAAACATGGGAAAATATGAGAAAATGTTGGAAAAATGTCAGAAAATATCGAAAAAAATGTGGAAAACTGGGGGGGAAGTGGGAAAAACAGGGAAAAACAGGAAAATATGTGGAAAAATGGGGAAAAATATGGTAAAAGATGGAAAAAGCAGGGAAATATGGGAAAAATGTGGGAAAAGATAGGGAAAAGATGGGGAAATGGGGAAAATGTGGGGAAAAAAGGGAAAAATGGGGAAAAATATGGTAAAAGATGGAAAAAGCAGGGAAATATGGGAAAAATGTGGGAAAAGATAGGGAAAAGGTGGGGAAAGGTGGGAAAAGGTGGGAAAAGTGGGGAAAAACATGGGAAAATATAGAAAAATGTTGGGAAAATGTCAGAAAATATTGAAAAAATGTGGAAAACGGGGGAAAGTGGGAAAAACAGGGAAAAACAGGAAAATATGTGGAAAAATGGGTAAATGTTGGAAAAATGTAGGGAAAAGATGGGAAAACATGGGAAAATGTGGAAAAAATGTAGAAAATGTGGGAAACAATGGGAAAACATGGGGAAAATGTGGGAAAATGTGGAAAAGATGGAAAAAATGTTGGAAAAATGTAAAAAACATGGGAAAACCCTGAAACTGTAGCAAAATACAGGAAAACGTGGAAAAATGTGGGAAAAAGAGGGAAAAAATGGGAAAACCTAGGAAAATGTCAGAAAATATATAAATTAACATGGAAAAATGTGGGGGAAAATGTGGAAAAGATGTGGAAAAATATGGGAAAAACATGGAAAAGATGGAAAAATGTTGGGAAAACGTAGGAAAATACAGAAAAATGTGGCGAAAAGTGGGAAAAATTTGGAAAAAAGTGGAAAAACATGGGAAAAAGTGGGGAAACCTGCCAAAACCCTCCCAAAATTACCAATCCCGGAATTCCCAGCACACTCACACTCAGGCCGGGTGGAAACGGAGATGGATTCTGAGGATTCTCCGGCTCCCCACTGGTTGGAAGCGGCCACACGGAAGGTGTAGGATTCCTCGGGATTGAGATTCCCAACGGTGGCCTGGAGAATTCCGGCCTGAGACGTGTTCAGCGCCCGCTCCCTGCAGAGAAAATTCCATGGAAAAGCTGGATTTCTGGGGGTTTTGGTGGGAAAATGGGAATTGAAGGGATTTAAGGAATTCTGGGGTAGGTTTTGGAGGGGAAAAATCCTGAAGTTCCTTCAAAATCCTTTGAAATCCAAAATAATCCTTTAAAATGTCCTGAAATAATTCTTCAAAATCTAAAATAATCCCTAAAGAAATCCTGAAATTCCTTAAAAATCCTTTAAAAATCTTTTAAAATTCCTTAAAAATCCTTTAAAATTCCTTCCAAACCCCTTTAAAATATTTTCAAATCCAAAATAATCCTTACAAAATACTTCAAAATCCTTAAAAATCCCGAAGAACCCCCAAAAAATTCCTTAAAAATCCCAAATAAATACATTTTAAAAATCCTTTAAATCCCTAAAAATTATTGAACATCTTTCAAAATCCTCAACATTCCCTAAAAAATTCCTTTTAAAATTCCAGATCATCCTTCAAAAATTCTTTCCCAAAAATCCCTAAAAATTCTTCTCAAATTCCGGAAAAAATCCCAAAAATTTCCTTTAAAATCCTTCAAAATACTTGAAAATTCCTAGAAAATCCTTCAAAATCCCAAGCAGTCCTTTCAAATCCCCTAAATTGCTTTAAATCCCTCAAATCCCCAAATAATCCCTAAAAAAGCCTTCAAAATTCCTTTAAAAATCCCAAATACTGCTTAAAAAGTCCTTTAAAAATTCCTTTAAAATTGCTTTAAAATCCCAAACAATCCTTAAAAATTCCTTTAAAATCCTCAAAAAATACCTTAAAAAATACTTCTAAAATTCCTTAAAATACTTTTAAAAAAAAACTTTTAAAAACCCTTTAAAATCCTTTTTAAAATCCTTTAAAATAATTTTTTTAAATCCTTTAAAAAAATCTGTAAAAATTCCTTTAAAATCCAAAATAGTATTGAAAAAATCCTGAAGAAATACCAAATAACCCCCAAAAAATTCCTTTAAAATCCCTAAAAAATCCTTTAAAATCTCTCAAAAATCCCTAAAAATACTTCTAAAATTCCTTTTGAAAAATCCCTAAAAATGTTTTAAGATTCCTTAAAATCCTTCAAAGTTCATGGAAATCTTGAAAAATCCTTCAAAATTCCTTTGAAAATTCCAAATAATGCCTAAAAATTCCTTTAAAATCCCAAACAATCCATAAAAAAAATTGTCCTGGGTTGCAGTGTATTCTATTACCATCTACATGAACTGTTGACACCAGGTGGGTGGTGTTGCTTGCCTCCACCCTCTGGACTATCGTCTGTTAATGGGTTTTGCCACATGACTCATACATAACCCATTCCGGACNAACAGGGTGTCAGGTTGTATCTGACTTTGTCAGTGCTTTTCCTTGTATTATTTCACTTATTTTTAATTTTTCCTATTAAATTTTATTCTGACTTGCGATCCCCTACTGGTTTGTTTTCAAACCAAGACAAAAATCCCTTAAAATCCCAAATAATCTCTAAAAAAATCCTGAAAAACCCCTTAAAGATCCCAAAGAACCCCCAAAAATTCCTTAGAAATTCCTTTAAAAAGTCCCTCAAAAATATTTTTTAAATTCCTGAAGAATTCCTTTAAAAATCCCTCAAGAATCACTTTTTAAAATTCCTTAAAATCCTTTCAAAAAACCCTTAAAAATCCTTTCAAAAATCCTTTAGAATTCCTTACAATCCATTAAAAACCCAAAAAATTCCTTTAAAATCCATCAAATTCCTATAAAAATCCCAAATACCACTTTAAAATTCCTTTTTAATTCCGTTAAAAATTCCTTAAAAATCCCAAATAATGCTTAAAAATTCCTTTTAAAATCCCTTAAAATCCCTTTTTAAATCCCTAAAAAAATTCCTTAAAAATCCCAAATAATGCTTAAAAATTCCTTTTAAAATCCCTTAAAATCCCTTTTTAAATCCCTAAAAAAATTCCTTAAAAATCCCAAATAATCCCTAAAAATTCCTTTAAAATTCCTTTTAAATCCCAAATAACCTTTAAAAATCCCTTTAAAATTCTTTTTAAAATCTCTTAAAAATCCCTTAAAACCCTTAAAAAACCCTTAAAAATTCCAGAAAAATCCCTCCCATTCCCGATCCCAAAAATTCTATGGATCAATCCGTACCTGGTGGCTCCTTCCCGGGAAAAATAAAGGGTGTAATGCAGGATATTCCCGCGGGATTCGGCCGGCGGCCGCCATGCTAGGCGGATGAAGCGGCTGGAAACAAGCACGGGCAGCAGATCCCGAGGGGCTGAGGGCAGCAGGCCGGGATTAGGGAATTCTGGTGGGAAAAAAAGCAGGAAAAGGTCAGGAGAGGGAAGGGGGAAGTTCGAGATAATGGCTGGAAAATTAAGGGAAAATGGAGGGAAAATGTGACATAAAATGAAGAAATGGGAATGAAAATGGGGGGGAAATTGAGGAAAAGTGGGAAGAAAATAGGGGGAAAATTGGAGGGAAAATGGGGGGGAAATGGGGGATAAATAAGGGAAAATATGAGGGAAGTGAGGAAAAATGGAGGGAAAATGTGACATAAAATGAAGAAATGGGAATGAAAATGGGGGGGAAATGGGGGATAAATAAGGGAAAATATGAGGGAAGTGAGGAAAAATTGAGGGAAAATGGTGAAAAAATGTGGGAAAATGGGGGAAATATGAAAAAACAGGAAAAATATGGGGAAAACGGGAAGATACGGAGAAAACATGGAAAAACAGGGAAAAATATGGGAACAACAGGGAAAAATGGGGAAATGTCAGAAAAACCAGGCAAAGCATGGGAAAAACATGAGAAAAACAAGGAAAAATGTGGGAAAATACAGGAAAACATGGGAAAAGGTGGAAAAACATAGAAAAAACATGCAAAAACCATGGAAAAGGAGAAAAAAATCCAACAGTAAACCCAAGCCAGAAAAAAATCTGAAATAACAACCTGGAAAAGAGCCTTGGGAGAACTGAGAGTCTCAGTGGCTCCACGCCTGGAATTTGGGAATTCTGCTCCCTTTTCCCACAATTCCTGAGGGAATTTTTCCTCCAGGAAAACATTCCCAAATTCCCAGAGCACCCCTCCCAGTCTGGATAACCCCATCCCGGCTTTCCAGGCCAGGAAATTCCCACTTTTCCTGCAGAAAATTGGAATTCTCACAGACCCCATTTCAAACAGGCCCCATTTGCAGTAGAGGCTCCAGGCCTGGAATTCTGTTCCCTTTTCCCACAGTTCCAGAGGCAATTTTTTCTCCAGGAATACATTCCCAGATTCCCAGAGCACCCCTCCCAGTCTGGATAACCCCATCCCAGCTTTCCAGTCCAGGAAGTTCTCACTTTTCCTGCGGAAAACCTGGAATTCTACGAGACCCCATTTCAGACTCCAGGCCCTAAACTTGGGAATTTTCCCTTTTCCCACAATTCCTGAGGGAGTTTTTCCTCCAGGGAACACTGTTTTATCCCAAATTTTTTCCTGTTTAGGATCAAATTCCATCTGGGGGAAATCTGTGAATTCTCATTAGCTCATCCCATGGATTTTGCCGCTTCCTGGGCAAAAAGCCCAGGAAAAATCAACAACAGGAAGGGAATTTTTTGGGAATGGCTTCCCAAATTCCCAAGAAGTTGGGAGTTTTTCCTTACCAGGCTCTTGGATGAGGAGTTGGGCGCTGGCTTGGGAATATCCGGCTTCATTCCCAGCCATGCATTGGTAAAATCCTGAATCTGACTTCACCAGTCCCAGGATTCTCAAGTTGCTGCCTCCCTACAGAAAAAAAAAAGGGAAATTGATGGGAATTCCATCCCAAGAACCCCCTGGAATGTTCAAATTGTGAGAAAATTCCCAAAAAACTTGGAATTCTGGTATAAACCTTTGAATTTCCTTGAAATTCCTTAAGCATATCCCTTTTTTCCTGGGATCGGCCCTTTCCGCTCCCTCTGGAATTCTCCAGCCTCTTCCCAGGAAAAATTCTAGCTTTTCTGAATCCTTCTTATCCCGAAAATCCCAGGATTTGAGATCCAATCCCATCCCTAATTCTGCTCCCACAATTCCCAATCCAATCCCTTGGAATTCTGGGTTCAAATCCAACATTCCCAGAATTTTTTTGGACTCAAATCCAACATTCCCAAGGCTTTTCCCGATTTTTCTGGGCTCATTCCAACATTCCTAAGATTTTTCCCAATTTTTTTGGCTCAAATTGAGCATTCCCAAAATTTTTCTGGTCTCATTCCAACATTCCCAGATTTTTTTTTTTTGGACTCAAATCCAACATTCCCTGCACATCCAACATTCCCTGATTTTTTCCCAATTTTTGGGGCTCAAAGCCAGCATTCCCAAGATTTTTTTCCCACTTTTCTGGCCTAATTTCCACATTCCCAGATTTTTTTTGGCCTCAAATCCAACATTCCCAAGGCTTTTTCCATGTATCCCTCATCCCACAGATCCAACTCCTTCTCCAGATCTTCCCACCCTCAATATTCTCACTTTTTCTTCCCAGAAAAAAAAAAAAGAAATGGGAATTACCACGATCTGGAAGTAATCGCTGGGAATCACTACTTCCCCGTTTTTCAGCCATTGCACGGTCGGGATGGGATTCCCGGAGACGGTGCATTCCAGCTCCACATCCCAACTTTCCGAGGCGTAAATATTGGAAGGACGGATCAAAAACCACGGAGGAACTGCCAAAAAAAAACCGGGAAAAATGGGAATTCAGAATTTTCCCCTCATAAAAGGTTTTCCTACCGGTTTTTTCTCACCTTTTTTTCCTGCCTTTCTTTTCCCGACTTTTTTTTTGTCACCCTTTTTTCCCCATTTTTTCCCTCATGGAAAGTTTTCCTGCCCTTTTTTTCCCCTCATGAAGGTTTTCCCACTCTTTTTTCCTGACTTTTTTCCCGCCATTTCTTTCCCACCCATTTCTCCCACCAGTTTTGTCCCTCATTTTTTCCACCACCCTTTTTTCCCACCCTTTTTTGCTGCATTTCTTTTCCTGACTTTTTCTTCCCCACCCTTTTGTCCCCATTTTTCCCCTCACAAAAGGTTTTCCCGCCTTTTTTCCCCACCACTTTTTTCCTGCGCTTTTTTCCCCCTCCTTTGTTTTCCCCACCATTTTTTCCCATTTTTTTCCTGCCTTTTTCCCCTCACAAAAGGTTTTCATTCCCTTTTTTCCCCTCAGAAAAGGTTTTCCCACCTTTTTTTTCCCTCCATTTTTTCCCCACCATTTTTTCCCCTCCTTTTTTTCCCCAGCCTTTTTTCCTGCTTTTTTTTTCCCTTTTTTTCTCCCCCTTTTTTCCCTTCACAAACAGTTTTCCCCCCCTTTCTTTCCCACCTTTTTTTTTTCCTGCCTGTTTTTTCCCTCACAAAAGGTTTCGCCGCCCTTTTTTCCTCACCTCTGGGGAGAAAACCTCTGGTGAGGGGAAAAAAAGGGCAGGAAAAAAGAGCGGGCAAAAGGAAATCAGGAAAAAAAGGCAGGAAAAAAGGGAGGAAGAAAAAAAGGCGGGAAAAAAAAGGTGGGATAAAAGGGAGGGGGAAAATGGGAGTGGAAAAAAAAGGTGGAAAAAGGTGGGAAAACTTTTCATGAGGGGGAAATAAAGGGCAGGAAAAAAGGGTGGGAAAACCTTTCGTGAGGGGGTAAAAAGGGCAGGAAAAAGAGGTGGGAAAAAAGGCTGGGGGAAAAATGGAGGGAAAAAAATGGTGGGAGAAAAAGGATGGGAAAACAATGATCAGAAAAAAGGGAGGGGAAAAAGGGTGGGAAAACCTTTCGTGAGGGGAAAAAAAGTGCAGGACAAAAGGCAGGAAGAAAAATAGGGAAAAAAAAGGCAGGAAAAAAAGTGGGGGGGAAAAAGGTTGGGAAAATCTTTCCTGAGGGGAAAAAAATGGGGAAAAAAGGGTGGGAAAACCTTCCATGAGGGGGAAAAAAAGATGGGGAAAAAAGTGGGGAAAAAAGGGCAGGAAAGCCTTTCATGAGGGAGTAAAAAGGGCAGGAAAAAGAGGTGGGAAAAAAAGGAGGGAAAAATCTGATGGGAGAAAAAGGGTAGGAAATAAATGGTGGGGAAAAAGGGAGGGGAAGAAGGGCAGGGAAAAAAAGGGTGTGAAGATCTTTCGTGAGGGGAAAAAAGGCAACAAAAAAAGGTGGGGAAAAAAAGAGCAGAAAAAAAAGGGTGGTAAAACCTTTTGTGAGGGAAAATGGTGTAAAACATGGGTGGGAAAAACGGCAGGAGACAAGAGTGGGAAAACCTTTTGGGAGTGGAAAAAAAAGAATGGGAAAAAAGGAAGGAAAAACTTTTGTCGGGGTAAAAAAAGACAGGAAAAAAAGGCAGGAAAAAAGTGGGAAAACATTTCGTGAGGGGAAAAAAGGTGGGAAAAAAAGGGTGGGAAAACCTTTTTGAGGGGGAAAAATGGGCAGGAAAACATTTTGTGAGGGGGAAAAAAGGCAGGAACAAAAAAAGGGAAGAAAAGCAGGGGAAAAAAAAGCAGGGGAAAAAGGGCGGGAAATCCTTCTGTGAGGGGAAAAAAGGCGGGAAAAGAAAAGGCAGGAAAAAAAGGACAGGAAAACGGTGTGAGGGCAAGCAAAGGGTGGGGGAAAAAGAGCAGGGAAAAAAAGGCAGGAAAACCTTTTGTGAGGGGAAAAAAGGGCGGGAAAAGAAAAGGCAGGGAAAAAAAGGACGGGAAAAAAACGCAGGAGAAAAGGGCAGGGAAAAATCTGGCAGGAAATCCTTTCATGAGGGCGAGAAAAAGGGTGGGAAAAAAGAGTGGGGAAAAAGGGTGGGGAAACCTTTCATGAGGTGAAAAGAAAGGCAGGAAAAGAAATGTGGGAAAACAAGGCAGGAAAAAAAGTTCCTGGAATTCCTGGCAGTCCCACTTACCCAGTACGGAGAGTTCAGCGGCCGCGCTCTCATTCCCAATGCCATTCCCGAAATTTACCAGGCAGGTGTAAATTCCCGAATCCCTGGAAGTGACGTTGGAGATCCGCAGGTTGCTGCCAGCCAGCCGGGAATATTTCTTGGAGCTGGGGGAAATTCGGGAATATCATTACGGAATTTCAGCTTTATGGATTAAGTTTTTTGGGATTTCATTGGGATTTCATTGGAATTCCAGGAGGGATTTGGGAGCACAGATTTGCTGGATGAAACTGAGGGATTGGGAATATTTGGGGTCCGTTCCCGTTGGAATTTTGGGTCTGAGTTCCCACTGGAATTCTGGATTTCCATTGGAATTCCTGATCCCTTTTATCTCTGGAATTCCCACTGTACATCCCCCAGTGGAATTCCCATTCCCAGTGGAATTCCCAGCATGAAATCTCCTTTGAACCCCTCTAAATCCCAAAAAATGGCCATGAATTCCCAAAAATCCCCTGAGAATCCCAAATATCCCCCAAGAATGGCCAAGAATTCCCAAAAGTTCCCAAGAATTCCACAAGGCAGCTGAGAATTCCCAAAAATCCCCTGCGAATTCCCAGAAAACTACCAAGAATTCCTAAAAAAGGCAGAGAATTCCCAAACCCCCCCCCACATTCCAAAAAAAGCTGAAAATTCCAAAAAAATGGCCCAAAAATAAAAAAAAGGGCTGAAAATTGACAAAAATCCGCAAATCCCAAAAAATTGCCCAAAATTTGCCCCAAAAATCAAGAAAAATTCCCAAAAATCACATAATTCCTTAAAAATCCCTGAAAATTTAAAAAAATTCCCAAAAACCCCCAAAATCCCCAGAAATAAAAAAAACTCAAAAATCCCCAAAAAATAAAAAAATCCCAAAAATGCCCAAAACTACCCTATAAATGCCCCCAAAATTCCAAAAATTCCTCAAAATCCCAGAATTCCCAAAACATCCCCAAAAAATCCCCCAAAAAATCCCCAAAATTCCCTGAAAATTCCCAGAATCCCAGAATTCCCAAACAACAGCTGAGAATCCCATAAAACAGCTGGAAATTCCCAAAAATCCCCCCAAAATCGTCCCAAAAATCTTTTAAAAATTCCCAAATATCCCAGAATTCCCAAAACATCCCTGAAAATTCCCAAAAATCCACCCCCCCCCCCAAAAAAAAAAAAAAAAAAAACAAAACCCAAACAATCCCCAAAAATGTCCAAAAACCCCAGAATTCCTGAAAATTCCCCCTCACCTGATGGGAATGACCTCGTCCCCTCGGAGCCAGGTGAAAGTGGGCGGTGGAATTCCAGAGGCCGAACATTCCAGGACAGCGTCCGTCCCTTCCCGAGCAGCAACGTCGGATGGGCGCCGCAGGAAAAGTGGCGGCCGCGGAATTCCGGGATCTGGGATGGGATTTAATCCATAAAAAACCACGGAATTCATCGTTTTGGTCAGGAAAAATTGGGATTTAATGGAGGGGAAAATTCCAGATTTTCCTCCCAATTTTGGCCTTGGAAAAGTGGGAAAATCCAGGAAAAAATGGGGAAAAATCGGGATTTAAAGGAGGAAATCCAAGCAGGGAAGAATTTGTGGTTTTTCTACATGAAATTACAAATTTTCCTGATTTTTCCCAATTTTTCCAAGTCCAAATTTGAAGGAAAATCTGGAATTTTTCCCTGCTTGGGTCCTCTCTGTAAAATTGCAATTTTTCCCAATTTTTCCAGGATTTTCCCACTTTTCCAAGCCCAAAATTGGGAGGAAAACCTGGAAATTTCCCCTCCATTAAATCCCTTTTTTTTTCCGATTTTTCCCAATTTTTCCAATCCCAAATTTGAGGGAAAATCCAGAATTTTTCCCCTCTTGGATTTCCTCCATTAAATCCCATTTTTTCCCCGTTTTTCCTGATTTTTCCCAAATTTCCCAAGCCCAAAACTGGGAGAAAAACATGGAATTTTCCTCTCCATTAAATCCCAAATTTTTTCCCCAATTTTTCCTGATTTTTCCCAGGGTTTCCAAGCCCAAATATCAAGGAAAATCTGGAATTTCCCCCCTCTTGTATCCCCTCCATTAAATCTAAATTTTCCCCAATTTTTCCCGATTTTTCCCACTTTTCCAAGCCCAAATTTTGAAGCAAAATCTGGAATTTTCCCCTCCATTAAATCCCAATTTTTTCCTGATTTTTCCCACTTATCCAAGCACAAATTAGGCTAAAAAATTGGGACTTAATTGAGGTAACCCAAGCGGGGAAAATTCCAGATTTTCCTTCAAGTTTGGGCTTGGAAAAGCAGGAAAATCCTGGAAAAATTGGGGAAAAATTGCGAAAAAGATGGAAAAGGACCCAAATCCTGGAAAAAATTCCGGGATCCAATCCTGCCCTGCAATTCCCGCCTCTCACCTGGCAGCACCCTGAGCTCCACTTCATTCCCAAGGCGAGAACTCCCGGAATTCCCAAGGTTCTTGGCCAGGCAGCGATAAATCCCAGCATCTCCGGGGCGGATCCGGGAAATCTGCAGCGTTCCTGAGGGCAGCACGGCCATCCTGGGATCAGAATTCCCAATGGGATCGGAACTGCCAGCGGGAAAATCCTCCTGGGGGCGTTGCCAGCGGATTTGGGGAACGGGATCCCCTTGGAATTGGCACTGGAGGAGGACAGAGTCACCCGGGAAAACGGCCCCAGATTCCGGCTGGGCAAGGAAGCGCAGAGGGCCTGGAAAAGTGAGAATGGGGAAAAAGTGGGAATTTTAGGGGGGCTGGGGAAAAATTCCGGGGGGGTTTTCCCAGGAAATCGAGGATTTTGAGGGTTTTTTTGGGGGGAATTTGTGATAAAAATCAGGCTTTTCCAGGATTTTGGACAGGGAAATTAGCTTAAAAATAGCTTTTCCTGGAAAATCTGGGATTTTGAGGAGAAGATTCCCAAAAAAATTACTTCTCCCAGGAAAAGCCGGTTCCCCTATATTTTCCCATATTTAGTCCCCATTTTTCTCCAAGTTTTCTTGATTTTTTCAACTCTTTTGTCCATATTTTCCCTATTTTTTTCTCCAATTTTTCCAAATTATTTCCCCTATTTTCCCCCTTTTTTTCCCAATTTTCCTCCTACTTTTCCCCAATTTTTCCCTACTTTTGCCCGTTTTCCCCCTCTTTTTCCCATATTTTCCTCCTATGTTTTCCTCATTTTTTCCATATTTTTCCAAACTTCACCCCTATTTTCCCCTATTGTCCCTTAATTTTCCTCCTATTTTTTCCCAATTTTTCCCTTATTTTTTCTCATTTTTTCCCTATTTTTCCCCGTTTTTGTCATACTTTTCCCTAACTTCCCCCCTCTTATCCCCCTATTTTCTCCATATTTTCCCAAAATTTTCTCCAGTTTTTCCCAAATTTTTCTCCAATATTTCCCTATTTTTTGCCCTATTTTTTCTCTATTTATTCCTTATTTTCTCTCCATTTTTTCCCAAATTTTTCTCCAATATTTCCCTATTTTTTGCCCTATTTTTTCTCTATTTATTCCTTATTTTCTCTCCATTTTTTCCCATTTCCCTCCTATTTTTCCCCTATTTATTCCCTATTATTTCCCCTATTCTCCTCCTGATTTTCCCTATTTTTTCCCACTTTTTCCCCTATTTCCCAATTTTTTCTCCAATTTTTCCCTATTTTCCCCCCATTATTATATATTTTTCCCCTATATTTTCCCCAATTTTTCCCAATTTTTTCTCCAATTTTTCCCTATTTTCCCCCCATTATTATATATTTTTCCCCTATATTTTCCCCAATTTTTCCCAATTTGTTCCTTAATTTTCCCCCATTTTCCCTTATTTTTTCTCTTTTATTCTCATATTTTTCCCTACTTTTCCCATATTTCCCCCTCATTTTTTTCCCCATTTTTCCCAATTTTCTCCCCATTTTTTACCCTACTTTCCCCAATTCTTTTCCCTGTTTTTCCTCTTATTTTTCTCCATATTTCCTCCAATTTTTCCAAATTATTTCCCCTATTTTTCCCACTTTTCACTATTTTTTCCCAGTTTTATCCCCATTTGCCCCCATTTTTTCCCAGTTTTCTCTCCTATTTTTCTCCAATTTCCCCCTCTTTTTTTCCCTATTATTCCAATTTTTCCTCCATATTTTCCCAAATTTTTCTCAATTTTTCCAAAATCTTTCCCTTCTTTGTCCCTATTTTTCCAAAATTCTCCCCTTTTTCCCTATAATTCCCCCATTTTTTCCCCATTTTATCCCAAATTTTTCTCCATATTTCTCCAAGTTTTCCCAAATTTTCCCCTATGTTTCCCCTATTCTTCCCAAGTTTTCCCCCACCTGCCACGGCCACCTTGGCCGGCCGGCTGACGATGGCTCCGACTCCATCCAAGGAAACCTGGCACTGATAAATTCCCTCATCAGGTTTGTGATGCCGGGAATGCAGAACATTCCGGATCCACAGGGATCCGTTGGGAAGCTGCTGCCTTCTCTCATCCGCCTCCAGATCCAGGAATTCCGAGTCTTTTTTCCAACGGATCTCGGGAATTCCGCCGTCCGATTCGGCCACGCATTCCAAGAGAAAGTCGCCCCCGCGGAAAACGACGGTGTCCGAAGGTTCCCGCAGGAATTTTAGGGAAGTGAAGGGTCGCAGGCGGGAAGCTGCAGGAGAAAAACCGGAAAGAATGTTGAATATTCCATGGAATATTTTCTTCCCAAATTTTTCCATACTTTTCCTTATTTTTATTAGTTTTTTCCCTATTTTTTCAAATTTTTTCCTCTTTTTCCAATTTTTCCGTTTTCCCTTTTTTCTCCAATTTTCCCACTATTTTTCCAATTTTTCCCTATTTTTTCCCAATTTTTGCCCTACATTTCCCTGTTTTCCCATATTTTCCCATATTTTCTCCTTATTTTNATTTTTCCCCATTTTTTAGCGATTTTCCCCCCAATTTTTAGCGATTTTTCCCCATTTTTTCCCCATTTTTTAGCGATTTTTTCCCCATTTTTTAGCGATTTTTCCCCCAATTTTTCCCCGATTTTTCCCCATTTTTTAGCGATTTTTCCCCATTTTTTTCCCCATTTTTTAGCGATTTTTTCCCCATTTTTAGCGATTTTTCCCCCATTTTTTAGCGATTTTTCCACATTTTTTCCCCATTTTTCCCCAATTTTTCCCCAATTTTTTCTCTATTTTTTTTCCATTTTTTCCCAATTTTTTCTGTATTTTCCAAAATTTTTTCCTACTTTAAAAAAATCTTTATTTTTCAAAATTTTTTTCCAATTTTTTCCCAATTTTTCTCTAATTTCCCCCTATTTTTCCCCATTTTTTGCTATATTTCTCAAATGTTTCCAAACTTTTTCCCCTATTTTTCCCATTTTTCCCTAATTATTCCATTTTTTCCCCTATTCTTCCCAAATTTTTCTGTAATTTTTCCCAATATTTTCCTATTTTCTCCAAATTTTCCCCCAGTTTTTCCATAAATTTTTTCTAATTTTCCTAATTTTTCTCAATTTTCCCCTAATTCCTCCCCATTTTCCCTAATGTTTTCCTATTTTTCCCCAATTTTCCCAAATTTTTTCCCTTTTTCCCCACAATTTTCTCACCATTTTTCCCACTTTTTCCCTGTATTTTCTCAATTTTTTCCCCCTATTTATCCCCCACTTTTCCCATATTTTTTCCAAATTTTTCCCTATTTTTACCCAATTATTTTCCCTATTTTTTGTGTATTTTTCCGATTTCTTATAGTATTTTTCCCAGATTTCCTGGATTTTGGCCCTCAAAAAAGTGGGGATTTTGTGTGGAAAACTCTCGAAATTTTCAGAATTTTCCCATTTTTCTTGGAATCTTTGTGAATTCTTTTTCCACTTTTTCGGGCTGCAATTCCCAAGGATTTCCACGGGAAAAAGAGGAGAAATAGCAGGAAAAATCCAGGAAACATTCCAGAGGGAAGAGAATTCAAAAATTCCAAGAAAATGGGAAAGAAATCCCTGAAAAATGGGGGAAATCCCGAGAATTCCAAGCGTTTTCCAACAAAATATGGGGAAATTTGCCTCCTTTTTAAGCCGCAATTCCTGAGGTTTTTCTAGGAATTTTTTGGGGGTAAAGAAAGGGGGGGAAAAAAACAGGAAAAGCCTCAGGAATCGCCTCTATTTCTCCACGAAATAAACTGGAATTTCTCCCTTTTTAGGCCGCATTTCCCGAGGTTTTTCTCTGTTTTTTTCCCTGGTTTTTATCCCGAAAAAAATCCTGGAAAAACCTCGGGAATCGCGGCTTAAAAGGGAGGAAAAGTTCCCGGTTTTTCCTGGAAAAAGGGAGGCGATTCCCGAGGTTTTTTCAGGATTTTTTTGGTATAAAAAAAACCGGGAAAAATCCCGGGAAATCGGGAAAAAAAATCTTGGGAACTTACCGGGAATTCTGGGATGGGAATTCGCCAGCGGGAATGCCACCAGGAGCCAAATCCAAGGCCACGGATCCATAATTCCCGGAGTTTTTCCCGCTTGGAAAGAAGGAGAAAATGGGAATTTTTAGGGTTGGAAGGGGGGAAACTCCCCGGAATTTTTAGGGAAAAGTCCCGGGAATCTTTGGAGTTGGAAGAGTGAAAAATCCCGGGAATTTTGGGGTTTCGAGAGGGAAAAACACCGGGAATTTTTGGGGTTGGAGGGAGGGTGAAATTCCCGGGAATTTTTAGGGTCTGTGAAAGGACGAAAATCCGGGAATTGTGGGGCTTGGAGGGGGAAAAAATCCCGGGAATTTTTAGGGGATGGATCTCAGGATTTGGAGGTCTGGGAAGGGCTGAAATCCCGGGAATTTTTCGGGGACGGATACCGGGAGTTTTGGGGGTTGGAGAGGGGGGAAAATCCCGGGATTTGGGGCTTGGAAAGGCAGGAAATTGCCGGGATTTGGGGGTCTGGGAAAAGAGGGAAATCCTGGAATTTGGCGGTCTGGGAAGGGAGGAAAATCCCGGGAATTGGGGGTCTGGGAAAGGAGGAAAATCCGGGAATTTTTGGGGTTTGGAGGTGGAAAAATCCCGGGAATTTTTAGGGGATGGATCGCGGGATTCGGGGCTTGGGAAGGGCTGAAATTCCCGGGATTTGCAGGTCTGGGAAAGGAGGAAAATC
>VZRO01004176.1:600-24854 GCA_013397915.1 Daphoenositta chrysoptera | reverse complement strand
GGGGGGGGCGGGGGCTTGTAACAGTGGGATGAAAAAGTATTCTGTGTATAATAGGTCAAGCTCTTGATAATTTTTGTGATTCAAGGAAGGAGAGAGGTATCAAGATTTCATGGGCAAGGCAGCCTTACTGTTCTTCTGCAGCACAAAGCTTGAGAATAAATAACTTCTGTGTTCACAAGGAACAGAAGTGTTTCAATGCACTGGGGAAGAAGCTACAGGACTTGAGAGAGACAGACACTGCCTGAAGTACACATGGATGTACAGGCAAAGGGGAACTACTGTCAGATGCTCTTCTTTTGCCGTATCCTAGACATTTGCTCTTGAACTGAATCTGACTGGATGATGCACTTCTCAGATCCTGTGCAGTTCTTCACCTGTTCTTTTTCTGGAAAATATGGAACACTTTTCAGAGTTGGCAATCAATTTAATATTAAGCCTGTTATTTTGATGTATTAACATCTGCCCTGAAAAATTTACCAGGAGATGAATTTCTGCTCCAACTATGCCTTTAGTGTGAAGTATCTGATTCCTTATTCATTATGAAACAGTTTTAGAAAGGGAATTTTTAAATAGTTCTGATGTGTGGCTGTAGCAGCCACACATACTTTTGGATTTTCATTTTTCTTTTTATTCTGGTTTGTGATATTTTCAGGTTAAAAATCTCATTGTTTATACCACTTACAGCAAGAGAAATTCCGGTTGGATAAAAGGAAACTATTTTTGCAATGAGAATGGTGTGTAATGCTAGAATCTACATCCTTAGAGATTTTCAAATCTGTAAGGCCCTGAACAACTGGATCCAGCTTTGAAATTACTCTTCCTTGGAGAGTAATCTCTCCTCCAGAAATCTCTTCCAGCCTACATGGTTCTGCAATTGCATCCAGGTCCCATAAACCTTGCCATGTTCCTGCTGCGCTGTCCTTACCTGCGAAAGAGGTTGTGAACAGGCTTCTGAGAAACCTCCTCTTAATTCTTACTCGAGCAATTAGTTTTAGACTTCGGTGTCTAAAACCAAAGCTTTAGCTTTTCCCTTCCCTGTTGCTTTGGTGTGGTACATCCTCGTCTCATGCTGGTTTCTAGGGAATGAAATCAGGAATTAATCTGCTGTAACCAAGTCTTTCTAAACACGGACTAGAGTATTAGAACTAAATCACTTGTATTGAGATTTTTCAGTTAGTTTTGAAAGAAGTAACATTTTTGTGTTTTAACATCTTCAGGGATCTGTTTACAATAGCTGCCTATCCTATCCTGTCCTTGGGATCATGGATTTCTATCATAAGATATGTGATGTGAAACTGTCTTAAGCTTCTGAATATTTGCTATATCCCAAATATGCAAAACTGAATTTCACTTAATAGGAACCACCTTAACTTACACTGTTATTTCTTAATGAAAACTAAATTCTGAGTTGATCTAACCCATGGACTTTGGAGAAGTTTGGGTGAGGAAAAAAAGAAGTTATTGCTTTTACCTGATAGATATTACACCAAAGCTAGATTCAGATTACCTTTCTAAAAACCGTTGTTTTTTTGGTATAAGTTGTTTACCCAGTCCAGTTCACATAGTAGATAGCTTTGGTTTCTGATTTTGACCACTCAGAGTTTAACAGGAATCGGTGTGGGGGTGTATGAGGAAAGGGAGGGAAAGACAGTTGGAGAAAAAGGGAAACAAAAGTTCTATTGGCATTGTAGGAAGGCAAGGGCTTGGATCTCACAAGTCTAGGAGGCACCTTTAGGAGGATGTGTCTACTGGACTTTTACAGATCTCAGGCAGTAATGATCAGAGCTTTTGCAGGAAGAGCTAAACTCATAAGCAGCCAGAACCAAGAACAGCCAATGGAAATCTGTAGAGAGCAAATTGGGTTTGGGTGAACATGGAACCTGGTGAGTAGGTCAGTTTCCTCCTTAGGTCTCATCTGACAAACTTGACATTTGGGAAGTCATGTTTGATACAGAGTGCCATCTGTGCCATCTGCCTTTGGCTTCCAGCTGCTTGCAGAAAAACATTCCTAATTCTGTGAAAAACATAACTTCCCTTCCAATGGTATTTTAGATATTTACTTTATATGCAGTTTTATAACTGGCTTCAAACACAAGTCATTCTTATGAGTGAGGTTTGGCTTAAGTAGTTGGTGTTTTCGGTCCTGTGTCTCTATTGTATTCATGCAGGTGTTTGCAAACTGCCCCTGTAACTTGTAAGGGAGGACACTTAGAGTGGCTGAAAGAAAATGTGGTCCATTTCTGCATCACAGAATCACAGACAGGTTTGGGTTGGAAGGGACCTCAAATATCTCATTTCAACTCCTGTTCCATGGGCAGGGACACCTTCCACTAGACCAGATTGCTCAAAGCCCCATCCAGCCTGGCCTTGGGCACTTCCAGGTGTGTTTCTACCCTCTCTGAAATAAGACATTATTACCTGTTTTATTAAAAGGCTTCTGTCCATTTCAGAAACTTATGAGTGCCCATGCTGATGTGTACTTAGGTATTAATTTATAAGCCCTGGTTACTTGTATCCATGGAGCACCATGAAGACTCTAGTGAGTTTGTGAGTATATTTCCCTACCCTTTTGTATGCGATCCTCAACTTAGACTGCAGGATTTGGAGGCAGTTCCAAAGGTCATTACAGGTCTGGTCCTCATTGCATGAGTTGGTTCTAATATGTATGTGATTGTCTGATAGGCTCCTTCAGCTCACTAAACCAGCAGAAAGCTAGCCTCACAAAAAGTCTGCATTACATCTGCTCATGTTGGAGTCACGCATGCCAGACATCCCCCAAGGCAGGGTTTGGGTCCTGGCTGCAAGAGGATGGAGCAAAGGAGAGATCTGAAGGGTCTGTTTTTTCTTTCAGAGGCTATGAGGTGAAACTCTAGTGCCCCTATATGTCCTGAAATAATACCCTACAACAACGCAACTCAAATAAGCAAAATTAGAGTTCTGTCCTATGTTCTGTATACACTCCATCTAGATGGATTAGATTTATCATTCCCTGAAGCTAAGTGCAGGCCCCTGCATATCATCTGGCAGTGTCCTGAGCACATACATTAATTTGCTCCCTGATTCAGCCGAAGAGCTAATGCTGCCACCTGGTTTCTTACAATCCAGCCTCAAACCGAGATACTTGACAGATTTAGAAAAAAGATGGCACACAAGGAGCCTTTTCATCAGTCAGTTCACTGATCCAAGTGAAAGGTAGTCCCAGAAAAAACACTTGAGGGAGAGGGTAAGGAGATCTGATTTTCCATGTTGCTGCATAATCATCAGCCCTAGCAAGGGAAGGAGAGAAAGGAAATTCTGTCTGGTGTAGGGAGGGAGGACAGGAGCATCCCTTTTAGCAGAAACTCACAATTGTATTACATGACTAATGAAATTACTTTCTGAATTGGTCCCGAATTGTCTGTCCTGTGTCCATTACTGGTGTAATAAATATGTACGCCCAATTTGATAAAAACAAGTATAAAATTTAGTAAGTGTCCGAGAAAAACGAACACCCAAAGCCACGATCGAAAAGGAGACAGTCCCAAGCCCGGGGTTGGAACTGGGTGAACGTAGGTTTGACCTCTATCGCATCAAACCCCCCACCGTTCACCCCTACTTCCCAACAGCCGGTTTTTTATACAGTTTTTCCCATGAAGTCCGGATTTCGATATTTTTCTTGTCTGTTAGCATATTCATGAGGTCCTGTAGTCATGAAACTGGGATGGACAAAGCATATCCTGTGTATGATTAATCGGGGGGGTGTTGTCTGATGGGTCTTGATGTTCTTTATCTGGATTTTGAGATGGTCCATCAGCTCTGCCGGGAATTTCTCGGTCCGGTCGTTAGCACTTGAGATGATGCAGAGAACTCCCTGGTCTGATCGTTAACGCCTAAATTTCTGCCGGGAAATCTTTAGTCCAATCGTTAGTATTTGAGATATCGATAATTCCTGCCCTTAGCACCTGGATTGGGAGGGGTCTCAAATCAGTCTTGCCAGTAAAATTCCTTTTGGAGATGTAGGCTTCTCAATGCCTCTCCTTTCATTGTGTTTCTGTCTTTAAGTTGTAAATGAATCCCTTGTGCAAGGCCACAGTCTCTCTAGGCGAGTTTCCTTATATTAAACTAGTAACATATTTAATACAAACATATTCGAGCACGAATTCCCCATTTTATTTATAACACTGGTTTTAACTGTGCTAACTGGAGTTGCCTCTCCTGACCACCTGCCTCAGGAGGGACATGCAATTTAGACTGACACATACAAGGATGTTTTCTGCTTGGAAGCAAATTCACAGACTGGAAATGATGGAAGGGACAGCTGTGTGGCAGTTGCAATGGATCTGAAGTAATGGCACTGATACTTGAGAAGAGGTTGTCCTTCAATGACACAGGTTGGGTCAAAATGAAAGAGCTTGTTCTGGGAAGCTCAAGGAGCAGTACTACATGCTTAAGGGGAATATTTCGGTAATGAAGAAGAAGGGGCAAAAAGCATATAATAAAAATCTTACTTTAGCAATTTGTTTTTCACACAATGTATTCTTAAAATTTGTGTCAGTCCTGTGAATGCCCCTTTAGCAAGCAGTCTGCAGCTAGAGCAGATTAAGATAGTGAAACTGCATCCTGAAACTAAAGTCTGTCTTCTGTGTACTTCAATATTCTTATTGACCATCAATATTTAATATTGAACAATATGTATTTGCTGTGATAAAACTTAAGGACTCTCCGATGTCCACCATGGTGGATAATTTGGAATTGGAGCTGTTGAAGTGTTTGATCAGCTTTTGCCTGGAAGTATACTACTTTCTGATGGCCAAAATCCATTCTTTCAAGTTTGAGTGAGGAAAGATGGAAAGTTTGGGGTTGCTCTGCGAAGACATTAGAAGAGATTTAGATGTGTATACATATACAGCACAGTGGAAGGCTCTTCTTTACCTGAATGAGCTGAACCCAGAGCATTTGTGTCTTCTTAGCTGCTGAGGAGCAGAACTATTTGTTCTTCCTGAACTTTGCACATGTCTGTGATGATTTTTAAGTTTGTTAATACAGACTGCACATATATTTGTGTGTGTATACATATATATATATATATATATTACACTGTATGTGCCAAGAGATCACCTTCACTGGTGCATATTTACTACATTTGGTTTAGATTGTACAATTTATGTATTTGAGTGGACACAAAGTTTACATGCAAGTCACTCTACAAATTTTTTCTTACGCATTTGATTACAATATTTTTCTTCTGTCCCAGTAGCACCCCACACAAATCAACTAAAAAATATCAATCAAAATTGCATTAGAAAATATGAAAACTGAGGTCTGACTAATTCTTTAGCTGTACAATAACTTAAGTAGTGGTTCCTCACAGGCAGCAAGAAGGGCTTAGTTCAGTGTAATGGTTATATTATGGAATGGTTTGGGTTGAAAGGGACCTTAATGGTCCACCTTTCACTAGACCAGGTTGTTCCAAGCCCCGTCTAACCTGGCCTTGAATCACTGCAATTTAATGTTTAGTAACTGGTGAAATTGCAACTTTTTCAATAAGATAAATAAAATGCAAAACCAGCATTACATTTCAGTAAGTTGAAATGTGCTATTGGAGTATAAAGATCATTGTTAAAATCTCATTTAAACAGATTTCCAATTCAGCTTGCTCTGGAACACTTTACTTTGCTCAATGCAATATGTATTCACATTTAATTAATTTATTTTCACTTAAAGTGTGAAAACATGGTTAGTAGGAAGCATGGCTGAAATGAAGCAGAAACAAGCTGGAAAATAAAACTGCAGAGGAAACTGAAGGATCTGGTGGAAAGCAGACAGATTTCATCATAAGCTGCTTAGGAGCATGTTCCTGCTGAAAACAGCATTTTCCCCACTTGCCTGGTGTCGCATGGGTGGATATGTGCTGGGGAGCAATTGAGGTCAGCTACACATAGTGAGTGCTCAAGGGTGGGGACACAGGGCAGGGAGGAGATGGCAGGAGGAGAAGGTGCAGTGGATGCCATGACAGTGACAGTGCTGATGAAGAGCTACACGTGTTTTGGTTTGGACAAACATCCAGCTAAAACCCTCAAGAGCCCTCACCTGTGCCTGGGTGGGACCTCCTGAACTACAGGGCTAGTGGAAGTAGGTGGCTCGGTAGAGGTGAAAGCATCTTGGAGCAGATACATTTGAACATGTCCTTCAGCATGAAACTGGCAAGAAGGGCTCTGTGGTTTAGGCTGAGCTGTGCAAGCTGTGACACTGGGTAACACAGGTGTTGCTTTAGAGTGATGCCACTGGGCACAAAAGGATATAGAGCATCACGTGAGTAGCACGACTGGTGGTAACAGTCATTGCTTATTTCATTTGCCTTGGGTAGAAGGGAAATGCTGCAAAGCAGTTTGAAAGAGATACCATGATCAGAAGAGACTCTTTCAAAGACAATAATTTGTGTAATTTTCATCAGAGAAATTTCTCATTCTGGTTTATATCCTGGGTATCCCCACTCTAAAAACTTCTTGGACTGTCTTGTATAGGGGAGCTCAGCATGGTTCTGTGTTTTCATGGGCACTGGTCCATGTAATGTAAAACACTTTAAAGACTTTTACAGCATTCTTGCTTAATCAGCCCTATAGTTGATGCCTGTTAATTCAGGCAATCAGCAGGCATGATGTCCTGCTTCCTGAGCTCAGTTACACTCATGGCAGTATGACACTGCTTTTATTTAGCATTGGACACATCCAAAATTAACGGAAAGCTGGGCACAGACCAACTTTTCCTTACAAAACCATTGTTAAATGTAGGTCTTGTTTAAACACCTTAGAAATTATATGTACCAGCTGACATTTCTGTCCTAGGTGTAGCCCAGATGTCAGGGATGTAAACTTATGGTGAGTTAGGAAGCTGCCATGGCTTTGCTCAAGTGCAGTGATGCTTTAAAGATCTAGGAATAAAACAACACACTTTTGAGACAATATTACTATAGGAGGTAATATAAAGGCTGGTCTTTACTGGGGGCCTCCAGGGACAGATATGGAAAAATGCCCACCCCGCAAAGGGTGAATACAGTTTTGTAAGTTTAGCAAATAAGCATAATTGACAAGAATCTCCAATTAGAAGCACAAGCGATGAGGTAAATCCTCCCTGGTTCTACCCTCTTCTGAATCCTCCCCCCCACTTAGATAGGAACTAAACTTTGCTTATCAAAATGTGTCTTGAAGAGCAGGTTTCAACCTCAGCTCCCAGAGAGCCTAACCTTGGACACACAGGGCTTGGAGCCTCTGGAATATGTTTTGTCTTTCTGCCTGTCAGGGTAGGGAAAAGTACTGGAGTTAGCTAGGAACTATATAACTATACAACAATAGTCTACAGAGTTATGAACATATATGAAGGAAATATAAAAGCAAAAATAATTTTGGCAGCAGCGAAAGCTGGGACTGCACTGGTGAAGCAGAACAGAGTTTCTTCCTGTAGGCACACAGTTTGCCTTGGAGGTGGAGCACCGTGTGGCACGTTTCCAAAAATGCATGAGCTGGAATGCAAAGTGAGTAGCCTTGGAAAATCTTTTGAAACTTAATTTGAAACTTCGCCTGTTTCTCTGGAAGTTTACCACGTCAGGCAGCATTTTAGTATAGAAAACAGAGTAGCTTTTACAGGTTTTGGGAAGCACGTTGCTGTCCGGAGGTTTACACAGGGCAGAGAGCAACAGAACAGAACTACCCAAGGGTCTCAAGGGCTATAAATGAAACTTACCTGAGATCTATATGCCAAGGCTGTGGTCTGCCCAGCCAGGCTGAGGAGCCGTGCCAGACAGGTGGTTTTCCCGTCTGTGAGGGAGCAGCACAGGAAGCACAGAAAGTAGGAATCCCCTTATGAAGAACAGAAGTTACAGTAGAGAGCACTTACACAGCAAACATAGCTGAAGAAATAAATGCATGAGCAGCAAACCTGCAGACCATGGTGTTGTGGTTTTGACACTTGGCTAAGTGCCAGGCACCCACGGAAAAAACTATTCGCTCATTTTCCTTTGCTATAGCTAAGCAGAGGAGAGGGAATTAAAACGAAAACTTAATGAGTTGAGATAAGGATTAGGGGAAAAACATTTTAAGGGCAAAACAGGCTCAAAACTTACACAGTGTAAAGAAAGTTTATTATTAACAGAATTAAAAGTAAAAAGGGTAATGAGAACCAAAACCTTCAGAACACCTTTCCTTTCCAATCCCTCCCTCTTTCCACCGATTGCACAAGGAGACAAAACACGGGGTTTTGGTCAGTCTTTCACTTCTTAAAAATCTTTTTTCAGTACACTTAAGGAAAAAAGTTTCTTTCTTCATTTGTGCCGTGGGATCCTTCCCACGGGAGATAGTTCTCCGCTCTTCACAAACATTAGCCCACCCAACCTGCTGTAACATGAGTCCCTCCCATGGGCCAAGCAGTCTTCCCACAACTGCCTAGTGTGGGTCATTTTAGTTCATGGGGTTTAGTCTTTTAAGGATAAGCTGTTCTAGTTCTAGCTGTTCTAGAACCCTAGCAAGGGTTCTCTTTCTCTATCTTTAAAAGCAATGGTCTTCTCTCTCTGTTTGAGTTCCTCACTAGATTACAGCTTTTCAGCATCCACATGCTCCACATCTGAGCACTGTTCCTCAGGCTGTGGATGGATCTCTGCATCCCCGCATGCACCTCATGAATTACAGGGAAATAATTTGTTGTATTATTGTCTTCCCCATGGCTTGCAGAAGAATCTCAGCTCCGATGCCGAAGTATTTCCTTCCCCTCCTTCCTTTGCACCGACCTGAGTGTCGCCATGTTGTTCTTCTCGTGTGTTCTCACTTTTCCCTTTTCCTGACTTGGAAGAAAATTGTTGTTCGTAGGTATTATTGTTCTCATGTTCTATCAATTGAAAACTCTTACAGAGTTTCACAGTGCTGAAAAGGTTGATCTTGTCTATGCACGTATACACATCATAAAGTCACTCCAAGACATTTGTGTCAGGGAATTGGATCTTGGCTGTGCTCTGTGTCGGGGAATTGTTGGTCCTGTTTTCGTTGCTGGCCATGAGGTCCCTGCCAGCACCATGTGGGCAGCCCCGGCCTTGGGAGGGCCCCGGCCGTGCGGCCCCCAGTGGCCCCCACCGGGATCGCCCCTGGCAGCCACCTCACCACCCCTCGGGGGAAGAAGAGACCTTCCCATGCTTTTTCCTGTCTTAAAATATGTCATCACAAAGTCGTTACCAACTTCTCTAATTGGTCTAGTAACCTGCCAATCATCAGAACCTTCAGAGATTGGCTCTGTGCTGGACATAGTAGAAACTTTGAGCTGCTTGTTCCCACCCACCAAAAACTAGACTGGTTTTAAACTAGCACACATGGGTTGTGTGTTTTGGTTCTGGCATGGGTTGCAAATTGTGGGTTTGTTCCCATCTTTCTTTGCATACCTGGGAACAGCACTTCTGCTTTCATCTTGTAAGATGTAGCTGGCTTGTCAGAGAGTGGTTCTCAGGAACGTTACCCATATTGTCATGGCTGTGAGTTCCTAGAGAGGAGCTTCTTCAGCTTGCCTCTGTTGTCTGCCAAATGAGGGAGCATATGTTTAGGTACATTTAATGCCGTGTTGTGTAGTATAGCTTGCCAACTGATGGGTGTAATTTTGCCTCAGTGTGGTTAACATACAAAGCAAGAGTGTAAGTGACTATGGAGGTAATGAATTATAATCTGTAGTCAAATTGAAGTGAAAAACCAAGAATTTTTAGCCTCTGAATGCAAGGTTTTGTTGCACTGAGTTCCTAAATAGTGTGGAGAGATTGTACCTCCATAAAAAACCAGATCTGAATTCAAGATGCAGCTCTTGCAGCTCCTAACCCTGCAGGAAGCAGTTGTGCCGGAGCTTCAGTGACCAGAAAGCAGAGCCTCAGAACCTGCTGGTATTGCGGTTCACACTTGGTGGGTCCAGGCCTGTCGTACTCATGCTCTTGACTTCCTGAACTTTATTGCGATTTCTTTCTTTGTATATTGAAATAATGTAAATTGAGAGCAGCCTTGTCTTAGAGTAAACATGCAAACACATATTTAAGATCTTATTTATAGGTAGATGGTTTCTTTCTAGGGCTCGCCTGCCTTGTTTTTTTGTAGCCTTCTGTCTTTACCCTGATTCTAGTCTCTGTGCTCAATGATTCACCACATATTTCCTGGATTCTTGTCTTACTGGTTTTTGAAGAGCATGGAGTCTCCTTCAGCCTTTAGGAAACCTTTGGAAAGGGATAGATGGTTTCACTTGGGGGATTTGAATGTATTTATAATAATATATAAATAGAGGCAAGAGGAATACTTGCAAAGCAGGTGGTACTGGGCCATTTATAGAAAAAATGTATGATTTATGCATGGATTGTTTCAGACAAACCTTTTGCTTTGCCTGTGGCCTGTCTTCTACAAAAATCTTTTGAGTGTTATGAATATTTATGCTGCTTTGTTGTGGTGTTTTAAATTTGCTTTCAGCTTATGAAATTACATATTTGTCTCTTTAAATAACAGTAGGAATGGAGGGAGAAAATTGTTTCCTGGGCAGACAAGTCTGCAGAGCTTTTACAAGGAGTCTTGAGCATGGTTGGAGCAGAAGATAGCCCAGCTCACCAACACCCCACCCTTTCCTTTGCCTCTGCACTACCAAGGAGATGTGCAGAGGCAAAGATGTGCTCTGCCAAGGAGATGTGCTCTACCAAGGTCTCTGTATTAAAAAGCATCCTCTTTTGAAATTTTTTTGTGGTCTTTTTTGCTCAAATGTGCCCATTTGCTGTGTTTCAAACCAAAACACATGTTGCTGTTAGCATAGCAGGGTGCTCAGGTGAAGTTGTGGCAAATAGTCATGTAGAGCGAGTAGATTTTATGCTGTAATCACAAATTACCCAGATTTAATCCAGGGCAATCACTTTGAGCTTGCTAAAACCTTGGGAAGAGAAAAGTACATGCATCTGCCAATGGAATGTCCTCTGATCGGATTAAAATGAAGTCCTGAGGCTGCCTCAGCCATTTTCTGGAGAGCTCACAAGTTATGGATTGGGAAGAGCTGATTCAGCAAGCTAAAAAAGCTGCTTGCAAGCAGTGATGGGGACCCGCCGTGCCTTCAAAAAGCCTTCAAAAAACTTTGGAAAGCAGAAAAAACTTAAAATTGCTAAGTGAATAGATAGGGAATCAAAATCTTTAGAAAAATCCACCGTCTGAGGCTGTGCAGGTTTAATCTTTCTGTGTGATTTTGCTCTCAGTTCAGCAGTTTTAAGTGGCTTCCTGACTCACCTCAGTATTTGGTTCCCACTGGAGGGATGCTTTGTAGGTCTTGCTCCTGGGTGAGAATGAGCTACGAGCTGAGGAGCTTCCCAGGCTGACTGTGCTGCAGACTTACTGTAGAGCAAGTCTCTTACTCTTCTGTGAACTTCCCTACAGAGGTTTTCACAGTTATCTGAGCCCAGCTAGTGTTAAGGAAGGTTGTCTCTTCTGTCTCAAGGAAGTTTCACGTAATTCTCAGATCAGCACCCAAATCAGCAGCCCTTTTTGTTGCTACCCAGCTTGCTTTAAGGAAGGGGCAACACATAATGCACATTGTGGCAAACAGCAGCTTGCCTTAGAGATCCCCCTTCCCTTGAGACAGCATTTGGAGCAATAGTGGACCAGGAAGATAAACATCAGATTAATTTCAGAGTGATGTTATTTATTGTGTGCACTGTAGTCGCATCTAGAGACCAAGTATGGAAATCAGAGTTGATGAGATAAATGCATTTGATAGTCCTTGCTTTGAACCCCTACTAGGTTCTTATTCTTCTCATATAATATATGATTAACAAAGCAGTGCATGGATACAAAATGTGTGTCTCCCTTTCGATAGACTTTGCACACTTCATGGATGTGCTTGTATTGAAAGCAAAGAGTGTACCTGGGCAGGTTTATGCAGGATGCATCTCAGGCCTCTCTGGGACTTACTGCACTTTGTATAGCTCAGGGGAAACTAGAAGAAATACCTGCAAGGCTATAGGAAAAGTTTCTTTGAGCATTGTAATACAGAGCAGTTGATGCTCTGAGGTGTCCTTTGGTCAGCCACAGCTCAGTAGAGAGGGGTTATTGAATTGGTGCCCTCCTTCTCTGGAGACTCTGGTTTAGGCAGAAAGGCAAGGTTTGAGCCCAAGACTCAGGAAAACTCCCACGTGTATAAAAACCCACAGAGAAAGGTGGCTGGTGTGTGCACAGTTTTTAAATTCCTTTGGGTAGAGTGGACAACTTTTTTGTCTCTTGGGTTAAGAATAAGCATAACTTTCCTGCCTGCCACCAGTGGGTGTCTTTTCAAAGGAGCATAAGAGAAGGGATACGGTCTCCAAATAATAAAGCAAAGGTGGTCATTCTAGTACTGTGTCACCTGTCTGCACCTTATCTGCAGATAAGCTTTGTGATGCTTGTTTGAAATTCCTGTTGTGTCTGTAACCTCGTGTGATGCTGTTTTGGAGAGAACCTGATACATGTTGAGCTCTTAATCAGTCCCAGAGTATATGGAAGTTGTAATTCCTTAGTAGAAATACTTTTTTATTCCATAATATCCTATCAGTATGACAGTGACCAGCTTTCCCCTGGGGCTTACAGTACACTACATAATGGCTCTTCTGAATAAGAATTCATTGTGGAGTAAGGGGATTGTTGCCTGTAGATTAACTGGTTTCTTGAAACTCTCCCTACTGGTATGCTTTACAGTAGAAAAAAATCTGAAAAAGAAAAATATTTGAGTTTCCCAAAGCAAAGGAGGTAAAAGAGACAGAAGTTCCTATTGCTGATTTTCAGAGGGAAAAGGCATTTTGTTTTGATTTGTTTTGTGACAGACTGGCTTCAGCCACACCAGTGTTAGTCCTGGCACAAAGGGTGTGGCTTTGGCACAGCATTTGGTGTGAGGGGGACCCCTCTTCCACACCTCATGTTTGTGTTGAATTGAGGTGGATGGAGAAAAAATTTGTTCTTTTTCCACTTTTTTTTCTCTGTGGTTAGTAGCCTGTAATATCCTAGACAAAGAATTTGATTTGTGACAGTATTCAAAAGTATTTTCCTAGCATGCTCAGCTGATGCCCAGGAAGTCCACCACATGCTTACTTCTGTTCCATCAAATGAAGTGGATGACTTCATTTATTTCATCTGCAGTAATAGGTACAATTTTCCTGAACAATCAGGTAGTCTGCACCGTCGGGTGTGATCATCTCTTGCCAGAGCCCTTTTCATATTGCTGTAGCTGCTTGCTCTAGAGATTCTTCTGTATAGAAACACAGCTAGAGTGTCTAGAGTAAAAGTTAAATGCCTTGTAAACTCGGCCATATTTTTCCTCCATCTTCATTGCTGTATTTGTATTCAGAGATTTCTCCTCTGGCTCCATGGCAGCATCAATTTCCTACAGACATATGGCAGCTTTGCATACCGTTGATTATATTTTTTTCTTTCCCTTGCTGTCTCTGCACCATCTGATGGAATGATGGTTTGGGCTGCCAAGCTAACAGTGTTGTCTGCACATGTTCCATTGGACCAGCACTATCTGGAGCCATTTTTATATCTCACCTTGTATCTCGGGGGCTGCCCTGAATTCTGGACTCTCCTATGTTCTGCCAGCAAGGAGCGTGGATCTCCACACCTCTGCCTCCTGAGTGTAGATGTGGTTTTGGCTCTATGGCTCAGGGATACAGCACAACCGCAGAATGCTGGGGTTTGGGTGTGTAGGGCATGGTAGAGGGAAGTAAGTATTACCACATACTAAACACAGTTTTTCACTCTGCTGATCAAGTAATTTCCAGTTCATTTCCATACATGCTGTGGCTGAAATACCAGCAATGCATGGAAGTGGATGCAGTTTCTCAGTTAAAAGGCCTGAGCTTTCAGGGGCAGCTTACAGTGGGCAGGGCAAGGAGAAACCAGACTGACACAGTGAGAGCAGGACTGGGTTTGCCTTCTGCGCTTACAGGTGCTTTGTGTCGCATCAAGAACCAGCTTCTCACAGGCTTAATTTGAAGCACAGACAAGTCTAACGAAAAATCTCTAATCTTCCTTTGATTAGCGTAACTTGTAATTTCTAATATGCCTTTGTTTCAGAATCCCTGTTTTCTGCTTTGAGGATTAATTGGCTCTACTTCCAGCACCATGGATGAACTGCAGGATGTTCAGCTGACAGAGATCAAACCGCTCCTGAATGACAAGGTAATGCGTGCTGCTGCTTTATCCTCACAGGTGTACTTGGGATGACTTTGTGTCTGGCAAGGAGCCCTAGCTGCCAGAATCTGTCTACAGATTAAAGTACCTTGAGTACTGAAATCCAGTAAATTCTTCCCCATTCTGGTAATCTACCACCACCCACTCTTCCAAAATCTCAGGGAAAGATAGACCACCACAGTTCAGGTAATTTTGGAGTCCTGGCCAAACAGTATGTCATGCCTGTACTGAGGATTTGCAAAGGCTGGACAGCAATTGAAAAAGCGATCCCATTCCTGACCTGGTGTAGCTGTAGAACCTCTAATAAGTTTCCCCTTGTTAGAGAAATGCTGGATTGTATCTTCGGGTTTTGGGTGGGGTTTTTTTGTTTGTTTTAGTTTTATTTTTAATATTCTGTCTTAAATGATCCTTTAGTGGTTTGACCCCTAAAACAGCCCTGTCTCCCTGGATTTAGTAATGGAAAGTCATTTCCTTTAAATGTTTGCAGAGCCCAGTTAGAGCAGCCCAGATTCATGCAATACTGAGACTTTGGAAAACCATTGTATTGCAGCAGCTGTTTAAGTCTTTCACTCTGTCTTCTGTGGGCTGGAGAAGAGCCATCTGGGCTCTGGGAGAACCCCAGCCTCACTGGATTCTGGCATAAACTGTTGTTGAGAGTGCCTAAGTTCATTACAGGCATCCCAACAAGATCTAGCATCTTGCATCTGCAGACTGTGGTTATGAGCAATGTGGTTTTGTCACTTTCCATAGCTCATAGCCAAGCCTAATGGTGTGGGAAGGAGTTCCTAAGGCTTTGCTGTTTGATGGCTGACATCAAGAACTGGCTTGTGCTGCCAAAGGGCTATGGTGCTTTGTCCACTCACTGTGTGCTTGCAGAAGTCCCCCACAAAATGGGTGAAATCTCTGAAATTCTACTATGTTTTAGTCTGTACTGATTAGTTTTTGCTCATTTCTTTAGAGTTCTAGCATATCTGTTTAGTATCTGTGAAGTCTGAAAACTCAGCTGAAATCTGCAGTCCAGCTACCTGTTGTGATAGACTAGGCCAGCATGTTTTTTTAAAAGTGTTTCCTGGAAGGGTGAGTCTTGAAAGTACAAAATCAAGTGTAGATCAGCAAATAAAACTATGGAATACAGGCCTTGAGGACACTTTGTAATTTCAAAACAAGATATAAACATTTACAGAAGACAAGCTTCCTAAATGCAGTGGCCCAGATCTTGCTCATGATTCTCATGGGATTTTCTATGTTTGAATTCAGATGGGTAGATTGCCCTTGCTTCAGTCAGCTGACCTAAGTAGGAGGCATTGAAACATGCCAAATCAAAGTGGTTTTCACTTCATAAGTTTCCAGTCTTTCTGTCAAGTATTTCCTGGTCAGCCCCATCCAGTTCTTGCTGTGGTGTCAGTTGTGGTTCAAATGCTCACCCAAAGAGAACACCCAGTGGTGTTAATCAGCACGCAGAAGGGCATATAGAGAGTGATTACTTGCTTTCCTTGACTCAGTCTTGAAGTTACAGGAAGTATATAGTATCTCAGTAGGGAGAAATACGAAGGGTGGCTCCAGAACAAAAGGAGGGCCTCAGGGAGCAGCCACCTCCAAGATCTGGGCCTTATTGAGGCTTTCAAGCTTGAGAGAATACATGTGTGCTTTTTAGACATAGTTTGTGGAGCATGAGGGTGTGGTGCAATAACTTCCTATTCTGTGCAACGTATCAGAGTCCAAAATCTGTTGAACTGGCAGTTCACTAAGGTTTTTACTGACCAACCCACTTTAGATGTAGGAGTTTGAGCCATCCTGGGTTAATGGCCAGAAACAGTACAGTAAAACTCTTAAGGTGCTAATGAGTGAGTGCTCATGAACTCTTCAGATACAAAGGTTGCTGTACACAGAGAAGGAGCTCTGGTGTCTCAAACTCTGAAACCAGTGGAATTACCTGAGAAGTGGAAATGGGTCATATCTCGTTCACTTGTCAGAACTGTAGCTAGTGCCACTATGGACTACTGAGTCCTGGCTTTGTTCTGTCTCAAATCAGCAAAAAGTTACAAGCTTGACTTTTAAAGAATACAAACACTGTTTGGTTTGTGTGTAACTTAAGCCTATTATCAGGTGCAGGGAAGTAAAATACATTATGTTTGTTCGCCTCATTCAGGCTCACTAAAATGCAATAACTTTATACTGGGGAAGTAAAGAAACTTCAAATGTTCCCATTTAGTTGAAAGAGAGAGAAAAATAGAATATTGCCTGATCAGAAAAACTGACACTTTATTATTCTGGCACCTTTGATTCCTGTTAATTCAGCCTCAGTGAAAAGTTACTGAAATGCCAGAGCCAAATTCAGGAGATTAAATGGGCAGCCCTTAGGCTGGGTTGAGTCAGCCCAGCCAGCTCTGTGCTTTGAGGTGCAGCCATGGCACCTTCAGAGGCCTGAAAAATTTGCCTTAAAGTTTCTCAAGACAATGAATAAATGGTTTAAAGTCAGATTTTCGGTGTGTTAAAGTCAAGTATGTGGGAGTCAGGGCATGTCACCATTTGAGCTTCTTTTGCCTCATGGTATGCCTTGACAACAAGCAGTCTAATTCGGGGCCTCATTCCTTGCTGTATGTCATTTCCTCCCCACTCTCTTGGGGAATCTCAGACTTTTCAAAGTACAAATTCAGATCACCTTCTTTTTTACTTAGCATACAGCATCCAAATCCAGTGCTGGGTACAGAAGTTTCTCATTTCTCCATAGAGAGATGGGTGACTGAACTTAGCTGCTTCACAAGCTGGTGGTGGGTGTCAGAAATCTCAATTAATTTCAGAGTCTCAAACTGAAATAAGAGGAGACTGCTTTTTATTTTCTTTTCCCCAGTCCTGAGGATTTAGTGAGTTTTGTTATGTCCTGCTCAAAACATCGCCACAGTTCAATACTTAACACAGAGGAGGAAAGAGGGGAATGGATTCTTAAAACAGATTTGCAGATATCTTGAATATCTCACAGTGCAGAATGTAGGTAGCAACCCTTGTTCTTGCTAACAAGGCAAGGCTCTGCAGGGAGGAAAACATGGCCATTTGTTTACACATGCAGAGGAATGAGGGTGCTCAGCCAGAAGAAATGTTTGGAGTGTTTCTGTTGTCCATATATGATCCTAGTTTTCTCCTAGTAATTTTAATACTAAGGTGCTATGTGTAAAACACATAAGCTAGAATGCTGACAGCTCTCAGTGATGTAACCTACTGTGTGGTCAGAGACGGTGTTTCACAAAGCACATGGGTACAGGGACAGGTTCCTGCAGACCTCTCAAGCTGCAGGATGCCAAGTGGATGCTGTACCGTGTTCATCTGCATGCATGGGGTCACCCTCTGGGAAGAGTCAGTGATGAGCTGCTACGTGCAGTACCCATGCAGTCAGGTTTCACAGGAGCTGACTGCATGGCCTGTTTTCTTGCACTCAGTACGTGAGATCCCAGGAGTAGTCCTTTAGGATTTTTGCATCCAAATTGTTAATGGACACGAGGAGTAGACAAAACCCAGACCCATATGCAGCCCAGCTGTGGCCAATGTCCTTCCTATGTACATCTGTCCCTGCTTGAACACTCTCAGCTGTGCACACAGGTACTTGCTTCCCTTAGCTGGTAGCCTCCTTATAGCCCTATAACCTTGTATAGAAATGGGCAGTTCTTGCATGGGGTTTGCTTGTACAGGTCTCGAATTTTGCGGCTTAAGCTGACTGCAGCCAGTCCTGACTGTGCTAAAACAGAGGTCTCTATGGGAAACTTTCATGCTGTTGTTGGGGGTGTTCTGGGGCATTGTGCTGATCTCCTTTTGTCTTTTTCTTTTCTTTTTTCCTGTTTTTTGTTAACAGAATGCAGCTCGCAACTTCCAGGACTTTGACTGTCAGGTAAGACCACATGTGGGAGACAAGGATCGGTTGGGAATTCCCCATAGCTCAGCAGTAATGTTGAGGAGACGGAAAAAAATCTCTGTATTTTCATTTTAGCTCCTATTAAGGTTTAATCAATAAGAGCTGGAATATGTCCAGTGACAGAAATCGCCCTTCATCCTTTCATGCGTAGCAGCATGAAAGTTCTGAGTTCTGAGGTGCAGACTGCTCTGCCAAGGCTACACAACGTCTTGCAGGATGGCTGGTCTCCTGAAAAACAGTTTCTTGGAAAAATGCTGTATGCTGAAGGACTGCAGCTCTTTCATGTCCCATCTAGTTCACTGGATGGGAAAAGGAGGAGTTTGCATGTTCTGCCTGTTTGACTTGAGAGGAGATGGAAGTGACAAAGCCGTCCCAGATACAGCATGCTGCTTTGCTGGGCCTGTTTTGACACAGCCATGGTTGTTTTCCAGGAGTTTATTGATGGTACAGAGGTGAGCCCAATGGCTCTGGTTGCCATAGGAATAATCCTTTTGTAGGATGCTGGTGGAGCAATCACTTCAAGACAGAGGACACGCTCTGTGATAGACAGAGAACAGCACTGAGATTCTGTGGGGCATTTTGTAGAGCACAGGCTCATCTCCTGTATCAGATTATCCTGCTGCCTTTTCACTGAGCATGTGGGTATGCAGCTGGTGGCTGTTTTTTCTCTCTAGCAGTTGAATGCTGCTGTGTCTGTAGTGCTCTGCTCAGCACAGGGCAGGTCATACAGCACTGCTGTAGCGCACCAGGGGCTGGCAACGTCATGTGATAAATTTAATAGAAGTCTGTTGATGTAGGTGATTCCAGAAAACCATTTGCAAGCCTATGCACAACAGGAACATAGTAAATACAGTCCTGTGAAGGGAGTCTGTATTTTTTCCTTCTCTTAATATCACTGATAGTGTCCACCCCATGTGGGCAGGTACACGTCACTGTACTGCTTTAGCTCAATTCATTGTGAGTTTTGGTATCTTAAGGCCTACAAGTACAAAAATCACTAATTTTAGCACATTGTAACTTCACTGTCTGATCTGGAAAGCAGCAATAGTGTTAAGCAATGATTTTTCTTTTGAAATAAAGGGTTTAAAAACATGGGTTTAAAACACTTTCCTGTACCATCATGTCTCCATTTATCTGTATCTTCTCTGTTATCTTTAGAGGTAAAGTGTGCTCCCATGTGAGATGGGTAATGGGTAAAAATAGGTGCAATGCCTTTGAGTAAGTGTTAGACAGCAGAGCCACTTTCTGCTGTGGTCTGTGTGCCAGGATTGGGAAGAATATGAATATACTGTGTATTGGCTTCTGCTGCCAGTCCTCTAGTGACCCACCAAAACTCTGGGTGTGCCCATGACATGCCTGGCTGTGAGCAGCATGGTCTTGGGAGCCAGAGCAGAGTGGGAAGGTGGGAAAGAGGCCCTGTCACAGAGCTGTGTGTGGCTGCTGCCTTTTGGCTCTACACTTTCCCTCAACAAGCAAAGCCTCTTTGCACTTTTCTTTAAACAGAGCCCCAGATCTGAGGCTGGGCAAGGCCCACAGAAACCTGGCACTGCAGCCACCAACCTGCACACTCAATATGTCCCGGAGCTGTGGTTGTCCTCTCCAGGGCTGAGCTTTGGGAAAAGCTGAGTGGTCTGCAGCCAGGGAGAGGTGCTCTGGGGAGTACTAGGCCAGGAAGGACAGGCTTACTGCTTCTCTGCTTTGCTGTAGGTCACCAGTGAGTTGGTGGCCATGGCAACAGTTGGGCAGGAGGCAAGATGTTCTTTCCAGGAAACCATGTAATTAATGTAGAATCCTTTTTTTTTTTTTTAGCAAGATGTTAACACGGTGTCTCTCATGACTGTAAATATTGTCCCAGCCTCACCTTCCTCCAGCATCTCTCCCTACAAGGTGTAGTGTAAGGTTACACCTAGCTTGACACTCCCCCACATAATACTTGGAAAATACCCCAAGGGCTGGTTTAAGTCTCTGAAATCTGCCAGAGAGGATGGATCATGTGTTGGGTCCTTGGGTTTTCTGTCTCAGTTGCTAGTACCAGGAACAGTGCTTACACTTGGAGACTGAGCTCATGTCCTGTGAAAAATTACTGCTGCTTTTTAATCTGGCAAAGCACATCCGGCTGCCACATCCAGGCTACTGTGTTGCGACTTTACCAGTGTGGGCAGAATTTGATATGAAGAAGGTTGCCAGGGCTTTCAGAGGAAGGAAGATCCTCTTGTGTAGAGAAAGATTTAAAAGCACTTAGGCTGGGGCAGTGGTTTAATTTGTCCTGAGTTTCACAGGGAGGAAGAGCCTTGGGGAGGATCTCAGTTTGACAAGAGCAGGCACAAACTGGCCACAGAAGGCTGATAACTGGAAAATGGTTTCCAGTTACAGTGAAGTTCTCAATCAGCTTTCAATAGCAGCAGTATCTGCAAGGGGCCTAGTGGGTTTTACGGCAAAAATTAAAGGATTTGTGAGATGGATTTTATTATCTTGTACAGTGTAGTGTTTGCAATATGAGACCTTGGCATCAGTGATGCAAGACCTGCATTTCAGACCTTTTTATTTTTCTAATAGTTAAAAGAAAACCCTCTCTTAAATGGAGTTAAAGCTGTGGCTTTGACTGGGGCTGACCACATCCTGAGCTGTGCTTGCAGGGTTGCAGGCAGTGGGGTGAAGGAAGAGGGTTGTGAGGGAAAGGTGAGCCTCTGTTAGCACTGTTGATAACCCTGTTGGCAGTGCAGGTCCAGTTTGAGCTCCCCAGTAAAAGACATTGACATATTGGAACAAGTCCTGTTTTATTTCTATGTCTGTGTTATTCTGTGCCCTTGGCCATTAGGTCATTTGCTGTAAGTCCATCCCAGAATTTTGGAGAGTATGCTGAGTTGGAAGGGAACCACAAGGATCATCAAGTCCCACTCTTAAGTGAATGGCCGGTATTGAACCCACCATCATGGTGTTATTAACACCATGCTCTAACCAACTGAACTAACCTCAGGGTCCCATCTCCTTCCAGGACTGACTGATGTCCCTGCCCTAGCTTCTCCTTGGATACAGCCAGAGTAACAGCCACCCTCAGCGTTAGTTCTGTGGTGCCTCTAGACCTCCTTCTGGCTGAAATCTGGAGTTTCAAAATACTCTCTGCAGCTGACCCATGCTTATGAATGGAAGAAGTGTTTAGTTTAATCCTATCTCAGGAGCACGTCATTAGCACTGTCACTGACTCTTGGAGGTGTGTAGGGCCAGGCACACAGGCTCCCAACACTATTTTCTGTATAGGTTTGGCATGTGTTACTTTTCAAGGTAATATGTTGTCTTGGTTTGAAAGACAGGTGCCTGCTAAGAGAGGTTGAACCCTCCCTTAGAGTAGAAAATGTGACCCTCCTTCCCTCCAAATTATTTGAACTTTGAAATCAAGGGCTTTCAGGCAAAGGTATGGGGAAAAGGAATAACAGTTTTTGACTAGTATCTATAGCAGAGTAAACAAGCAATAACAAGGATAACAACAAACAAACAAAACCAGAAACCAGTAGCAGATGTCTTTTGGCTGCCCCGCACTTTCCCGTTTGGTGTAATCACGGTCGCCAGCAGCAGGGGCGGCTGTGGAGCTCCCGGCCGGGCAGGGCAGGTGCGGTGCCTCCCGATTAGCAGCAGGGGCACTGTGGAGCAGGGTCGGGTCAGGCTTAAGCCGTTGGTAATGGCGGGCAGGCTGGGAAGAAGGCCGGCAGCTCGGAGCGGTGAACGGGGCGGCAGGGGCTGGGGCTGGTTCTCCCGAGCTAGCCAGAGGTGGCAGGGACTCTGTAGTCACAGCAGACGCCACGGTCCCGTGCGGCGAAAACAGGTCGGGCGGCAGGGACAGCCGGGCTCCCCTGCAGCTGCTGCGAAACGCAGCAGGGAAAAAACGCACGCTCCCGGTGGGGAAAGAGGTTGGATCCCACGCCTTTTCCGCAGCCAAAAGCTCTCCCAGCCAGAAGGAGAAGGCAGAGCGCGGTTGGATCTCCCGCAGTCACAGCCAGAAGCCAGAAAGCACTCCCTTTCCTCCCGGTGTCCGACGAACCAGTGTCCCTCCCAATGAGGTGTTGGTCCTGCCTTCCGCCGGTAGAGCTTCCTCCTCACACCACACCCAGCCCATAGTCTTTGTCTCTTACAAAAGACTTAATAGCTCTGAGCACCTAGCCATTTGTCTCCTATTAACAGGGATGGAGAAAAAAATTCCAATGCCCCCAACCCCCGACATATGTATATTTAAGGTTTGTAAGATCTTTCCTTTGGTGAAAAGGGGTGATGCCGTTATGAATTCCTATTCATTTCCCTGTAGGTTTGGTTTTATTTTTGAGTAACTTGCCAGGATCAGATCTGGGCAAAGCAAACAGCACAAGCTTCTGCTCTTTCCTGCTTCTGAAACTTGATACTCTGGGGTGAATGTGTGTGAGGAAGCTTTTAGCTTTTCTGGTACAGCTGACTTCCAGATACAGCTGTCCTGGTTTTCTTAAACTGTTCCTATGCAAGCAACCAAAGCTAACCCTGATCCATAACAGATTGCCGGGACATCAGTTAAACAACCCCACATAATCTGGTAACTGCAGTGGAGATGAAATGGAGATCTAGCATGGGGGCTTAGGGGTCTTTATCAGTATGAATTTAGGTTATTCTCAGAACTAAAAAGTATAAACCTAAATCTGAGACCTACATTTTACTTGAAAGCTGTATGAACCCTGATGAAGTCTAGGCTTGGCTTTTCCCAATGTCCATGGGCAGATGGTGTGGGATGCTGATGGACAGATGGTGTGGTGACCTGCACTGTTAATAGAGCTGTGACTGTCCTTTTATTATCTGCAGACCCTCTGCAGCTTTTAGAAGTAGGTATTCTGTCTTAGTCTACATCTCTCCCCTCTTTTCCAGATGATTTGCTTTAAGTAGAAATGAAGGAATATGTTGATATATTTGTAAAACTATGCAACTAAACCTGTATTATGTTTCAATCTGACATAAGCTGGCATTTGATCTGATGAGTTGATTTGATCATTTGAGCTGACACTTCCCCTCTGCTGCCTTCCACCAACAGGAAGGCAGAGAAGTATTTGGCTTTCAGCACACACCATGCAGAAGGGGGCTTGGGGTGTGGAGGTGGTCTGGGATTTGGCTGAGTATTTGCAGAAGGCTCTCAAGGAGGAGGAGGTGGGAATAAGTAAGTCCAGGACATGCAGGGTTCATCTCAAACAAAAAGGACAAGGCATGCATAAACCCTTGGAGGAAAGAAATTAAGCTGCCTGGTATAAAAATGTGCTGTCTTGCAGGCGTTTGTTGGGGTTTAGGATTCTTTTTGCTTTAGTTTTTTTATCTTAAAGAATTTTCTCCCATATGTTCCTAAGGAACAATAATGACCAGGTATTCAAGAGAGACAAAAGAAGTTGTTATAGCTCAGGGAAGGGGTGCAGCTGGCTACTCTCTTCACCTGGGGGTTTCTCTGGGACAAGCGGAGGTATGGCGAGATTTGGGCTGGGGGAAGGGGTTGGGTGCAGTTCCTTGCTCTCCTGCTCTCTCGGCTTCGGAGGAGGACGGTTGGAGCTGCTGCTTGTGGGGATGGAATTTGCTGCCACCACCAGAGCTCAGCCCAGTCCTGCTTCTTCTGCTCTTGTTTGAGCCTTTGCTCATGAGAGCAGCCAACTGAACTGGGACCTTATTAACACCCTACCTCACTAAAAAAAAGGCTTTCACCATCTGCTGGGGTGCCTGTCACAAACGGATTTTGTTTTAAATTCAGCTCCTGTCTTTGCCCAGGCCTATGGCAGCAGGCAGGAGGTGTATTGAAGTGACCAGCACCCCAAAAATCCACTCTATCCACAAGTTCTGTAATAATAGCTGATTCAGTCTATTATGAAATGAATTATTTTTTAATAGACAGGAAAACTAACAGACAAGACTTAAAACAGACTATTACTACACAGGGATAAAAATAAAAAGAGATACTACCAGTAGATTGACATACAGTGCATGATACTGGTACCTTTCAGTTTTAGCTAGCAAAGAAATAGTATAAACCTAGGATTCAATGTATCTCACCATCCGAAGGTGGATGGGGCACACATCGGGATCCTTTCTCTCAATCCCTGGGGAAGTAACCGCGAAGCCTGCGTCCAAGCCTCGGGGAGAAGTCTCCGACATTTTTGGGATGTAAGAGGCTTCTG
>VZRO01004175.1:28106-54579 GCA_013397915.1 Daphoenositta chrysoptera | reverse complement strand
CTCAGGGCTCACCTGGGGGGCTCAGGGCTCACCTGGGGGGCTCAGGGCACACCTGAGGACGTGGGTGGGCTGAGCCCTCCTCACCTTGACACGTTACAAATGAGTGTGAAGGGAGGCAGCTGACTTTGGGCAGTGACTGATCCCTCCTGTGGCTCCTGCAGAGGGGCAGGAACATTTTTGGGAGAGAAAACCTCTTTAACTGGCACACTCAGGCAGGGAACACCTGACCAGGGCTTGCGTTCTTCAGGCTTTTCTGGGACGCTCAGTCATTTCCACTGACTGACAATATTGGGGGGTGTTTTAGTGCATTCTGTGTTTTCTTTCATCTCCACGTCCAAAACACAGCATTAGGGAACTGCACCCGTGTGCTGTGCTGATTGGAGAAAATCCAGAGGGTTTGCATTTCCCGTGGCTGTGGAAAACAACTCGCCTCCCATAGAGGAGGAAACGAGGATGATTTGGTCAGCAGGGGAAATAACAGATGTGCTTTGGCATTCTGTGTAGCAACTGTTGTCACTGCAGCTAAAACAAGGAGATGAAATTCCTGAGTGCCTGGGCTTGCTGGAGCTGGGATGTGCTCCAGTAGTGAGGTGTGAGTGTGCACGTGCTGGAGCAGTGCCTGTTGTACCACAGGTCCTTGCCACGGTCAAAGGTTGCTGGGCATTCAAAAAATAAGAAATAAAGCTTGTTTCCTGAGAAATTGGAGCAGTCAGGCTTCCCAGGTTCTATTTGCTGCTTTTTTTTCTTAACTCTGTGTTGTTTAGAGCAGGTAAAATAATGAAATATCTGTAGGTGATCCTGGGTGGGTGATGTGGAATTATGGGGATGTGGGGTTTTGCAGGTCACTTCTGCTGGCACCTGCTAACCATGGCCTTCTCAGCATGGAAGGTTCTAGCATTCCCTTCTCCAAAGACCATCCCAGTCTTCTGATTTGTGACTTACATAAATCACATCATGCTTTTTAATTTGGATTTTTAGATGAAGGCATCATCTCTGACTTTGTTAATTCACAGTTGTCGTGGCTGGTATCTTTTATTTCTGTTTTCCAGTTCTGGAGGGACCAGCAGGGTGGGTTTTAATTCCAGAGCATTTTTTTTCCAGAAGGAGGAAGGCATGTGAGGCTGAATTGCCCCTCACCCATCCTGGATAACCTTGGCAAAGCAAGTAAGGTGTGGAATGTTACAGCAAGGCTTCACAACTTTAGGGTGAAAGGGGTAAAAATGCTATTAAGTGGCTGCAGGTAAAGCCACAAAAATTTCTTCCAGAGGATAGAAATTATTCTCTTCCAGAGAAGAAAACCTGCCTGTGCATCTTCTGTACTTTATTGCCTGGATTTTTGAGAGATGCAGTGATAAAAGGCCCCCCAGCAGGTGCTGTGTTGGTGTTTTTGGGGCTGTCGATGCTCTAAGGATGGCAGGTGAGCTTTGCTGTTGTTCCCAGTGGTTTTGGCGGAGCTGGGAGAGCAGGAAGGCTTCTGGATGTGGGGCCTCGCTCAGCTCTGACAAAGCAGCTGTAAACACCAGCCTGGAAAATGGGATGGAAACAGCAGTGCTTTGTGTGGGGACTGCAGGTGATCGTTGTTAGGGAAGAGAAAAAGGGTGAGTGGTGCCTGTGGAGTGAAGAGGGCTGGGAGGGAAGGGCTGGATTTATTCCTGGTGCAACAGAGGGCTGTGGTTATTTGCTGCTGGAAGGTCAGGGAGTCACTCCAGCCCTGGGAAGTGCAAGCCCTGTAAGAGGGTCTGGCCATTCCACCACTTCCCCAGGCTCTCCTGGCCTGGTCCAGGCAGGTGTCCCTGGTGGCTGGTCCTAAATTAGCGCTGTGCAAGACGGTAAAATCGGATTTTTGGAGAAGTTTGCTTTGGATCTAGTGAGTGATCTGGTTTGATTGCTCTGCATCCAGCTGGATTAAATTCCTGTGAGGGTGGGCAGGCCCTGGCACAGGGTTCCCAGAGAAGCTGTGGCTGCCCCTGGATCCCTGGCAGTGCCCAAGGCCAGGTTGGACAGGGCTGGGAGCACCCTGTGACAGTGGGAGGTGTCAGGGGTGGCACTGGGTGGGCTTTAAGATCCCTTCCCACCCAAACCATTCCATGATTCCATGAATGGGAGTAACTTTTTGGGTTAATCACGGGGCAGGATGGAAGACAGGAGCAGGAAAGGGAGTACTGCAGCATCCTGAACAATCCATCCTGGATGAATTGCAGTAGGGAACTGTAACCCCAAAACTATTTGTGGTTGCAGTAAGTGACATCCTACAGGATTCATTAGGAATCTTTTCCCTTGCCTGCAAATGTCTTGGAGCTGGTGGAAAGGTAACTGCTCTCCCAGTTTGTGGTGACAGACAAACTGCAGCCCAGACTCTTGGCTCACTGAGCAGAAACCTTGGAAAAAGATCTGATCCCAAGGCAGCATTGCCATGACAGAACAGTGTGGTGAGGGGGGGAAAACAGCTGTGTGACTGCAGACCCCGCTTTTTTTTCCTCCTTCTGGTTGTATATTTATTTTGTAAGTCTAAAGGTAAGGCCTTACCTACAGCCCTGGTGTTCTTTGACCACTGTCAGCACGAGGGTTGGGGTTGTACTTCCAAGTGGGAGAGAGGAATGCTGATCCTTGGAGTAGGGAGGGAACCCCACACCCCGTGGGGAGAACCTTCACCTCCCACAGTCACAGCTGCCCCTCCTGGAAGGTGCTGCTGCTGTCGAGCCAGGAACTCTGTGCTGTCTCAGTTCTCCAGTTTATTTTCCAAATATTTATTGTCTTGGGATAATACTAATTGGTGGTGTTAATTGTGCTCTGAGTATGGTTACAAGGGAGCCAGTGTTGCCTGTGTTTGAACTGCTGCTGTTAGGGGTGTTTTATAACTGCTGTGGGACTGTTTTGAGGGAATTCCATGATTTCTGAATTGGATGTGTCCTGAGCAATAAATCATGGAGTGTCCTTTCTGTTACAGTATTTGTAGGGTCTGAGCTCAGAGTTTTTGATTGTCCTGTTGGCATCAGAGCCCACCACACCATTAAAGCCTCCTGCCTCACCCTGCCCAATCCTAGTTCCTCCTGGAGTGGAGGAAGCAGTTCTGGCTTATCAGGAATTTGATATGGACATTGGAAGTACCAGTTTCCACTTCCATTTTAGTGTTTATCTGGTTTCCCCATCAGTCTCTGCTCTCTCCTGAGCAGGTGTGAACCCCGATGGTGTGAGGTGTTTCCTGCCTTGCTTCTCTCCCAGCACAGATTTTTCCATGATTATTTCTGCACAAAACCTGATTTAGAGCCCATGCTTTGTACGGAAAGACCAAGACCAATAGAGTTAAAATTCCTGGGTTTTCTTTTTCCTTCTCCCAAATCACTCTATGCAAATTTGAGTTCTGATGGCACTAAAAGAACCAGGGGGGAAAAATGAGCTTGAAGTGTGCTGTTTCCTGAGGCAGCACTCCCATGAGGTCAGTCGTGTTTTATCCGTGGTTTCCTTTAAAATTGCACGTAATTCCTGTGAAAGATTCCTAAACTGCCAGCTCATCCTCTGGACTGAAGTCTCCTGTTGGCTGTGTGAGCTGTGATCTCCTCTTTACCTTGGGGCTTGTCCCACCTTGACCCTTCATTTCTCTTCCCAGTGTGGTGGTGACTCTGGCAGAGGGAGAATGGATGATGATGATGGTATAAAACTGGTCCTGACTGACCCATAAACTCCTCTCAGCAGCTTTAGCCTGTCCTAGCAGGTGCTGTGGCCTCTCTGAGCCGACCACCAATGCATTCAGCTGTTGGTGAGCAGCTCAGAGGGAGACGAAAGCTCCGTTTCATTTCTCTCCCCGCTGTTCTCCCCCCAGGAAATCCGTGAAGTCCCGGAGCCGCAGCCCTGGATATTCAAGACACTCATCTCACAGCAAAAAGCAGAGGTCTGGCTCCCGCAGTCGCCATTCCAGCATATCCCCAACCAGGCTCCCTCTGAACTCCAGCCTCGGAGCAGAGCTCAGCAGGAAGAAGAAGGAGCGAGCGGCCGCGGCAGCCGCTGCGGCCAAGGTGGACGGGAAGGAGGCGAAGGGCTCCCCTGTTTTCCTGGCTAGGAAGGAGAACAGCTTGGCTGAACTGAAGGAGGCTGGGACGGAGTCTAAAAAGGTCACCAAAACTGTTAAATCTGAGAAACCTCCTGACACGGACTCGGTTAATTTACTGTACACCAACGCAGAGCCTAAAGCCCCTGCGGAGACGACGAAATCCAAGGCGGAGGAGAACTCGGAGAGGAAACATCCTGTTCCAGTTAGGGATTCCAAACCCGCGGGAACAAAAGACTCGAAGCCTGTAGCAGTGGTAGAGGACCTGGTATCTCCAAAGGAGACAGACACAGCGGAGAAGGAGATCCCACCTCCCCTCCCCGCCATCAAATCCCCTCCTCCTCCTCTGCCCACCACCACCCCTCCGCCTCCCACGCCGCCGCTGCCGCCGCTGCCTCCGTCACCCGCTGTCCCACCTTTGCCTCCAGCCCCAGTGACTCCTGTTCAGGTCCCTACTTCGGCCCCAACGTCTTTGCCATCTTCTTCCCACCCAAGGACGTCTACTTTATCCTCTCAGGTGAACTCCCAGTCCTCTGTCCAGGTGGCTCCAAAAACCCAAGTGTCTGTGACGGCTGCTATCCCACACCTGAAAACTTCCACCTTGCCTCCGCTTCCGCTCCCCCCTATTTTAGTTGGGGAAGATGACTTGGATAGGTAAGGTCACACCAGAGCATCCCCTTTGCATTTAAGAGCAAAGCTTTGAATAAAGAGGGGTTTTTGGGGTTGGTTTTATGGTTAGGAGCTTATCCTGCAGAGTACAGCTGTGGTACTGGTACAGAGGTGTTATCCCAGGTTTGTGTGGAGAGTTTCATGATCCTCTTATCTCTGTGGGAAACAAGAGGTTTGGCTGCTGCTTGGTAAAGGTTTCACATCACTCCTTGCTCATGTTTATTACAGGGATGGAACGTGGATCTGGGATTATGCCTCTCTTTGTGTTGGAGCTGTTTGCACAATTACTTTAAAATTGCTTCTTTTTTGTTTGCTTAATTCCTCAAAAACTTAAAGAACAGGAAAAAGCTTAACAATTCCAGTACAAGAACACAAACCAGAGCTTTTTCTGTTCCACATTCAGCAGTCTCACGGGCCATGCCCATTTGTAAAAACCAGCATTGGTTTAACTTGAGTGTTGTCTTAATCCTTGAGTAATTGATGCAATCCCTTATTGCTTGAGGAGTAGGTATTGTTTGTTTGAAAAAGTTTAAAAATGAGTGAAACTGCACCTACTTCAACTTTATTTCCAGATCATTTCTGATCAAAACGTGCAGACTTGGCTCTGTCCTGTAATTGTAGCTCTGGCTGGGCTGGGGGTGGTTGTGGCTTCTGTGATGAATTTGTCTGGAAACCCCATTATGGGGGTTTCGTTTGGTGGGAAGAAAGAAACAGAATGTCCAGAATGGAATGGAGAAGGAAAAACCCCAAACACTTGGTTTTTCTCTCCTTTTCTAGGTGCAACAGCACTGCTGTTAACTTAAGGTCATCAGTGATATATATATTTTTTTCTACTTGACCTGCTAACCCTGTAGTTTCCTAAAAACTCCTGAATCGTCCCAATCATCACTAAAGATGTGCTGGGATTGGGGAGTAAAGCATGTTTTTAGTGACCAGTGTGTTATCCCACAGTTCTGAGTCCATACAATCCCCCTGTGGTGAAGTGTCACATATTCTGAATAATTGACTTTATTCTCATGGACGATTCTGGTACTGATGCCAATCAGGAAAATGTTCTCACTGCCTCCACCCTACAAGTGAGGCTGGTGTGTGTTTGTTGCTCTCCCTGAGCTGTTTAATGTTGTTCAGCAAATATTACTGGGTTTAAATGTCCCTGTGATGAGCAGGAGCTTTGAGCTGCCTGCTGATTTTCCCAGCCCAAATGCCAGGCAAAGCAAATCCTGTTGCTGTGTTCCCTCCTTTCTAATCCCAGAAGTTGTCCTGCAAATCTCTATTTCATTTTTTCAGCCACTTACACCTAGAGCTCTTTTTTTTTTTACCAGCCAGGTGTGGCTTAGCTCTGTAAAAGTGTTTTATCCCTGACCTCAGGGCTGGAGTGATGAGGGTGATGCTGGAGCTCAGTAAATGGCTCTGTGTGACTTTTTCCCAATAAAAGGATGGGAAATCCCACTCGTTTTGCTGAGTCTGGTGGCAGCTCCATGTGGCCCTGACTGTGCAGAATCTCACCCTTCACCAACTGCCTTCGTTTTTATGAGCAAAACTCTTTGAGCTGGACTTTTGTCCTTGCTGAGCCTGGGGAACGTTCCAGCCCCGAGCCCGTGGCGAGCACAGGGTTGGAAATCAGGCTTTGAAGTGTCCAAGGACAGAACACACCTCGTTCAAGTGGAGACTCTTCAACCTCTCCAGAATTACCTCCCTCTGCAATGCTTTTAGGCCTGGGTGGTTCACCAGGAGAGGAGGAAAAGCTGTTTAGGAGGAATTGGTATAAATTTTGTCCTGGTTTGACTCCTGCCGGAGCTTGTGCAGCTTCCTGGGAGCACAGCACTCACCTGGCTGCTGCCATCCCTGGTGGTCCAGGGGTGTCATCCCTGCTGCTTCGGGAGTGCCATCCCTGGTGGTCCAGGGGTGTCATCCCTGCTGCTTCGGGAGTGCCATCCCTGCTGGCTCAGGGGTGCCATTCTTGGTGGTCCAGGGGTGCCATCCCTGCTGTTCCAGGAGTGCCATCCCTGGTGGTCCAGGGGTGCCATCCCTGGTGGTCCAGGGGTGCCATCCTTTCTGCTCCAGGAGTGCCATTCTTGGCATCCCTGGTGGTCCAGGGGTGCCATCCCTGCTGGCTCAGGGGTGCCATCCCTGCTGCTCCAGGGGTGCCGTCCCTGCTGCTCCAGGGGTGCCATCCTTTCTGCTCTGGGGGTGCCATCCCTGCTGGTCCAGGGGTGCCATCCCTGCTGCTCCAGGGGAGAGGCAAAGGAGCTCCAAGAAGCCTTTGTTGTGCTCCTGGTGTTCACTCCTGGTGTTTTCTCTGCTTGGGCAGCTCTGAAGGCTCTCTTTGCCTTCCTCCCCCTGCTGAGCTGCCCAGGTGTCTGGGGGAGCTGAACTTACAGGAACCAAGTGCTGATGTGCAAATATAGAGCTGAACAGATAAAAGGGGAAAAAATGGGAATTTTTACTGAAAGGGAGAGAGGCTGGGCACTGCAGGTTCACTCTCCAGCCACACCTTCACCCTTCCCACCACGGTCTTGTAAGGAGTTGTTTTTGGGGGGTGTCTGGATAAAGGCTGAGTCTTTTTTGTGGTTTAGTGGTGAATGGTTGGACTCGATCTTTTCTGGCCTTAACAATTCCATGATTCTCTGTAATTGGAACATGATTATTCTGCTCCTAAGGATTTTCCTGTCCATGGAGGGAGAGTTTCAGGCCATCCACCTCTCCCATGTCTGGTGTTTCTTGTCTTCCTCCTTCCTTAAGTAGATTTCACAAGAGATTGTCATGCAGATTAGGCAGTGGCTGATAAAATAATTGGGAAAACTACCTACTTCTATCAGTTCATTTATTCTGAAGTGTTAGACCTGATGGTACAAACACCAAAACTGCTCCCTTCCCTAAAAACAGACCTGGGAAGGCCTCTTTGGATTTCTTAATTTTTTTCTTTTCCTGGTGAAGCAGAGATTTGCATGGAGAATTCGTGACTGCTCAAACCTAAGAATTCTCCTCGCTGAATACATGAAAGAGAAAGTAGGTTCTGCTCATGCAGCTCCTGCCAGCCTAAACCAAACTCCTGATGCCCTTGGTAACTGGATTTAAAAAATCAACTTTCGGTTCCTCAGCAGCATTCAGGAGTTAAAGCCACATTTCAGTCCTTGCTAAGAGGTTGAAAGTTACTTGTGGAGAAAGGTTTAACTCTGGCTCTGTGTTTATAGTGGTCCTCACCAAGTCAAGCATTTAATTTCATGGTGATAAATGGAGTAAATAGAGGAAGTAAAGGTCAGAGAGTGAGTGCTGGCTGATCCCCTGAGCTGCCTCACAGGAAACTCCAAATTACTGATACTGATTCGTGCAAATTGAGCAAGTCCTAGTGCAGACCTGTGTGTTCATTTCATGATGTGTTCCACTCTGACACTTTTCTCTCCTGGTGTATTAGCATTGTAAATTTAAGCCCGTTTTATTTCATATTTGGATGCGCTAACTTTTGACACTTAAACCTCACGTTGTCAACCAGAGCTGTTGTCCTACAGTAGCTTTTTTGTTTGTTTACCTGGCTGTCGAGTCTGACTTTTGTGTTGTATTAACTTTTCGGAGTTTAGTCCAAAAGAGATTCTTCCTCCAAAACCTGTGAAGAAAGATAGAGAGCAGAGACCACGACACTTACTCACGGACCTCCCGCTCCCCCCAGAGCTCCCTGGGGGGGACCCATCTCCTCCCGACTCCCCGGAACCAAAGGCAGCCACACCACCTCAGCAACCCTTCAAAAAGAGACCAAAGTAAGGCTGACTTCATTTTTTTTTTTTTAATCTTTGAGTCTCGTAGTCCTCAGACTGGTTTGAGAGCTCTTTATTGAGGGAAGTGAGATAGGGGAGAAAACAAGTTCCTATTTCTGTATTATTCAGTATAATGAGTGTTTCCTGTGGGTTGTTTCACATTTGGACCCTCAGCTAAAGGCAGCTTGTCCCATTTATGTGAAAATTAATGGTAGAAGTTGCTGGAGTGTGTCATGTTCAATCTCCAGCCACATCTACCCCAAAAGCTCTTTTCTCTTTGATTTAGCCAGAAGGAACCTCTGGATGAGCATCTCTGTATAAAGCTCCTGTTGCTTTCTAAAGTTGGTTGTTCCAAATGGGAGATGTCCGTGTTCTTCATGCACTTCATGATTGAAGTGTTGGCCATGGAACTGCACAAGGTGTCCAGGGAAGCTGTGGCTGCCCCTGGATCCCTGGAAGTGTCCCAGGCCAGGCTGGACAGGGCTTGGAGCACCCTGGGATAGTGGAAGGTGGGACTGGATCATATTTCATGTCCCTTCCAACCCAAACCATTCTGGGATTCTGTGTTCAAGGCATAGAGAACTCGTCCTAATAACAAATTTAAGCAGTTGTTGAAGCAACATCCCCTGATGTTTTGTACGGAGCGTCTTAAATAAAAATCAAATGTCCAGCATCCTACAAAAATATCCCAGACATTCATTTTTGTCCTGCTGTAGTATGATAATGCTATCCAGGATAATATTCCTGTTCAGCAGTGCCTGCATTGGGATTATACAGCGAAAATACGTTAAACCAAACATTCCAATTCTGGGAGCCGTGCCTGAGCTTTGCTTTTGGTTTTTAGGGATGAACACATTGGAGCAGGTGGTTTTTTTTGTGGGATGACAGTGAGCTGGAGCCCTGGGGTGTCTCACAGAGCTCTGGGGTGTCTCACAGAGCTCTGGGGTGTCTCACAGAGCTCTTTTCTCCTGCAGAATCTGTTGTCCTCGGTATGGGGAGAGGAGACAGACGGAAAGCGACTGGGGCAAGCGTTGTGTGGACAAGTTTGACATCATCGGGATAATCGGAGAAGGGACGTACGGGCAGGTGTACAAAGCCAAGGACAAGGACACAGGTGAGGATGGCTCCAGGTAAATTCCATTTCAGGGCTCTGGGGGTGTGCTCAGCTCCCTGCCAGTGCTGCTCCACGGTGACGGATACCTGCAGAGTGAGGAGTGACTCCAGCCCTGGGATAAGCACTTCTATCAGGTGTTTTCCAAAAGGGGCAGAAGAGCAGGAGCTCTGGGATCCTGAGTTTAGTGCCCAGGTTCCTGCTGTGCTCTGCTGGTGTGATCCTGTGCCCTGGGGTGTGGTTTGGCACCTGGGCAGAGGTGCCAGCTGAACCCCTGCTTTTTAAACAGTCAGACTTTACTGCAGCAGAGCTTGGGAAATTCATGGGTAAACTTCTGTTCCCCCTTGGTGCTGGAGCAGGTTAGGGAATGCACAGGTGTCATGTGAGAACTCGAGGCAGAGCAATTGAACTCAAAACGAGCAGGGAGGTAACTAAAACTGCCTCTGCTGTCTCTTGGTGGGCATTTTCCCTGCTTGGGGCTGCACCCAACTCACCTGGGAGTGCAGGTGAGCAGGTTGTGACCTCGCTGTGGCCTGGCAGGTGAGCTGGTGGCTCTGAAGAAGGTGCGCCTGGACAATGAGAAGGAAGGATTCCCCATCACAGCCATCCGGGAGATCAAAATCCTGCGGCAGCTCATCCACCGCAGCGTCGTCAACATGAAGGAGATCGTCACGGACAAACAAGATGCACTGGATTTCAAGAAGGACAAAGGTAGAGTTGGCTGCAGGGCTGCTTTCCATTCACCACAGATGTGGTGCAAGCCTTTGGTTGATTGTAAAACTCGGCTCTGGGGTAGATTTGCTTCTTTGTGTTTCTCCGAAAAGGTTGGATCTGGCCTCACCTCTCAAAGGACAGGTTGCAGTTTGAGTGAGTTGATCAGAGGATGATTGCAGTCCTGCAGAGTCGTGGAATAGCAGTCTTAAAGAAAAAAAGCCTTTACAGGGTCACTTCTAACAGGGATTAGTGGCAACAAACTTACTAATAGTGTGAAAAGTCTTAAGACCTCAGTCACTGTGGAACAAGAGAGTTTTAGCATCCCAGTGGGTCTTGTTTGGGGCCTTCTCTTCCAGGAGAGAGAAGGGAACAACCCAAACACAAGTTCAGACCATGCATGGCAGTGATCTCTTCAACAAACTCCCTTGTAAGAAAATAACCAAAGCACGTANGCAGAGTCATGGAATAGCAGTCTTAAAGAAAAAAAAACCTTTTTGGATCTGACCTCACCTCTCAAAGGACAGGTTGCAGTTTGAGTGAGTTGGTCAAAGGATGATTGTATTCCTGCAGAGTCATGGAATAGCAGTCTTAAAGAGAAAAAACCTTTTTGGATCTGGCCTCACCTCTCAAAGGGCAGGTTGCAGTTTGAGTGAGTTGATCAGAGGATGATTGTAGTCCTGCAGAGTCATGGAATAGCAGTCTTAAAGAAAAAAAGCCTTTACAGGGTCACTTCTAACAGGGATTAGTGGCAACAAACTTACTAATAGTGTGAAAAGTCTTAAGTCCTCAGTCACTGTGGAACAAGAGAGTTTTAGCATCCCAGTGGGTCTTGTTTGGGGCCTTCTCTTCCAGGAGAGAGAAGGGAACAACCCAAACACAAGTTCAGACCATGCATGGCAGTGATCTCTTCAACAAACTCCCTTGTAAGAAAATAACCAAAGCACGTAGGTAAACGGGGCCAGAACTTCAGAGGAATTTCTTTGGAGTGTACCGTTAATTTCAGATGTCAGCTTGGTGGGGCTGCTTTGTTGATTTTGGGGCTTTTTTACCCCTTGAGGGAAAAGGACACCCAGTAAGCCCAAACCATCACAGGACTGTGTTAAAAAAGACAGCTCCAGCAGAATAGTGCACAAAAGACTCTTTCAACAATCAAATCTCCTTTCATTCCTCCTCTTTTTTTGTGTCTCTCCTTTTGTTTCCAACCATTTCTCTGTTTATTGTCCCAGGTGCCTTTTACCTTGTGTTTGAGTACATGGACCATGACCTAATGGGGCTGCTAGAATCTGGCTTGGTACATTTCTCAGAGGACCATATCAAGTCTTTCATGAAACAGTTAATGGAGGGGCTGGATTACTGTCACAAAAAGAATTTCCTTCATCGAGACATCAAGTGCTCCAACATCTTACTGAACAACAGGTAACCTGGCAGTGGATCCACTTCTCTTTTCCTCGTGCTCTCCCTGGGCTCAGCTGAGAGCACCCAGTGCTGTCCTCACCTTGGCTGTGCTCAGGAGCAGGAGCTCTGAGAAGAATCTTGTCTGTAATTACAGTTAAATGCCTGGATATCCACCTAAAAATTTTCTCTGGGATGCTGGCCTGTTGGAAAGGGTTTGTGATACAGATGGCACTGAATTATTGGTGCTTTTTGGTGGTTTTTTTAAGTTTTGTATTTCTTTGAAGCATTCAGTCAGAAGTGGAGAATTAAGCCTGGCATATCCAGCAGTAATTCCTGCACATGGGGCTTTGTGAGGCCTTTCCTCACCCTTTAACTGGGGTTTAAGTAAGAGTTGGGTTCTGATGTGTCCCTGGCAGCTCAGTACATTCTGTAATTCTGGGATTTAACTGTGATTTAAACCTGGGACTGGTTTTTTTGTCTTTCAGTGGGCAGATCAAACTTGCAGATTTTGGGCTCGCCCGACTCTACAGCTCGGAGGAGAGGTGAGGAAGGGGAAGGGGCTTACCTGGGTGGGATGAGCTTCTTTCTTCCTTGTATCCACATAATCCCTCACTTGGAAGTCCTCACAAATGATTTCCAGTGGTATCACCCAACTCCAGCTGTTGGACAAAGACACTCCTGGCTGGTATCAATAACTTTTCATTAAAAAGCAGCTCATGAGGAGCCAAAACTTCTCTGCTGACCTTTGACCTGCCCTGGAGCAGGCTTTGCTCCAAGATCAGTCACCATTCAGTGATGGCAGCCTGCTGAGGGTCAGGGATTTTCAATCTTGGGTACCTACAACAAGTCCTGATTCCTGTAAAATCCATGGTCCCTCCTCAGCCGTTTCTAACTCATCTGGTATCTCTGGAAGTGCAGACACTTGAAACCCCCCCTGCTGCCACTGACAGGCATAACTGCAACTGGGGAGTAAAACCGAGCAGTTTTTCAGGGTTTTGTGGCTCTTGGGGTGAGTTTTTATTGGTTTTTTTATTGCTTTGCAGCCGTCCTTACACCAACAAAGTCATCACGTTGTGGTACCGACCCCCAGAGCTGCTGCTGGGGGAGGAGCGTTACACCCCTGCCATCGACGTGTGGAGCTGTGGGTGAGTCCTGCTGGGCCTTCCCTGCCTCTGGAACCAGCTCCTGAGCATTCCTGGGGGAGCTGCTCCCTGATTCCTGCCAGTTCTCACAGCTGGATCTGTCCCAGCCACGCAGAGTGGTAGGATGAGACAGGAATACTTCACAGTGCTGTGATGTGAGTGGTAGGGGGGTGTCACCTCATTCATACCACTTAGTGAAAACTCCTAGAATGAGGTTTTCCTTGGTTTTGAAATGAGAAAGGGTAAAAAATAAAATTTTCACTATTTAAAATACAAAGCAACCTGATACTGATGTATCCTTGAGATCAAGAAGAGGGGTGACACATTTGTCCTGTGCTGCTCACTCCTTCACTGTGTTTCTTAGAGAATTTTTCTCTAAACTCTTTAAGTTGTAGTTTGCCACTGATTTTTTTTTTCCAGCTAAAACGTTTTTAAGTAGAGATTGCAGGTTTCAGGAAGTTTCAGTAGTATAGGAAGCCTGGGGAGCAGGAGTCTGGGCAGTTCAGCCACAAAGATGAAACATTTTTCTGAGTAATTTAGAAGCAGAGACTGGAGGATTCAGCTGTCAGAACTGAGGCTGGATTCCCCAGACCGTGCACTTCCCACTGGGATATTCCCAGCTAAACTTCAGCAGGGTTTATAACACAAACAGAGCTTGGTAAAACCAGTAATTAATTGTAATTAGTGACTGTGAGACCCAGTTGCTGCTCAGTTCCTGCTCCACGTGCATGGATTGTATCCCCCCAGCTACTTCTGGCACTGATTCCTGGTGGCTTAAGGGGAGATGTTGAGGACTGCAGGAGTCAGAGCTGCTCCCTCTCTCCCCTCTTCCCCTCCAAGAGCTCTGTGTGCCCCCAATCCAGCTCCTCTGCTGACCCTGGCATCCACAGGCAGCTGGGCATGGCTCGGGCCAGCAGAGGGAAGTTAAAAATCCAAACAAAAGCTGAACCTGGAGGAAATGAGAGCTCTGGCTCTTTGTCACATTGACACATCCTCCTTTCCCTGCAAAGAGTTAACGTGTCAGGGGCTTCCTGCATGAACCAGCCACTTGCAGGGAGGTGATTCCCAGGAGCCCGGGGCTGGGGACTCCGTACACACAGGTCACTTTGTCACTACAAGCCCTGATGCAAATCACTCTCCTCAGGCAAAGCTGCTCCTCAGCACAAACACTGCCGTGTTCAGACGTTCATCCCCAGGGTTTGCTGTCGTGACCTCTTGCTTTTCCTCCTTCCAGCTGTATCCTCGGGGAACTGTTTACAAAGAAGCCTATTTTTCAAGCCAATCTGGAACTGGCTCAGCTTGAATTAATCAGGTAAAGCTTTGCACACTCATGTCTGTGAGGGGAGGTGCTGCAGGAGCTGCTCGTGCACACAGGCAGCGAGTTAGAAGAGCCCTTATTCTCCAACCTGCCTGGAAAATAGGGCCAGGAATGCCTGGGAATGCAAATGGGAATGGTCAGGTGTCCACACCTACATCAGGTGTGTGGTTGCTGATTTGTGTACCCTCAGTAAACTTTGCTGTTTGCCGAGTCCAAAAATCACGAACCTGGATTGCTTCTCACACTGAAAGTTTTAATCCTGGAATGGTTTGGGATGGAAGGGGACCTTAAATTCCATCCAGTGCCACCCCCTGCTATGGGCAGGGACACCTTCCCCTATCCCAGGGTGCTCCAAGCCCTGTCCAACCTGGCCTGGAACACTTCCAGAGGTGTTAAGTCCACAGCTTCTCTGGGCAACCTGGGGGCCTCACCACCCTTAATTGTAAAAATAATAAAATTTAGTGAGTTTGGAAAATTTAAGAAACATTAACATTTTAAAATTTCTAGTAAGAAAAATAAAACTCCATCGTACTGGATGGTTTATAAGGTTCAACTTACCAATCAAGCTCAGCATTTTCCTCTTCCTAACACCTCATCTAAGCCGTGCCCAGACCTGGCTTATTCCTGCAGCGGGTGGCTTAGGAAGGTGTTTTCCCTGGGGTTGGAGGTTCTGCTCCTCCTGGCTGGATTCCACCTGGCTGACTGTGCTTCCCTGCTCCCCAGCCGGCTCTGTGGGAGCCCCTGCCCAGCCGTGTGGCCAGATGTCATCAAGCTGCCCTACTTCAACACTATGAAGCCCAAGAAGCAATACCGGCGGCGCCTGCGCGAGGAGTTCTCCTTGTGAGTCGGGATGGGCTGGGATGGACTCCCTGTCCCTTCTCTAAATACCTCATCTGCCTCCAGAGAGGTTCCCTGGAGCTGGGGACTGCACTGGGAGCTCCCCTGGAAGTGTGGCATCCTCGGGGTGCTGGCACTGCCTGGCTTCAGGGGGTGTTTTCCGGGGCGGGGTTTGGTTTGGGATAATCTTGGGGCAGTTGTGGGAGAGGTGCTTCTTGTAAATGGCAAAATACAGAGTGGAATATTGTGGAATATCCTCATCTGGAAGGGACTCACAGGGATCATCCAGTGCAGCTCCTGGCCCTGCACAGACACCCCAAAATCCCACCCTGTCTCTGTTGTCCAAACACTCCTGGAGCTCTGGCAGCCTCGGGGCCGTGCCCATTCCCTGGGGAGTCTGTTCAGTGCCCCACCACCCTCTGGGGAAAAACCTTTCCCAAAATCCATCGTAAACCTCCCTGGCACAGCTCCAGCCACTCCCCGTGGCTGATGCCTGCCCTGCTGATGCCTTTGAGCTCTGCTGCATCACGAGCAATGAACTCTGGCTGCGTGGATTCCTCTTAGGCCCGAGGTTCTCCTCTGACACTGATCTTCTCCACGTGTTTTCCATGAACTCATCCGTGTTTCCCACTCTCCCCACAGCATTCCCTCGTCTGCCCTGGACCTGCTGGACCACATGCTGACTCTGGACCCTGGCAAGCGCTGCACAGCAGAGCAGGCCCTGCACAGTGATTTCCTGAAGGACGTTGACCTCAGCAAAATGGCACCTCCAGAGTAAGTCCCAGCTGCCATCCCCCTGCCGTGAGCTTTGGGAAGGAGACAAGGTGGTTTTTTCAGTCAAAATTGTGATTTCTGGGTTCTTCTCTCGACTCTCCCCTTGTATTTGGTCATGGGGTTGAGCAAATGGTTTTTCCTGTGCTGTTGGTTTTGTGCCTGAGAGCAGGCTGGGTTTATAAAGCCCAGTTTAATGTTTGTGAGGTGCTCTAAAACTCTGCTGGAAGATGTGCAAGAGTAGGTGTAGCACACCCCTGACTCTGCCATGGAGAAGTGCTCAGGCCTCATTAAGGCTGTGTGTTAATTGACTGCAAGGGTTGAGCAGTGTCACTCAATTTTCTCCCACTCCAATCAAGCAGATGATAAAACTCTGACTGGTTTGTGTGCAGGTGGAGCCGCAGCTTCTAAGATCCCTGTTTCCTTCAGAATTCCTCAAGGCAGGGCCTTTCCTAAAGCTCCCAGACTCCCAGAGCTTGGTGGACTTGCACTCACGGGTTTTGTGTGTCCTGCAGTGAGATCCCAGTGCAAAGAAAATTATTTTTATGCTGCTTTTCCTGGCTCCAGTTTCTGCCCCTTCCTGTAATCGTCTGGCTGCAGGCAGGAATCATGGAACCCCAGGGTGGTTTGGTTGGAAGGAATGTCAGAGCTCATCCAGTCCCACCTCTCCCACAGGCAGAGGCACCTTCCACTATCCCAGATAGCTCCAGCCTGGTTTTGGGCACTGCCAGGGATCCAGGGGCAGCCACAGCTGCTCTGGGCACCCTGTGCCAGGGCCTCCCCACCCTCACAGGGAGGAATTCCTTCCCAAAATCCCCTCCTGAATCCATTTCTCCATCTGTAAAACTGAAGCAGCATTACACAGATCTATAAAGTTGCATCATGGAACGGTTTGGGTGGGAAGGAACCTTAAATCCCATCCAGTGCCACCCCCTGCCATGAGCAGGGCCACCTCCCATACCCCAGGTTGCTCCAAACCCCATCCAACCTGGCCTTGGACACTTCCAGGAACGGGGCTGCTCTGGGCAACACCATCTGTGCTGAGAGCTCCCTGTGGGTTTTGAGGATTCCCTTGGTTTCCCTGCCATGTTTTTCACTCTCCTGTTGCTCTCTCGCAGCCTCCCCCACTGGCAGGATTGCCACGAGCTGTGGAGCAAGAAGCGCCGGCGGCAGCGGCAGAGCGGGATGGCCGTGGAGGAGCCTCCGGTATCAAAAGTTTCTCGGAAAGAAACTACCTCTGTTACAAGCACAGACACTGTGAAAAACAACAGCAGTCCTGTGCCCCCCCAGCCTGCCCAGCTCAAAGCAGAGCCTGGCGCTGCAGATGCAGTAGGTCAGTGCCCACCTGGGTCTGGAGAAGGCTCCCGGTGTGTTCCCTCCCTGGGTGTGGGAGGTTTGTGTCTGTTTTTAAGTCAGTCTGGTTCTTTCACCTCTAATTCTGCAGAAAGGGCATTCCAGGCTCTTCCTGTCCTCGTTTCTTTTTCTTTTTTTTTTCTCCTCTCTCTGCTGTGAAGACGCAGAAGGTTCTGTCTGGTCTTCAGAAGTCACTGATGAGCTGCCTGTGAATTTGTTCTGAGCTGTGTTATTAGTTCTAAAAGAGGCTCAATGATGAAAGGAGTCATTGAGTCACTTCAGCCAGTGGAGGAACAAATCATAGGAATCATAGGCTGGAAGGTTGGAGCCACGTCCAGGGAGTGCAAACGAGCTGAAATTTGATCTTGTTGATAAACTATGAAGATTAGGTGTGGGAAGTGTCAGGCTGGTGGGCAAAAATGTACATTATTGCACTTTGTTGCAGAAAAGGTCATCCAGAGTGGCAGGACCTGGCCTTGTGCACTGTTCCAAGCAGTGACCGACCCCCCTGTGTCTAGAAAATAGTTGGAGGGGAGGAATGTGGATTTGCACAAAGCTGCCCTGATTGTTCTGTGGAAGCCTTACAAAAACCCAGATACGGGCTAAGGCTTCCTTTGTGTCCGATGCTGTGCTGACAAGTAACAAGGAAGACAGTTCTTGCTCCAGGGAATGCACAATCCATGTGTTCAGTGAAACATGGCAGATGGACAAAAGGTGGTGCTTGGATTAACAAACAGCTGGGAAAAGAATGTCCCGTTCTCCATTGCCTACCAGCAAGAAAAGCTCCATTTTAAGCTGCCAAAACCAAACCCTTGCACCCTTATTCCCAAAAAGTTCCAGCGTCACTGGCAGTGTGAAGGGACACCCTCGTCACTTGTCACTCGGGCTGCGAAGGGAGGTGATGCCACTCCCAGGATGTATTTTAGGATAACCTGGATCCTTGCAGGTCAGGACAGAGTCCTGTGATGCCAGGCCAGCTCCCAGCCAGGAATTGCCTTCTACCTGACCTAATTCCTTGTGCTGCGTCAGGGAACACGCCCTTCCTCCATCCCAAAGAGCAGCTCAGCTCCATCCTGAAACCTTCCCAGAGCAGGAGGGGGTGATCTGGATCTGTGGGGACCTCAGGAGGGGTCGAGCTGTGATTGCCCTGCTGTGGGCTCGGGGCTTCCATTACCATCGTGCCCCCTCACCCCCCCACCATAACCCGGTATCCTTGGGATGCCCCCGCTTCCCAGTCCTGGGAACGGGGCAGTTGGGCTTGGCTGAGCTGATTCTGAGCAGCAGCCACGTGTGCCATGGTTTTGGGGAGGTTTGGGGGCCGTGCAGCAGCAGCAGCTCTGTGGGTGCAGTGTGTGTGCAGTACCACGGGGTGCTGCTGCCGTGCCGCCGGAGCGGGGGCTGGGAATGCCGGCACCGCATCCCGAAATCCTCCTCTCGGAGCATCCCCTGCCTTCCCCCAGCCCGGGGACACGGCCGAGGGGTCTTCCAGTGCTGTGGGACATCAACGAGGGGTCGTCAGTGCTGTGGGATGTGTGATTTTAGCTGTGGGATGTGGAGAAGGGGTGTTCCTGGCTCTGGGATGTAGAAAAGGGGTGTTCAGTGCTGCGGGATGTGAAGACAGGATGGTCAGTGCTGAGGGACATGGAAAAGGGGTATTCAGTGATGTGGGACATGGAAAAGGGGTGGTCAGTGCTGTGGGATATGGAAAAGGGGTATTCACTGCTGTGGGACATGGAAAAGGGGTATTCAGTGATGTGGGATGTGGAAAAGGGGTTTTCAGTGATGTGGGACATGGGACAGGGGTGTTCAGTGCTCAGGGACATGGAAAAGGGTTGTTCCTGGCTGTGGGATGTGGATCATGGCTGTGGTACATATGGAAGGGATATTCCTGGCTATGGGACATGGAGAAGGGATGGATCCATGGCTATAGGATGTGGAGAAGGGGTATTTATTGCTGTGGGATGTGGATCATGGGGAAGGGACGTTCCTTGTTACGGGACGTGGAAAAGGGGTGTTCATTGCTGGGGGATGTGGATCATGGCTGTGGGATGTAGGGAAGGGCTGTGGGACCTGGGGAAGGGATGGGCAGGGCTGTGGGGAGGGGATGAGGGGAGNATTCCTGGCTGTGGGATGTGGATCATGGCTGTGGGACACGGGGAGGGGACATTCCTGGCTGTAGGATGTGGATCATGGCTGTGGGACATGGGGAAGGGATGTTCCTGGCTGTAGGATGTAGGGAAGGGCTGTGGGACCTGGGATAAGGGACATTCCTGGCTGTAGGATGTGGATCATGGCTGTGGGACGTAGGGAAGGGCTGTGGGACATGGAGAAGGGACATTCCTGGCTGTAGCATGTAGGGAAGGGCTGTGGGACCTGGGATAAGGAACATTCCTGTCTCTGGGACGTGGGGAAGGGCTGTTCACTACCACATGCCCTGCCACGACCCCAAACCTCACCTCCCTGGTGGTGCCCCCCGTGTGTCCCGCAGGCCTGGGCGACATCACCCAGCAGCTGAACCAGAGCGAGCTGGCCGTGCTCCTGAACCTGCTGCAGAGCCAGACCGACCTGAGCGTGCCCCAGATGGCCCAGCTGCTCAACGTCCACTCCAACCCCGAGATGCAGCAGCAGCTGGAGGCTCTCAACCAGTCCATCACGGCCCTGACCGAGGCCACGGCGCAGCACCACGAGCCCCCGGCGGCGGCGGAGGAAACGGTGGAGGAGGCGCCCGCGGAGGTGCCGGAGGAGCAGCAGACTCCGGACGCAGCCAGCGCTCAGGGAGACATGCAGAACGTGCTGGCCGTTCTGCTCAGTCAGCTCATGAAGAGCCAGGAGCCTGGGATAACCCTGGAGGAGAGCAACGGGGAGAAGAGCAGCGAGCAGCGGGGGCCCAGGAAAACCCCGACGAGGCATCCCGAGGAGAGCACAGGTAAATAAACGCACCTGACGTGAGCGCTGAGAGGATCCCAGCGAGTGCTGCTGGGTTGAGCTGCAGCCAGGAGGCCTTGGAGCGTTGGGGGAGAGGCAGCAGGGAGTGGATGGGAGGAGGGAAGGGGGTAGGATGTGGTCGGACCTCAGGAGAAAAGATCCTCTCCCTGCGGTAAGTGCTGGACTGCTCAGGAGGTTGGAACAGCTGCAAACAGCCAAAACAGGCAAATATTTACCCTAAAATCCACTGCTGTGAGTGGGCCAGTGAAGATGAATTTGAGGTTTTGGGGTTTGCCTAAAAATGATTGGAGGGTCAGTTCTTCCCCAAACCCCCCAGCAATCAGTTTGCACGTCCCAGGGAGTTTTTTTGCACAGGATGCTGCTGCATCCCTGCGTTTTTTCCCAGCTCTTTTTCACCATCCCCTCCCTGCCCTCTTCAAAAAAAAAAAAATTAAAAATAAATAAACCTGCAGAGATGATTTTAAAGACCTGAAATAGCAGTGAGTGCTAAAGGGAGGGATAGTGGCAGCTGTGTAGGTAAAACCTGGGCATCCACTAGTTCCTCATTCTACCCAGAGCTGATTTTTGAGCCCTGAAACTCAGCAGCTCCTGAAGCTGAACCAAACTGCTGCTTCTTAGAGTTTAAAAAACCCTGCTTGTGTCAGTGAGCTCTCGGATTTCCTTTCCAAAGGTGAGTGTAAATGTCTCCATGTCTTTTTTTTTTTTGTTTCTGTTGATTTTTTGAATTTATTAGCAACAGCCTGTGACGACCTCACCAAATTGTAGAAGCGCCTCCTGAGTATGTCTCAGACTCTCCGGGGAGCCTGTTTTGGCCCGATCCCACCTCCTGCAATGTAGCTGAACGTGCTGTGTTCTCGTGCCTTCAACACCCGCCCACCACGAGCCAGTTGTGATCGTGCTTTTTTTTCTTTTTTTCTTTTTTNTTTTCTTGTTTTTTTTTTTTTTTTTTTTTTTTTTTTTTCCCCCCCTTTTTTTTTTTTTTTTTTTTGTTGTTGTTGCCCTAGTCCTGGAAGATAACTAGGTTACTGTAGAGCAGATGGAATTCGATGCCGTTGTTCTCTGTTGATAATTCTTTGGAATGATTTGCTGTCCCCCAGATCAGCTTGGCTTTACAAATTTACCTGAAGATTGTTTTTGTTTTTTTTTTTTTTCGTTGTTGGTTTATTTTTCTGGATTTCAATACAATCTAGTTTTCAAAGTGGACTGACGGATACGGGTGGAGGGGTGGTCCTGGAAGACTACTGGTTTTCACAATAAAGTTTGACCTTTTTAATAACCAGTTTTGCCAATGATTTGAGGATCTGATTCCAACAAGGTGTCCGTGGGCTCTGCCATCGCCAGTAATTCCTTCCCCTGTGGGCGAGGGAGAGGAGGCAGCTCAGGTGTGTTGCTCCAGAGGAGGCAGGGCTGGTCTGGGGAGCAGAGCAGGGGTCGTGTCCCCTCCCTGCCGCATTGTTTTCTGCGGTGTCACCTGTGGTGTCACCTGGAGCCGTGGCACTGCCTTAGGGGCAGGGTCGGTGCTCTGCTCCCTCTCCCACCTCCCTGGGACACAGCAGGGGGGGCCGGGGGTGTGACGGAGCTTTGTTCTTCCAGGAGGGAAACAAACCCTGATCCGGGAGGGCCTCGGGGGTGAAGGGGCAGGGGGGAGGCCGCAGAAGGTGCTCAGGACAGTCTGTACGAAAATATTCGCGGGGCGAGATTGCAGCGGGGCTGGGGGGGTGGCAGCGGGCAGGAGGGGGTGTCCCGCTGCCCTGGGGTGCCCTGGGGGTGCCCTGGGGCACTCAGGAGCTGGCACCTGTGTTTGTCCAGGCCAGCACATCCTGAGCCATCCCCGGAGCTGGAACCGGGCAAAACCTCATCCCTGGCGTGTGGCTCCACATCTGCCTCCCACTGGGAATTAGCCTTTGGTCCGGGAGCACAATTCCCCGCACGGGTGCCCAGGTGTTAGGACAGCTGTTACCGCCGAGCTGGGTTCGTGGGGCCGGGGTGAAAGCGTTAATGACCGTTGTTAATGAACTTGATCTCGCAGCCAGCCTTTAAAACTCTCCCTCCGCCTCTTCCCAGAGCATCCCACAGCTCCGGGGCGGCCTCGGCAGGGCTTGGTTTGGTTTGCTTAAAGAAATGTCTTTGTGTCTGTTTGAAACGGTGTTTTAAAGAAGTCACCCCTTCCACAGCGTGTCCTCCCGGCATTGTCCCACCAGAGAAGAGACCCCCCGAGCCCCCCGGACCGCCGCCGCCTCCTCCCGTGCCCGAAGGGGATCTCTCCGGCGCAGCCCAGGAGTTGAACCCGGCCGTGACGGCTGCTCTGCTCCAGCTCCTGTCCCAGCCCGACCCGGAGCCGCTCGGCCTCGCCACGCAGGAGCCGCCAGCCCCGGATTTCGGCCGCTCGCAGCCCTCCAGGACTTACAGCACCGACAGCTCCGAGGGGGGATTCGGTGCCGAGGAGCTGAACGCGCCTCAGACTCTGCTAGAACCTTCTGCCCAACCCCTGGGGAAAAGCAGGACCTTCTTGGGCTCCGTGAGCCACCTCGGGGAGAGCAGCAGCTACCAGGGCACGGGCTCGGTGCAGTTCCCGGGGGACCAGGACCTGCGCTTCGCCAGAGCCCCCGGCAGCATCCACTCGCTCGGGCAATCCTTCGCCAAATCCGAGGGCGGCAACAACAACGCGCTGGTACATCCCGAGGCCAAAATGCAGAGTTACGGCGAGTTGGGGCCGGGGACGGCCGGTTCCAGTGGGGCAGGAACGGGTCACAGCTGGGGTGCCCCAACCCAGGCTCCGTCTTCCTACGGGAAGGCGTTCCGAGGGCCTGGCAGAGTGCCTCCGCGGGGGGGCCGGGGCCGGGGGGTTCCCTACTGAGATCCCCTTCGCCTCTCTCCTCCTTTAGCCACAGGACTTGATTTTTTCTTTTTTTTTTAATTTTTTTTTAATTTTTTTTTTTGGCCAGAGCGAGGTCTCGTCCGCATTTCAGCTGCTGCAGAGCTCCCCGTGCGTCCCTCCCTCGCTCGGGAGCTGCCAGAGGGTCCCTGCTGGCCTCTCGTGCTTGGTTAGTGACAGAAAAAAATCCCAATCCCGCAGGAAACTGAGCCAGGAGAGGGGGGGATGGATGGAAAAGTAAGGATGGAAGGAAGAAGGAATTTAAAAAATGCTGTTTCCCCAATCTGAGCACCGGAGTTTGCCGGTGGATCAGGGAGGGCTGGGGAGAGAGGCTGCTTCCCAAAGCGGTTTTTTTGTTGTTGTTTTGTTTGTTTTCCCCATTTCCTTAAGAAAGAGGAAAAAAAAAAAGAAAAAAAAATACAAATTAAAAGGGGAATTTATTGATGCAGAGGCACCTGGATGGGTTATCCCAGCAGCAGGGACCTGGGATGTGACACTGGTTGTGTTTGATTTATCCGATGTTGCTTTCTTTCCATGAAGCATCCAGTTTTCCCTCTGCTCCGGGGCCAGTCCTGTCCCCCGTGACAGCAGCCTTAGTACATTGATTTTTGGGAAGGGTCTCCGGGTGTTGGATCCCTCCTGCAGTAACTTTGCAGTGGGAATTGTCTTTCTTTTTTTTTTTTCTTCTTTTTTTTTGTCTTTTTTTTAACGTTTTCTTTTTTCTAAGAGCCGAGGAGAACACCTCCCTGAAAAACAGGGATTCCTGTCATTTGTAGCTTCCAGAACACTTTAAAGAATTTTAAAAAAAAAGGAAACAAAAATCCCAACATCTGGTGGGATTTGCCACCAGATGGGAGTGATTTGTCCCCGGAATCCTGGGCTGGTGCTGCCCATCCTGCCGAGGTCGGTCGCATCTCAGCCCTTTGAGGTTTTCCAGGTGTTCCTGTGTCATTTCCATGAGCATATTTCTATTTTTGGTGTTGTCAAGGAAGTATTTACGATGGATTTTCTCCTCCCACAGACCCTTGCGCTGTTCATTTCAATGAGACTTAAAAAGAGATGAATAAAACAAAGGTACCTATTTATCAGCTTTTTTTTTTTCCCAAGTAGGCCTTTCCTATGGAAAACATTTACTTTTAGAGCCGACAGTTCTGGAGTGTTAAAGGGGAGGGGAATTTTGGGGTGGGCCGAGAGACCTTCTTGCTACTAACAGGATTATAATTTCTTTTTATACAGAGAGAGAAATTTAAATAAATGCACCTGAATAGGTGATGCTTCTCCACCTGGGGAGATCCTGCCTTACCCAGCTTTGCCGTGGGAGGAAGGAAGGGAGAGAAACTAAATATATAAATATATTTTTTATTTTTATTTGCTGATGATGTGCAGGGACTGGCGGCTCCCAGCACTGAGGAGCGACGCTGTTCGCAGAATTCCCACTGGAAATTTGTAGGATTTGGGACTTTTTTTGTTGGTTTGGTTTTTTTTTTTTGACTTAGTTCATGCCTGACGTGCAGACAGAAAAAAAAAGAGAAGTTCTGTGAGACACAAAGTGCACTGAACCCACCAAGGGGCTTCAGGGGGGTTTAATTTCTCTATTTTCCCTTTTCCTGGCACCAGCTCCGGGCTGCCATGGAGCTGCTGCTGCTGCTGTTCCTTTTTTTCCCAATCCCACCCGCTTTGGAAGGAAAAGTCTCGTTCCTGTGCTGAATCCTCTTAGGAAACCGATGCCTATTTATTGTCTTTCCAAATTGGCACATTCCCAGGAAAGCTGCCGGGAACGAGCCGTCCTCGACCTCCCGCTCCTCGTGCCGGTGTCATCCCGGCTTTGGGGCCCAGTTTGGGGTGGTTGGTCCCAGTTTAGGGATCATAGTCCCAGTTCAGGGGTCATCAGTTCCAGTCTAGGGGTCATCAGTTCCAGTTTAGGGATCATAGTCCCAGTTTAGGGGTCATCAGTCCCAGTTTAGGGATCATAGTCCCTGTTTAGGTGTCATAGTCCCAGTCTAGGGGTCATAGTCCCAGTTTAGGGGTCATAACCCCAGTCTAGGGGTCATCAGTTCCAGTCTAGGGGTCATCAGTCCCAGTTTAGGGATCATAGTCCCAGTCTAGGGGTCATAGTCCCAGTTCAGGGGTCACAGTCCCAGTTTAGGGATCATAGTCCCAATTTAGGGGTCACAGTCCCAGTTTAGGGATCATAGTCCCAATTTAGGGGTCACAGTCCCAGTTTAGGGGTCATAGTCCCAGTTTAGGGCTCGTCAGTCCCAGTTTAGGGGTCAGAACCCCAGTTTAGGGTGGTCTCTCCCAGCTGGGTCTCCCAGGGCCGCTCTGGCACAGCTCCATCTCTTCCAGCAGGGCTGGGAAGGGGCCGAGGGCCCGGCAGTGACACCGAGGGCTCCTGTCCCCTGTCCCACTCCAGGGAGGATCCCATTATTCCACTCCCAGTGGCTTTTCCTAACTGGTCCCAGCACCAGCCTTCCAATCCCTGCCAGGGGCACTCGGGGGCTGGGGGGGCCCAGCCTGGCCAGGTCCCGGGGGGGCTCTGGGGTCACTTCTGGCTTCCAGCACCTCCTATTCTTTTATTTCCCCCCCCTCTTTTTTTTTTTAATTTTAAATTTTACCTTTTCTCCAACGCTCTGCACGAAGCAGACAAAAAGATTCACGGTTTTGGGTGGGATTTGTGCAGTTGGAAGGATTTAAGCCGGTGCAGTTACAGACAAGGGGGTGAGGGCAGCTCCCCCTTTCTTCCCCCCATCCCAGCTCTGGGTTCAATCCCAAACTCTCCCGCTGTAGCAGTTCCCAGCAGAGAAGCCTCTGGTCAGCCTCTTACTGTACCTCTCCCGAGTTTCCTTTGGAGACCGAGCGCGCCTTTTTTCGGTTGTACCTTTGTCTCTGTACAGATATTTTGTAATATATTAAAATTTTTTTCTTTTCAGTTTATAAAAACGGAGAAGTGGAGATTGGAAAAATTAAATATTTCCTGTTACTGTATCTCGGTTGCCTTTTGTTCCGTTGCTTCCCGTAGCCTTTGGAATCACACGGTAACTTGTGTTTTCCTTGGAAAGCCTTTTATTCCCTCCTGCTGAGAGGGCTGGGATTTGGCATTGCCAGCCTCTGCAAGCCCCCAAATTCCACTCTCTAATTAAGCTCCAAGCCCTCATTAGCCCTGGGTTTCCCCCTACTTGGAGGGGTGTTGGTGGGAAAAGCCCGAGCTGGAGCACGGGAGGGTTTGGTCAAGGTGGGAGTAGGAAACTCGGAGTTGATGGGAAGGTGGGAGAGGGGATGGTGCTGCAGGAGTGGGAAAGGGAAGGATTGAGGTCGAGGTTTGGCTCCAAAGCTTCTCCCAGCTCCTGGCAGCCCTTTGGGCACTGGGGAGGACCCCGGGGGGCCTGGAGGGGATGGATTGTGCTGCTCCAGCCCTGAGCTGTGAGGGCAGGGAGCTGTGCCCGTGTCATCCATCCCTCCATCCATCCCTCCATCCCTCCATCCATCCCTCCATCCCTCCATCCCTCCATCCCTCCATCCCTCCATCCATCCCTCCCTCCATCCAT
>VZRO01004173.1:32472-43159 GCA_013397915.1 Daphoenositta chrysoptera | reverse complement strand
TCCCAGCCTGTGACAGCCTTTGCGGGTCCCTCAGGTCCCTGCATCTCTCCACAGCCCTGTCCCTGCCACCACCTCTCCACAGGATGGCCTTGCCTGGGATAACCCGTCCCCATGGAGAGGCAAAGCCTGCGGCAGCTCCCTGCCAGCGCCCTCCTGGCACCGCCCGAGGGGTCCCAGCGGGAAGGAGCCCAGGCTGGGATCACCCCAGCCCTCACCTGCTCCCTTCTGGCCCCCTGGCACTGGTGGCACCCCATGGCTGGGGCACCTGTGGGGCTCCTGGAGCTGTGGCACCAGGGCTGGCAGTGGGGCAGACTGTCCCCGGTGTGGAGGCTGGGTTGAATTCCCCTGCTGGGAGAGGTCCAAAAACCTTTCCAGCGGGCTCCCAGCAGAGCAGAAGGGGAGGATTCATCACCCCTGAGCCGAGCTGGCCCCGGGCTCCCGCACGCTGCTGAAAATGCATCGGCTGCGCTCGGGCAGGCGGGGAAATCCCAATTCCGCAGCGCCGGGAACTGTTGGAGCTGCAGGAGCTGGGGGTGCAGGGCACAGCACCCACCCGGACATGTCCCCTGGCTGTGACCCTTCTCCGGCTGGGTGCGGTGACATGAAATGCGGGGGGAGCCTGAAAAGCAAGGTGGGGGTGTTGTGAGAGGGGGACAGGGGCAGGAAAAGGCTGGGGAGGGCTATGGGAGAGAGGAGTCCCCACACCCCAGGTGTGTCTGGATGCCAGGGAGACTGGGCTCCCTTTCCACCTGTGTGGGTGCTGGGATGGGGCACAGGGTGTCCCCAGCTGGCCCCGGAGGGAGCCTCCCTTCCGAAACAGCCTCAGCTATCGCCCTAAATAAGGAATTTCCTAAGCCAAGGGAATTCCTGGCCAGGAGTGTGGAGCCCCTTGGCCCAGGGCACCTCGCAGGGCTGGACAGGGCAGCCCTGCCAGGGTGACCCCCGGAAGGCAAGGACATGGGGCAAACCCTCACTGGACAAACCCTCACTGGGGAAACCCTCACTGGGGAAACCCTCACTGGAAAAACCCTCACTGGGCAAACCCTCACTGGGGAAACCCTCACTGGACAAACCCTCACTGGGCAAACCCTCACCGGGGAAACCCTCACTGGGCAAACCCGTCACTGGACAAACCCTTCACTGGGGAAACTCTCACTGGGCAAACCCTCACTGGACAAACCCTCACTGGGGAAACCCTCACTGGGCAAACCCTCACTGGGCAAACCCCTCACTGGGCAAACACCTCACTCCAGCCCTGCTCCAGGATTGGGAGATGCCCGTTCCACCTCCACCCCCTTCCTGAGGGCACCCCTTATATCTTTTGGAAAGGAGCCTGGCAAGGCTGGGCAGGTGCAGGGGCTGGGGATGGCACATGGGCACGGGAGGGAGCTGCTCTGGCAGGGCACATCGGGTAAGAGTGACCGTGACGTGGCAGTGTCCCCAGAGTGCTGGAACAGGATGGCTCTTGCTGTGACAGGCGACAAAGCTACAAAACCACCTTAAAATAGACTCCAGGAGGGCTTAGTCTCAAAGCCTATTATCTGCACTGAATGCCAGATTAGTGAGCAAAGCCCTCCTTGGGCTTTGGAAATGCTCTGCTAAGGAGGGATAATCATGTCATTGAGGCCCTCCAGGAGCCACCACGGAGGAGCTGGGGACAGCAGTGACCTCAGCAGATGCTTTATGTAAGGGGGATCAGGGCATTGGGGCACGGCCCCTCAGTTCAGAGGTTGCTTTCCACGGCCCCTGTCTCCGAGGATCATCCATTTCTCCACACCCTGTTCAGGGCTGTGTCCGGGCTGGCAGCACCCCCTGGCATGTCCCAGCCTCCCTGGAGCTCCACAAGGCACTGCCTGGGACGGGCCAGGTGAGCCAGGATCAGCCAGGCAGGGATTTCGGGAAAGCCCCGTGGCACAACTTTCCGTGGGCAGGAGAGGCAGAGGGTGAAGTGCCCCCTTCAGCACAACCCCACCCCGCTGCTCAGGGATGCTCCCTGCTCCATCCCTGGCTCTCGGGGCTGTTTCCTTCCCCCAGGTCCTGGCAGGGGATCAGATGTTCCATGCACTGCCTGGCCAGAGCACTTTCACTCCCACTGCCAGTCGATTATCGAGTCCATTAGGGAAGGAGAAAGTGGGAAAGCAGCGTGGCTCCCACTGCACTCTCCTTCCCCATCTCCCACTCTCCTTGCCCATTCCCCCCGGGACTCCTGTGCCAGCCTCAGGCTGACACGTTCAGCCTGACGGGAACACATTCCCTGAACGCCGTGGAACAGGCACAGCAAAGGCTTCTGGACAGGTGGGTTTATTTCGAGACCCCCCCAGTGAAATCACAGAAATTATGAGCAAGTTCCAGACCAGCTTTCACTGGGCCCTGCTCAATCCATCACTCACAACATCCATCTAATCACAGGATATTCCCGGCCTTTTGGGATTAGGTCTCTGTGTTGCTTTGGGGCTGGGATTTACGGATGTTTTATGGGTTCCAGGGAGGAAAAGAAGAAGCCTTTGCTCTTTATGGGGCGGCTTTTACGCGCTGCAGTTTCCACACCGCGTTTTTACTGCTCGCAATCCTGAGCCCCATCAATCCCGAGCGAGCACCGAGGGAAAGGCTCAGGGATGGCAGCAGGTACCGACAGCAGGCTCCAGGGGCTGGGAATGGGGGTTTGCTGGCATGGGGAGTGCTCGAGGAACAGGGGATTCCCTGGAGCCAGGCAGCCACAAATTCGGCTGCTGCCAGAGCCAGCTCAGGGCCCCTCCTGTCTTGAAGAGAGAACGAGGTGTCCCAGCCTGGAAAAGGCGAGGGAGAGTTTGTCAGGAGGATGCAGAGAGCTGGACGGGCTCCTCGTGCTGCCCCCAGTGCCACCCTGCAGACCTGGGCAGCTCCTCAGCAGCCAGAGGCAGAGGCACGGGCAGAGCTGACAATGACGGGGCTTTGCCTGTCCTGTCCTGGAGCCTGCTCAGGGAGTGACAGGAGCAGCCCAAAACCCACTGCTGGCTCTCAGGGATGTCCCCAGAGGAGTGCTCTGGACGGGAAATGACTGCACACAACGAGTTTGGAGGGGAGGAGCGCTGCCCTTCATCACCAGCCACTAGTGATTAATTGCAGGTATTGTGGGGAGGTCTGGCCAGAGCGAGGGCTCCTCCCCCAGGAGTGCAGGCACTGTGCCGGGGTCAGTCCCCATCCCGAGGGAGCGTCCCCAGATAAAATCCTTGTTCCAGCAGCAGTGAACTCCCTGTGCCTTTCTCTGCCCTTAACCGTGGGCAGCAGCTGGTTCCCTGCACATCATCACATGTTGTGTCTCACATCAGATAATTTGCTCCACAGCCTCAACGCACGTATCTTACAATATTTTGTCGCCCTTTATCACTGCAATTTCACTGCTATCATGGCCTAGTGAATCATTATTGATAGACCCTTAATATCAGTGCCGTTCCTCCAGAGGGATGGGTTTTAATGAATTTTCTCCTCGCCCCGCAGTGCAGCTGCACTCGGATACGGTTCAAGGGGTAGGGCTGGAGCTGCAGCGCCGAGCACATCCCACATGGTGCAGAGGTGACCGTGTGGAGCTGCCCTGTGCTTTATTCTCCAGCAGAGTGTGATTCCCGCGGTGGCTGTGATGCAGGGACACTCCCAGGCACTCGCACGCCTGGGGATGCCTGAGTTCCCACTGCAGCTCCACACCCGCTCCTCTCCGCCTGCTGGAGGGGTCTCTTTGAAGTGTTTTCATGTTCTGTTTTCCTTTCCAGAGGATGAACAACTCCAGGAGGTTCAAAGCAGGAGGTTTGCTCTCCTTTCACACCCTTATTTTCTGGTGCTGCCTTTGAAATAGCTCTGGAGGTGCAAAGCACAGCTTTGCCCAACCAACTGAGCCACCTTGACCTGTCACAGGCAGGCACAGTCACCTCGGGGGCACAGGGGCAGGCAGAGCAGCCACAGCCACATCTCCCACCTGGAGCTGGGGACGTGATGGATGCTTGGCTGAGGAAGGGGTGTTTTGCTGGAGTTCTTTGGACAGGTCTGAGGAGATGAACCCTGAGATTCTCCCCGGCAGCCTGAGCCCACGGTGGGTGCTGTGAGCAGAGCGCGGCTGGGCTGGGTGTGGAATTCCTGGCCTGGTTTCAGCTCCAGCCCAAGCTCCATCCTCCCGCCCGCTCTGCCCCGAGCCCCGGCGCAGGAGACAGGGTGCTGAGCCCTGTCTGTCTCGCAGCTTGTACAGTGTCTGTCACCGCGGGACGGTGACAGCTCGACGGGCTGGATGCACACAGCCCCCGGCTGCTCGCAGGAGGGGCTGGGGGCTGCACAGCCGTGACAGCTCTGGAAACACCCAGCGCTGGCACTCAGACAGCCCCGAGTGCCAGCTTTGCAGCTTGCCCTGCTGTGGCACCTCCCAAACCCACCTCAGGATTTCTTCTCCTGCAACGCAAACTTGGTTTAGGCCAGAGCAAAGCGGCTGCTTCCTTTTGTGGTATTTGCACATTAAAAAGTCCCTGAAGTGCTTTGCTCCTTTCATCTCCTGTGTGGAAAGTCCTGAGGGACACAGGAAGGGATGAAGGAAAGGGTCTAACCTCGCACCCGTGTGGCAGTGGAATGAGCGCAGTGCTGCTTCAAGGGTCGTGCTGTGGGGTACAAATCGGTGTGAGCAGGAACGTGACCTCTGGGGAGCTTGGCCGTGGAGCCAGGAGCAAAGTGAGCCAAGAAAAGAGTGGGAGAGTCAATCTGAGAGCCCCTGGGAGCTGAGGGGCGGCTCCTGCGGGCAGCTCGGCAGGGTCAGAGGGGCTTTGCTGCCCTCCAGCCCAGGGGGAGGCTCTCAGGACTGGCCCTGGTGGTTTCTCAGTGCTCAGAGAACTCGGGCAGGGCAGGCTGGGAAGGGCAGCACCAGCCCCTGTGCAGAGCAGCTCTTCCCGTGGGAATGGGCCTTTCCTTGGGAGAGGGCCTTTCTGTGGGAATGGGCCTTTCTGTGGGAATGGGCCTTTCTGTGGGAATGGGTCTTTCCTTGGGAAGAGGCCTTTCTGTGGGAATGGGTCTTTCCATGGAAAGGGGCCTTTCCTTGGGAATGGGCCTTTCATTGGGAAGGGGCCTTTCTGTGGGAATGGGTCTTTCCTTGGGAAGAGGCCTTTCTGTGGGAATGGGCCTTTCCTTGGGAATGGGCCTTTCTGTGGGAATGGGCCTTTCTGTGGGAATGGGCCTTTCCATGGGAATGGGCCTTTCCGTGGGAATGGGCCTTTCCTTGGGAATGGGCCTTTCCTTGGGAATGGGTCTTTCTGCAGGAATGGGCCTTTCCTTGGGAATGGGCCTTTCCTTGGGAATGGGTCTTTCTGTGGGAATGGGCCTTTCCTTGGGAATGGGCCTTTCCTTGGGAATGGGTCTTTCTGCAGGAATGGGCCTTTCCTTGGGAATGGGCCTTTCCTTGGGAATGGGTCTTTCTGTGGGAATGGGCCTTTCCTTGGGAATGGGCCTTTCCTTGGGAATGGGTCTTTCTGCAGGAATGGGCCTTTCCTTGGGAATGGGCCTTTCCTTGGGAATGGGTCTTTCTGTGGGAATGGGCCTTTCCTTGGGAATGGGCCTTTCCTTGGGAATGGGTCTTTCTGCAGGAATGGGCCTTTCCTTGGGAATGGGCCTTTCCTTGGGAATGGGTCTTTCTGTGGGAATGGGCCTTTCCTTGGGAATGGGCCTTTCCTTGGGAATGGGTCTTTCTGCAGGAATGGGCCTTTCCTTGGGAATGGGCCTTTCCTTGGGAATGGGTCTTTCTGTGGGAATGGGCCTTTCCTTGGGAATGGGCCTTTCTGTGGGAAGGGGCCTTTCTGTGGGAATGGGCCTTTCCTTGGGAAGGGGCCTCAGGGAGGGATTTGTCACACAACGCAAGGAGAAGGTGAATGCAGAGAAGAGCCTGTGGCTAACCTGGCATGAATTCTGTAATTTTGGGGGTGGTAAAGGGTTCTTGGAGGGATTCCAGGTTCTGAGGGGGAGCCAGGACACTGCACTGGGATGGATCCCTCCAGATCCAAAACGAGCTCTTGGGAAATCAGTTTGATTCACCAAGGAGGGCAAAGCAGGCAGCACGGGCAGCAGTGCCAGAGCTCCGGTGGTGCCCGGGTGGGGAGGTCGTGTCCAGCACCCACCTGGAGCTCACAGGGCTGGTGTGGGGTGGGATGAGAGACGTGGAATCATCGCAGAATCATGGAATGGTTTGGGTTGGAAGGGACCTCAAAGCTCATCCCATCCCACCCCTGCCATGGCAGGGACACCTCCCACTGTCCCAGGATGCTCCAAGCCCCGTCCAGCCTGGGCTGGGACACTCCCGGAGCTTTCCCCAAATTCCCCCAGCCCACAGCAGAGCCAAGCTGGGCTCATTGCTCTGCTCAGCCCGATGGAGAGAAGAGACTTGCTGAACACCGTGGGGAAAGAACCAGAGACTCAATTATAGCCGTGCATAGAGACACAAATTAATTAACTGAGTGTGGCGCGGGGGACGTTTCCCATGACCCGCAGAGAGGAGTTTCAGGGAGAAATGGCTGATGATTGATGCTCTCCTGTTCCTGCTGCATCAACAGCATCCTGGGAAGGGCTGCTTGGCAGAGAGAGCTCTTTACACATCTCCAGCCTGTGGCATACTCTGTGTTTAGTTTGCCACTGCTTTTCACCAGAGTTTCACAATTTCTGACGTCACCGAGGGTGGCACAGCCCATGTTTTCATCTGTGGTGAAGGAGCAGAAAGCGTGGCCAGAGCACGGAGAAGTTTTCAAAGAGTCAGAGCCAGCCCAGCTCCTTGCTTTGAGCTCAGCAAGGCGAAATGGCAGCTCCTGCTCTGCAAAATAACCTGTTTGGAAATGAATTCACACCGCAGAGGATGCAAGAAGGTGAGGGCTGGGTTAAGCCCCTCACTGCTGTGGTTGCAGGGTGGTTTAAAGAATGGAAAAATCAACACAGCTAATTGATACTTCACAAACCCACTGTGTAATGATAAACGGGGAAAAAAGGGTTGTCTCTGCTTGTTTTTAAAGGGGATTTCAGGGCAGTTCACTCACCACCAGGCAGGAGTCCAGCAGCTCGTGTGCTGCAGAATGAACAAAAGGAGAGATGTGAATACTCCGCAATAAAAATGAAGTTCATGGTCATGGTAACTTGGTATTTAAAATTTCGTATTTAATCGTGATGAGCAGCGTCAGCTGAAAGCAAGGATTGCTAGAGGATGGTGTCAACACTCCCCACACTCAGAATGAACAGATCCTTTTTCATTTCAGCTATAAAATGTGAGATTTCAATACCGAATCCTCACCTGGAGAGCACCGCTGGCTGGGGGGATCTCGCAGAGCATTAGGCAGAGCTCGGGGGAGCAAAGGTCAGGGATGGGTTTTGTACCTGTCACTTTGATAGGAGAATTTCTGCCTCCTCTCCCCGAGCATGGGCTGTGATTGACAGAGCTGCTGCTCGGGATGAGACCCTGCAAACAGGGCTGCAGCTGCTGAGAGGGGCTCGGGCTGCTCCTTCCCACCCCCGTGCCAGCACAGGGAATGTTCTTGGTGAGTGGGTCGGGTTCTGTGTGGTTATGTGGGCACCATTTTAAAATTCAAACGTCCAAGAGGAAGGCCCAGGCTGTGCTGCACTGGTTTCAGATGAACAGAGAAGGGTGGGATGGTTTGTGACAGCAACAGAGCTGGGGTGGGTGAGTGGGAAAAATGAGCCTTTGGTCACAGTAAAAACCATGGTGGTGGTTAAAACTTCGGTGGTGGTAAAAAACTCCAACATTTCTTCATTCCTGCTCTCCAGGCTCAGCTGTACAGGTGGCAGCACTGCTGGGGAGGTGACAGTGCCCACCCACCCTGTGCCAGGCGGGGGTTCCTGAACGGTGCTGTCCTCCTGCAGGCCAGAGGTGATCAGCACAGATTGAAGCAGTGCAGAGGGAAGCCTGGGCATGGCCAGCTCGTCTCTGCTCGCTGGGGTCTGGATCAAACAGAGCCCAGGCTGGGTTCTAAATCTAAATGTGGTGCCAGGCTCTGATCCCTTCTTAACTCAGTTAAATTACGGAGCAGCACCAACGAAGGCTGTGTTGTCACCTGCTGACATTTTTATTTAACAGATATATGAAAACAAGGATGCCTTCCGTGTTGGAAGCTGCTGTCGGAGTCACTGGGGACTTGGGGATGCATAAAGAGACAGACAAGGCAAAACAAACAGCTCAATCTGCCTCGCAGCCCCGGGGGCCGGCGGAGCTCCGGGGGAGAGTGGCGCGGGAGGAGCCGGGATCCCCCCGGGGCTGGAGGAGCCGGGATCCCTCTGGTGCAGGAGGAGAAGGGATCCTGCAGGTGCAGGAGGAGCCGGGATCCTGCAGGTGCAGGAGGAGAAGGGATTCCTCTGGAGCAGGAGGAGCTGGGATCCCCCTAGTGCAGGAGGAACCGGGATCCCCCAGTGCAGGAGGAACCGGGATCCCTCTGGCACAGGAGGAGCCGGGATCCCCCAGAGCAGGAGGAGCCGGGATCCCCCAGTGCAGGAGGAACCGGGATCCCTCTGGCACAGGAGGAGCCGGGATCCCCCTGCCCAGCCTGTCCTGGCCACGGCACCGGGGCAGCCAGAGCCGGGCTGGGCTCCTGGGCAACTCCCTGGGCTGTGGAAGCTCAGGTGGGTCCAAGTGCTCTTCTCTCCCGTGGAAATCAGCCGAGGCCTCCAGAGCATCTCTCCGTGCCTCTCGCAGGGCCGCGGTGCTTTTTGGGGGTGCTGGTGTCCCTGCGGTGTCTGTAGAGAGGAGATTCAGCTTCGTTTGTGCTTTGACACCTGGCAGAGACTCCGTGCTGAGGGAGGGGAACCCTCCACCATGGGGGATGTGCAGCAGCACCAAGAACTAATTAATTACACAGTAAACTAGACAGAACATCTTGATTGGAAGGGACCCCCAGGGATCGTCCAGCCCAGACCCCCCAGCACCCCCACCCTGTCCATCCCTGGCAGCGCTGCCCAAACGCTCCTGGAGCTCTGGCAGCCTCGGGGCCGTGCCCATTCCCTGGGGAGCCCGGGCAGTGCCAGCACCTCTGGGGGAAGAGCCTTTCCCTGAGCTCAGCCTGAGCCTGCCCTGGCCCAGCTCCGGCCGTTCCCTGGGCGCTGTCCCTGTCCCAGAGCAGAGATCGGAGCTGCCCTCGGGAGGAGCTGCAGATCCCTGAGCTCTGCCCTCGGTGCCCTCTGCTCCAGCTGCTCAACCCAGTGCCCTCAGCTGCTCCTCATGGTTTTGCGGGAAGCAAAAGTGCAGAGGCGGGAGCAGGAACTGAGGAGGGGTTTCCGCACCTCCCAGAGGTGACCTGGGAACAATTTGTGTCTCTGCATGGCCCTGCCCTGCCTGGAGTGTCCCCTCTGGGGATGAACATCCACAGGTTGAGAGCCCCTCCCTCCGCCCAGGAACTCCTCAGGTTCCTCTGTCCCATCCAGCAAGGTCCTGGAAGATACAGTGTCCTCCTCTGTGTATTTCTGGGCACTTTTCACCCACTTAACCTCAACCCCGGGTGCCAGACCCTCCTGCAGGCTGAGGGGTGGGTGTGGTGGTGTCCCCCTGACCCATCCTGGGGGAATCACCGTTACTCACCAGTGCTCTGGAGCATGGAACAAAACCAGAGGTAAGGATTTTCAGAGGTCCTCAGTGAATTAGGAGCCTCTTGGCTCTACCAACAGCCAGCTGTGGGCAGTTGTGAGGCCTCTTTTGGCTGCATAATTTATTCACCCGAAAAGTAAAATAATAATTTAAAAAATCTATTTTGTTGTGACTGAATCTGTCTTCAAAATTCTGTGAAGTAACAGAAAAGCTGAATCAATTTACCAACAAGAAATTCTGAAAAGTAATGAGGTCTCCATTCCCCACTTTAAATCCTGATGTTTTCTTTTCAAAATCATTCCCATCTGATAAAAACAAAAGGTAAATAAGCTTACCTGTTCTCAGCACAACAAGCCTTTGGCCAACCACTTTGCCGTACCCTCGGTAGTTCTTAATTCCTTTTTCAGTTTAACTAATGAAGTGGAGAATCAATTACTCTCACAGCTTCCAATCTGCAAAGTTATTAAGGTAATCTGGGGCCAGATCCAGAGCAGCATCCCTGTGCCTGGCACTGCGCAGGCACCTGGCAGAAGCCACCAAATGCGTTTTGCAGGTGGGTTGCTTAGAACTTTTCCAAAGACACTCATCAAAATGTGAGACTGGCGCTCAGGGCCCTCCAGAACTCTGGAAATCTTGTGATGGGATGTGGGGTTAATTGTCCCTCATCGTCTGCAGAGCAAAACCCAGAGGAGGAGCTGGAGGTGACCAGCTGGGATCCAGGCCAGGGCAGGGACTGGGCTTCTCCTCCCCTCGGTGCTGCGATCTCTGCTGATCTCTGGTGGGAGCTGGGATAAAGGAGGGGGAGGGATCGAGGGGCTGGAGGAGTCCAGGGCAGGGAACGGAGCTGGGAAGGGGCTGGAGAATTCCCGAGGGAGCTGGAAAGGGGCTCAGGCTGGAGCAAAGGAGGCTCAGGGGGCCCTTGTGGCTCTGCACAACTCCCTGACAGGAGGGGCAGCCGGGGGGGTCGGGCTCTGGTCCCAGGGAACAGGGACAGGAGCAGAGGGAACGGCCTCGGGCTGGGCCAGGGGAGGGGCAGGGTGGATTTTGGGGAAATTCCGTCGCTGAGAGAGGAGTTAATCACTGGAATGGGCTGCTCAGGGCAGTGCTGGAGTC
>VZRO01004173.1:6470-25560 GCA_013397915.1 Daphoenositta chrysoptera | reverse complement strand
TCCCAGGATGTGCCCTCATCCCAGGATGTGCCCTCATCCCAGGGTCGTGCCTTGTCCCAGCCCTGCTCCTGAACTGTCTCCCCACGGTGGTTTTGGCTCGGGGAGATGATCCAGAGGTTCCTGACCTGCTGTCAGAGCAGCCAGCACAGGGTCCTTGGCTTCTGCCCCGAGTGGAGAAACCTCACCCTCAGTGAGAATGAACCGAAATCCAGCCCAGCCTCAGCTGGCGGTGGGAAGGAGCTCCCTGACCCCGAGAACGTGCCCCGTGCCCTGCGGAGCTGGATTTGATTTTCCTTATCGAGGCACTCCCGGGCAGAGCTGCAGCTGCATCACGCCGTGCTGAGGGATCTGTGCCTTCACAAATCCATCGCGGGCTTGATTTTATTTCATTGTTACTTTGGGTCACGCAGTCCTGAAAGGATCCAATCCCCTAAATGGTGTTTTTTCCCTTTTTTTTCAGGTCAAGCAGGGAAGTCTGGCCCTGGTTAACAAGTCCCTGCTCCTGGAGTCACTGCAGGGAGCACTCCCAGCTCTCCTGGCCCGGGGGGAGCAGATTTCTCGCTGTGCTACTCAAACAACACCCAGAGATTCCGGGAAATATTTCCTGATCCCGAAATCTCCCAGATCTGATTTTTTATCCGCATTTCCGCCTGGTGGCTGCGTTCTTCCCGCTGTGCTACCCTCTGACCCCGAATCTGTCTGGGCTGTAAAAGTCCCCTCGCCCAATTAGCAAAAATGCCCTGAAAGTGGAGTGGCCAAGCACAACCCGTCAGTGATAAACAGCCGAGGATTGAAGGGAACAGTTTGGGAATAGTCAATTGAATGGGAATTATTCATGCAAACCCTATCGCGGGCTCTCACAAATACCACATGCACTCCGGAAAATGAGGGCATTTATGTAATGACATCTCATTAAAAAAATAATCCTAAGAAATTGATTATTAATAAAATATTGAGAGATAATTAACTTTTTTTTTTCTCTCAGCAGAAGATTCCAGAAAAGGGGACGCTTCTCCTTTTCAACTTCAACTCTGGCTTCCAAAGGACTTGAAAGGGAATTGTGTGCATTAACCAGAGAAATCTGGCCTAAAATGAACATTTAAATGCAACATGAATTAATGGGTGAGCTTTTTAGTAGGTGAAATGTTGGAGTCTATACAAACTGACATTTTTTGATCATAAATAATAGCCCGGATCTGAAACTGTTGTATAATTAGCAGTCCTTGGATCTGCAACCATTTTGCAATTGTGAGGAGTAGATTTTATTTGATTTTATTTGATGAAACAGTAACAGCAGCAGTGCTATTGCCCAGCTGGCAGCAGGGTAAGGAGCAGGAAGGAGCGGATGAGGCTGAGGCACCGTGTGGCTCCATCCCTGCCCCATGGACGGGGTTTTGCTGACCCCACAAGAGCTGCTGGGGTCACCTGGGAGTGCCAGTGTGGGCAGGGACTGACAGGAGCGACAGAGAGGAAAATCGGAATTTATGGCCCAGATTGTTGGAGCCAGAGCGAGCCTGGCAGGAGGAGCCGAGTCCCTGCTCCGCTCGGTGCCGGGTCCAGGGCGATTTTCATCCCTGGGGCTCCCCCAGCTGAGCCCAGAGCTGCAGCACTCTGAGGACACGGCTGGGCGGGCTCTGCCCTGGGACTGGGGGTTCTCGTGCTGCCGCAGCCGCAGCCGGAGCCCAGGGGGCTTCCCAGGGAGGGCTGAAGGATGAAAGGGATAAAGACTCTGCAGAAAGGATGGCCCAGTTCCAGAAATGCACCTGCACCCCAGGTCCTGGCAGCTGGAGAGCTTCGGACAAGGGTGGAGGGACCAACAGCTGGGACAGAAGGGCAGGTGAGGCCCTGACTCCTCCTGCAGAGCGTGAGGGGCCGAGCCTGAGCATCACAGCCCGGGGTCATGCCCCACACACGGACAGAGCCCTCATCCGTGGGACCAGGGCAGGGAAAAGTGGAATCAGGGAATCCCGAAGTGATTTGGTTGGAAGGGACCTTAAATCCCACCCAGTGCCACCCCTGCCATGGCAGGGACACCTCCCACTGTCCCCGGCTGCTCCCAGCCCCAATGTCCAGCCTGGCCTTGGGCACTGCCAGGGATCCAGGGGCAGCCACAGCTGCTCTGGGAATTCCATCCCAGCCCCTGCCCACCCTCCCAGGGAACAATTCCTTCCCAAGATCCCACCCAGCCCTGCCCTCTGGCAGTGGGAAGCCATTCCCTGTGTCCTGTCCCTCCAGGCCTTGTCCCCAGTCCCTCTCCAGCTCTCCTGGAGCCCCTTCAGGCCCTGCCAGGGGCTCTGAGCTCTCCCTGGAGCCTTCTCCCCTCCAGCTGAGCACCCCCAGCTCTCCCAGCCTGGCTCCAGAGGGGCTCCAGCCCTGGAGCAGCTCCATGGATTCCTCTGGACTCTCTCCAGCAGCTCCAGGTCCTGCTGCTGTTGGAATTCCCAGCTCTGCAGGTGGGGTCTCACCTGAGCGGGGCAGAGGGGCAGAATCCCCCCTTTCCTGCTGCCCATGTTGGGGATGAGCCCAGGGCACCGCTGACTGTCTGGGCTGTGAGCAGACCCTGCTGGCGTGGTCTGAGCTGCTGCAAACGCCCCAGGCTGCCCAGCAGGGACTGGCATGAGCGGTTTGGTGCCACATCCGGGGCCAGTTCGGCTCCCGGGGCGCAGCAGGGCAGGCGTGGGGCTGGTTCCGTGCTGCTGCCGCTGCCCGAGGTCTCGGCAGAGTCAGGACACGGGGAAAACCCCGCCGTGGCTTCCCTGGGACCTTGGCACAGCTCTCTGGAAAAGCCTGAGCACATCTGCTGTCCCTGGGAGCCTGAGAGCTGCGGGGCAGCCAGGGCGCCCCGGGGAATGAAGACATTTACAGCGCGCATTGAGCGGCCCGCGCCTGCTCCCCGTGTGAAATACAGCAGCTATTGATTTATATTTAAAAGGGATGAACGCGGCATATATCAGTGTATTAGACACACTCCACACACACAGAAAGGGCACCGCCGCCTTCCCTCCTGGGCAATCCATCACCTCCCACAGCTCTCCCAGGGAAACGCGGGAGCAGCCGAGGGGGACAGGGGATTTCTCCCTTGTGCAGGCTTCCCCATCAGATTCCCCGGCGTGGACGTGGAATGAGATGGAAGCACCATCTCCAACCCCCCTGAGCTTCTCTTTTGTTGCTTCCTGCAAAGGGTTTTTCCCTCTGGGCTCTGGAATGCAGAGCAGAGCAGCCACCCGTGTCATGACTGGGGGAAACTGAGGCACGGGACAGCAACATCCCTCAGGTCACGTTGCAAAAGAACAAGGATTTGAACTTTGAAGGTTGTGGACTCCCCATCCCTGGCAGTGTCCCAGGCCAGGTTGGACAGGGTTGGGAGCAGCCTGGGACAGTGGGAGGTGTCCCTGCCATGGCAGGGGTGGCACTGGGTGGGCTTTGAGGTCCCTCCCAACCCAAATTGTTCTGGGAGATATTTGGAGCACACAGAGCACCTTGGGCGCTCGGCTCAGGGAGCTGCCGGGGTGGGACAGCAAAGGGCCACCCAAAGGGTCACAAACACCCCAGCCCTTGGCTGGGGGAGCTTTGGAAAACTCCTTGTGCCTTGGCATTCCAGTGTCTGGGAAGGAAGAGGGAAAAGAAAGGAAAAGAAAGGAAAAGAAAGGAAAAGAAAGGAAAAGAAAGGTTTGGGAAGGGAAGAGGGAAGGGAAAATGGAAGGGAAAATGGAAGGGAAAAGGGAAGGGAAAAGGGAAGGGAAAAGGGAAGGGAAAAGGGAAGTTTGGGGAGGGTTTGGGNGGGAAGGGAAGGGAAGGGAAGGGAAGGGAAGGGAAGGGAAAAGGGAAGGAAAAAGGGAAGGAAAAAGGGATGGAAAATGGAAAAAGGAAAAAGGAAAAAGGAGAGGACCCCGAGAAGGCAATTCTCCATCTCCCAGCCATGGCAGGGAAGAAGCAAAGCCTCAGCACCCCTCGGGTGCCAGAGGCAAAGGGAATTCCCTCAGAGCCCCTCAGAGAGCAGGATCTCATCCCTGTGAGAGCACACCCCCTTTGCTGCAGGACACAGAGCCCCACAAGCAGCTTTTCCTCTCTCTCAGCCCCCCTCGGGCCCAGGGACAGCGGCTCCTGCTCCAGGCTGGGCCCTGCAGAGCCTCCTCCCCACCCGGCTGTGGGTGCAGCCCCTCTGCCCACCCAGAGGGAGCGAGGCAGGGATGGCAGGTGCTGGGAACTTCAGCTCCCAAAATGAAACCACAGCATCCCTCCCGACCCAGGAGCGTTCCTCTTGGCCCTTGCCTGGGCTGGGTTTCCATCAGCACCACGAGCCGGGGGTTCATCCATCGGTTTGCCGGGCACGGGAACGACACCGGGAACGACACCGGGAACATGGGGACGTGTCCTGGTGCGGGAGCACCCGGGGGAGATCGGGCAGGGGCAGGAGGGCAGAGATAAGAGGGCAGAGGGGCAGAGCTGCCACGCTCCCCCCGATACCGAGTGCAACCCGCGCTGCTGGCTCCCCGCAGGGGCACGGAGCGTCCCCCGAGGGGTGATGGCACCTGCGATTGTCCCGGCTCACAATCCCCGCGCTGCCCCGAGCCGGCTCTGAGCTGCAGCAGCGTTATTTTATTTATCGGGCTCAGCTGGAGAGCTGCCCGTGGGTGAAATCTGATGGGGAGGGAGCCCTGCCCTCCCTCGGGCACCAGCTGTGCCCCTGACCTGCTTGCCAAGGTGGCCAGACAAGGGCAGCCCAGGGACCAGGAGGTCCCCCCGAGCCTCCTTTTCTCCAGGCTGAGCTCCCCCAGCTCCCTCAGCCGCTCCTCATGGGACGGACTCTCCAGACCCTTCAAATTTAGACCCTAAAAAGGATCTATCCAAGTGTTAACGTGGCTTGCTCTAAGGCACTGGAGCTCCTCCAAAGAGGAATTGATCTCCTCAGGCGGCCCCTGAGGTGGGGCAGGGCAGGTGACCCCGCTCTGGAGGTGCCTCCTGGCCCTGCAGGCTCTCCGGGGAGTCCAAGGTGACCCTTTGGCCAGAGGGCTCAGTTTACAGGATTTATCTCAGGAATCCTGGGTCACAGGCAGCCCAGAATAGGGACTGTCCTTTGGGGCTGTCCTTTGGGACACTGTCATTTGGGACTCTCCTTTGGGGCTGTCCTTTGGGGTTGTCCTTTGGGGCTGTCCTTTGGGCACTGTCCTTTGGGGATGTCCTTTGGGGCTGTCCTTTGGGGCTCTCCTTTGGGGGACACTTCTCCCCATGGCTGATTAACAGGGAAGGGGAGCACATCCCTGCCCAGGAAGGGTGAAGAGGATTTACCCCCTCTGCTCCTGATTCCCACCCTCCTGCCCCAGGCCACGCACCCTGGTGGCACCACCCGAGCCAGCTCCTCTCTCGTGCTGGGGGGACAGGCCCTGCCCCTCCTGTCTCCCCCTGCCATGAGGACCTCCCAGTAAGGGGGGGTTTGGCCCCTCAGACGAGCTCCGGGTGTCCTGGCCGTGGGGTGCTCCCTCCTCATCCCCGGGGCCTTATCCCTGGGACAGGAAGGGTTAATTAACCCTGTGTGTGACGGGGCAAAGAGCCACGGGAGGCTGAGACTCACTCCCAGCACCATCGCTCCACGGCAGGAAGGGCTGCGAGGTCCCCACCGGCAGGGTGTGACACGGGCTGTGCCCGCCCTGAGGGGCTGTGCCCGCCCTGCTGGGCAGTGCCAGCCCTGCTGAGAAGTGCCCACCCTGCTGGGCAGTGCCCACCCTGCTGGGCTGTGCCCGTCCTGAGGGGCTGTGCCCACCCTGCTGGGCAGTGCCCACCCTGCTGAGCTGTGCCCACCCTGCTGGACAGTGCCAGCCCTGAGGGGCTGTGCCCACCCTGCTGGTCTGTGCCCTCCCTGAGGGGCTGTCCCCACCCTGCTGGGCAGTGCCCACCCTGCTGGGCTGTGCCCGTCCTGAGGGGCTGTGTCCGCCCTGCTGAGCTGTGCCCACCCTGCTGGGCTGTGCCCACCCTGCTGGGCAGTGCCAGCTCTGCTGGGCTGTGCCCACCCTGCTGGGCAGTGCCAGCTCTGCTGGGCTGTGCCAGCTCTGCTGGGCTGTGCCCGCCCTGCTGGGCTGTGCCCGCCCTGCTGGGCAGTGCCCACCCTGCTGGGCAGTGCCCACCCTGCTGANCACCCTGCTGGGCAGTGCCCCCCCTGCTGGGCAGTGCCAGCCCTGCTGGCGGTGTCTCGGAGCCTCGGTCCCCCCAGGGGACACCCGGGGCACTTGGCAGCTGCCTCGTGCCCAGCCTGGCTCTCAGCTGCGTGGCATTTGTGACAGCCCAGCCCGAGCAGGAGGAGTGACAGCAGCAACCCCATTTCTAAAGTGCTCTGGGATCCGTCTGTGCAGGATGCTGCGGGGAACCCAGGCACAGGAATATTATCATTAACATCATCATCATCATCATCATTATTATTATTATTATTATCATCACTATCCCCCTGCTGCTGGTGGTGGCTGCACAGCAAACCCAGCCCGAGCTGCTCTGGTGGCATCTCCCTCCACCCACCCCAGCTCCTCATTGCTCTGATGAGACAAAAATTCCCCCCAAGAAGATCTCGGTTTTCGCAATGCTGATTTCTGTTCGGTTAATTAAATGGTTTTAGTTCCAGTTTTCAGCTCTCTGCACTTCCAGTGCAAAAAGCCAGTCGGCTGGAGGGGAATAAAATGATGTTGTCCCAGAATTCTCCAAGCAAGAGGGAGAGGGACTCTTCACAAGGGCACGTAGGGACAGGACAAGGGGTTGGCTTCCCACTGACAGAGAGTAGGATTAGATTAAATATTAGGGGAAAATCCTTCCCTGGGAGGGTGGGCAGGCCCTGGCACAGGGTGCCCAGAGCAGCTGTGGCTGCCCCTGGATCCCTGGACGTGCCCCAGGCCAGGCTGGACAGGGCTGGGAGCAGCCTGGGACAGTGGAAGCTCTCCATGGTGGAAGGTGGAACTGGATGAGCTTAAAGGTGCTGCCATGCTGTGATTTTATGAATTCTCAGGAAGGAAACTGAAGTTTTCAGTAGGCCTGAAAAGCCACAGAGACTGACCTGTGCCCACTGCCACAGGGAAGGAGGAGAAGGAGGCAGCCCTGACCCCAAATCCCCACTCATGGTCACTTTTGGTGCCACCTCCCCCCTCCCAGAGAGCAAGGGTGATAATCACCTCCCTTGGCATGGGGAGGGTTAATTAGGCAGTGTTTGCTCAGCGCTGTGAATAGGTAAAATGCTGTCTAAGTGCAGAGCATTATGATTAATAACATCCAGCCTGCGAAGGCAAAGTGCTTAGAAGGATTCAGAAAGGATTATTCATTTATATGAATACAGAGGATATCTACAGTTACATTAAATGGGATAAAAATCTGCAGGGGACCTAAACCCTCATGCTTCAGGACATAAACCAGCCATTAGCTGCCTGGGTTGGGGAGGAAGAGCTCTCGGAACACTTTAGCAAAGTGTCACAGTGCTCAGCAGGAGACCCTCATCATCCAGGACCTGCTCCTCAGCCCGGCCAAATCTGCATCTTCCTGGCAGCTCACAGTCCCAGAATCCCAGAATCCCAGAACCACGGAGCATCCCGAGCAGGGAGGATCACCAGTGCAACCCTGGCCGTGCCCAGGGCATCCCAACCATCCCACCCTCTGCCTGGCAGCGTTGTCCAAACGCTCCCGGAGCTCTGGTGGCCTTGGGGCCGTGGTAAATAATGCTGTGACCATAAATTCAAGATATTTCCTGGCTGCCCTGGCTGTGCCAGCACTCACTTGTGTCCTGGGCCATCCTGGAGGGCACCCAGCCCCTGCTGTGCCCCAGGGCACTGGGACAGCCTGGCACAAAGACACCCGACCCTGAGTTCACCACTTTGTGCTCCTCGGTTAAACTGAGCAAAGGAGGGACCCTGGGTGAGAGCAGGGGGTGAGGGGCAGCTGTGATGCCATAATGATTTTTTCGCCTTTTCTTTATACCTCTTTTGGATGCCTTTGTGGCCTTTTGTGTTCTTGGCGTTTCTTTTAGCCTACATTCCTAGACTTGATGTTTTGTTGAGTTAGGAGAGTGAACATCTTGGAGGCCTCAGACCCCAAGGTCCTCTCTGAAACACATTTTGTAAACTCAAAGATGGGTCTGGCCAGGGGAGGGTTCCGGGGGGAGGGAGGGGTGGACTGGGGCTATAATTCTATAATTCTATAGCCCATCTATCGTGTGGGTGCATTTTGGGTGGGCATTCTGGGGTGGGCATTTCGATGTGCATGTTTGGAGTGTTCCACCTGGACGGAGCGAACCAGGGATCCTTAAAATAAATACCGAGGAAAAAACCCCTTTTTCCCTTCTAACCGTGCTCGGCTCTGATTTTAAGAACAGGGATAAGGCATCAGCTGGTGCCTGACACCGATGGCTGTCAACACAGGTCCTGGCAGTTTGTGTCTGCTCAGAACATCCCCTGCACCCCCAATTTCTGCATTTTGTTCCTCAAACAGGAGCGTCTCAAGCAGAAACTCTAATTCTGCACTCACGTTCAGAGGCTGATCTGCAGGGCTCTACTTGGGGTTGTTTGATATTCCTTCACTTTTTTTGCTATTGTTTTTGGTTTTATTTTTGTTTTTGGCTTTTGTGGGGGTTGTTCCAGTGGGTTTTAGTTTTATGGGGGGGGTTTTGGTGGTTTTTTTTTGTTGGTGGAGGGGGCAAAAAAAGTGCTGAAGGTGCAGATGTAAGGTGCAAAGATTTGCAGGAATTGCTGGCTGTGTGGTATTTTTGGTCTCAGCAGCAAGAATAGACCCCAGATCTGCTCTTGGACAGCGATGAGAAAATAAGGATTGCAAGAAATTAAACAGAGGAAATGCAGAAAATCATAGTGCAGGAAATTAAAAGGCAGTAAATTCCAAACTGATCGAGCTTTTCTCCAGCCTGTGGTTCAGCTGCAGAGCTCATTCATTGCCGTGGGATGTTCAAACAGGCTGGGGGTGCCTGTGAGCAGCAGCGGCTGCAGTCGCTGTCAGCACCGGCAAGGACTGGAACCCTCGTCCTGCACGGCACAGCCGGGGCTGCCCCTGCCTGAGGGCACCACGGAGCTTCTGGAGGGGCTGGAGGGCACCAAGGAGCTTCTGGAGGGGCTGGAGGGCACCAAGGAGTTTCTGGAGGGGTTTGAAGGCAGCAAGGAGCTTCTTCAGGAGGGGTTGGAGGGCACCAAGGAGCTTCTGGAGGGGTTGGAGGGCAGCATGGAGCTTCTTCTGGAGGGGCTGGAGGGCAGCAAGGAGCTTCTTCTGGAGGGGTTGGAGGGCAGCAAGGAGCTTCTTCTGGAGGCATTTGAGGGCTGCCTGACCGTGTTAAGGATTAATGAAACCCTCTGTCCACGCTGCACCACCAGCTGTGGTGTCCCCCTGTTCTACCCAGTCCAGCCCCATGATCCCTGTGCCCAAAGGATGTCCCTGGGTCTGCAGGATCCCAGAAGAAAGGCCAAGGCAATGGTAGGATGAGGTGATGAGGTTGTTGGGTTGAACAAAGCGGGAGCAGAGCCTCTGGAGCTCCCTGGTTCTGCTGAGGCTTGGCTGCAGCGTCTTTGCTCTTCACCACCAGTGCCCTGCAGCCCTGCAAGGTCTCCCACTTGCTGACCCAGGGACATTCTGGCATTTTCCTCGGGCAGCCAGGCCCCTGTAAATGACTCGGTGCATTCCTCATCACCGGGACTAGGACATGGGATTTGGGATGGCCCTCCAGACCCGTGAGCCCTTCAGCTGCAGCCAGCTGTGAGGAGTTGCCAAAGCAGCACTTCCAGCCCATTTTGTGGGTGAAAACGCTCAGCAGCAACACGGGGCTTGTTCTGGGTGCTCCAGCCCCGAGGTGCCCCGAGCCAGGAGGTGACACGGACACCCCGGCACTTCCCTCTCGCTGCTCTCATTACAACAACCGAGGCCTCTCGGGGCGCTGAGAGCGAGCCAAACCCAATTTGTGTCATCTCCTAATGTGCCTCTAATACCTTACATCGGATCCAATTAGGTGATGGCAGCCCCGGCAGCAGCGAGGGGGGCTCAGCCTTCATCCCGACATTGATCCTAACGAGCAGCAGGCAGAGGGGTGTCCCCCGGAGCTGCTCTTTGTGGTGCTGCAGCCGCTCGGCGCTGGTTAATGTGCACTTAACACAAAGTGTTACCTGCGGAGGATGCTCGGCGAGAGGGAGCCGACTCGGGGCCGTGTAATTTATGCCTCTGGAACAGAATCCTCCATGGGCATTACAACAGCGCGCTCGGAGAGGACTCGGCTGCCTGCTGGAGAAGAAAGGAAGGCTTTAAGTGAAGATTTAAAGAAGGGGAAGGAGCAGCTACAAAGGAGGGGAACACACGCCCTCCAGCTGTGGAAGGAGGCAGAAGGGAGGCTGAGATAAAAGGCGAGCTTTGATCTTCCTCGATCCATCGGGCTTCGATCAGCGCGTCCCGCTGTGCCGGGGCCGGGCGGGGAGAGCCTCGGTGGGAGCTGCCCCTCGAGAAAGGCACGTCCATCCCTCTCCTCTGCCCTGCCTGGCCCGGGATGGGCTCCCACTTTTTGGGACCCCTGCGTTGTCCCGGTGCCGCTCCCCAGCCGCTCCCTCCAGCTGTGCCGGGGCTCTGCTGCAGGGGAGGAGGGAAAGCAGCGGTTTCCCCACACCAGGAGCTCCCAGGAGCCGCTGGATTTCCTCTTCATTGGTTTAAAAGTACTTAAATCCACTCCTTTCCCCACGAACATGGTGCTGTTTGATCCGCAGGAGTTCAAGGCCAAAATTCACCCTGAATCCCAGGGCTTGTGCTGCTGGCATTGTGCAGGGAAGACCCAGAGGGCACGAGGAGTGATGAAATGTTGGGTTTGGGCATGGTTCAAACAGCACAGGAAACCTCACGCTCATGTTCAGATGCCCAGTGTCAAACAAACCCTCAGGCACACATTCCTGCTTTGGCAGCTTGAGAAGAGCTCAGGGCAAAACTGAATCCCTGACAGCGCAGGGAGAGAGCCAGAGCTGCCAGTGCCACAGCCTGCGGCTCCAGGATGCTCCTAGGGCTGGCACAGGTTGGACTGCAGAGTCTCCTTGGAGCTAAAGAAGGAGAGGGGCTGTCCCACTGCTCCAGGGAAACCATCAGGAAGCTCCAAGGCCAACGGAGACCCCACTGCTCAGGGCTCAGAGGCACAGGCACCGACTGAAGGGGGTTTTGGAAGTGTTTTCCAGTGTTTTTGCTGGCCTGCAGTGACACAGGGCCTGTGCACACAAGTGACACAATGAGCTGGTGACACCAAACCCACCCAGTGCTGTTCAGTGCCCGAGGGTGGCCTCAGAGCCCAGCAGGGACCTGATGCACCAAAACCTCAAAAGGAGAGGCTCTCACACCCATTAAACCACCTTGAATTAATCAAGACGAGTCCAGGATGTCCCAGGACATGCCCTTGCCCGTGTTGGTCACTCAGCAGAATCCCCAGGGAATGGGCACGGCCCCGAGGCTGCCAGAGCTCCAGGAGCGTTTGGGCAGCGCTGCCAGGGATGGACAGGGTGGGGCTGTTGGGGGGTCTGGGCAGGGCCAGGGGCTGGGCTGGGTGAGCCCTGGGGGTCCCTTCAGCTCAGGAAATTTTACAGTTCTATGATTTCTTTTACTGCACACTGGGAAAAGAGTGGAATTCTGTTTGTCCATCCCACTCACACCTGGCACGGTGTCCCAGCTCTCTCTGCAGCCCCTTTGGTGCCTCTCTGTCCTCCCCAGCTGGCCCAGAGTCCCTGCTCGGTGTCACTGCCAGAGCGGCTCTGTCACACTCATAAATCCTCTTTGCAATTTCATTCATTTCCAAGCTCCCTGTTGCCAGCTCCAGCCCTAATCTCACACTCCATAAATCACCCCGGGAGCTGGGGAGCAGAGGGAATCGGCTCCTCCCGCCCCGGCTGGGCACAGCTGGGCAGCTCCTGCTGAGGGTGCGGGGCTGGGGGTCTCTGTCCCTGGCACAAGGTGCCCCTTGTGCGAGCCAAGGGACACCGGGGAGCCCAGGGGGAAATAAGGATGGAGCTCAGGGAAAGGCTCTTCCCCCAGAGGTGCTGGCACTGCCCGGGCTCCCCAGGGAATGGGCACGGCCCCGAGGCTGCCAGAGCTCCAGGAGCGTTTGGGCAGCGCTGCCAGGGATGGACAGGGTGGGATTTGGGGGGTCTGGGCAGGGCCAGGGGCTGGGCTGGGTGAGCCCTGGGGGTCTCTTCACTCAGGATGTTCTGTGATCCTGTGAATCCCTGGAGAGCTGGCAGGGGTCACTCCCATTTGTGGGGGATAATTGACCTCAAACACAGCACTGGTATCTGGAGGGTGCTCAGTGCCACCCGTGCCCATCCCATCCCACCAGGAGCGCAGCCAGGCAGGGAGCCGAGAATTCCAGAGCCTTTCCAGCCTAAAGATCCAGCCCTGGGAGTGGGACCCTCCCGGGGGGATGGATTTGCCAGGAGGGAAACGTCCCTTGGTGCCCATGAAGCCCACAGGGGTTTCGATTCGTGCCAGGGTGTTTTTACATCTCACTCGAGGATTTTGGTGGAATGAGGCTGTGAAGGCTCCCAGGCAGGAAGGGAAGGACCATTATCCATGGGGATATCCCGGGGTGGCATGGAGGGGATGCCACCCAGTTCAAACCAGTGCAAACCAGTGGGGACCTGACCATCTGCCCCCACAGGGACACCTGAGTGTGTCCCATCCATGTGGCTGCAATTCAGCTACAAAAAATTAGGGGTGAGGAAAAGCTGCTTATCAGGAGAATGGATGGGTTCATTTTTGCCTGGGAATTCCAATGTTTTCATTCTTGGAGGGTTTTTTTCCCCTCCAAAAGCCACTCTGGGAGAGGAGGTTAAGGAATTTTGTTCCGTGCAATTTTTTTCATGGTGGAAATACAAGTGTGTCAGCTCTTGAAGTATTTTGTAAAATTATGGTAGATTTGCCCAATTTTGTTTATTGGAGAAAAAAACCATGTGAAAGCATTTAAAATGGCCAGTTTTGACATGTTCAGAATGAAATGTTTTGATTTTTTGGGCCTGAAACATTCTTCAGTTTAAAAACTCCCATTCATTTAATTTGGAAAAATCCAAAAGCTTGATTGAAGCGAAGTATTCCGATACTGTCAAACGAAACGTTGACTCCAAACCCTTTGAAAATCAATTTGGCAATAGCTTGGGAAACCTTTATCTTTGTTCCAGGCTTGAATAACGTTAAAAACAAACAAACAAATGCACAGTTTGCACATGAACCGAGAGAAATCTTTTTCTCTGTGCACAAAAATGACAAAATTCCAATTTCTGTGTTTTCAAAAAAGGCCAAAACCCCCTTCCAGATCTGAGGAAAAATCTGGATTTTGCGGAGAGAGGTGACAAAGTAAAGGCTTGAAATGGATGTTGGGGATAATGAACAAACCAGGAGTGCCACGGTGCAGCTCCAGACCTGGAATGGCTCTTGGAGCCAAAAGTGGGGAAATACCTGTTTGCAGCAGGGACAGGATTTCCTAGGGACATGGATTATCTTTGGACATGGATTATCTTTGGACAGGGATTCCCTTTGGACAGGGATTATCTTTGGACATGGATTATCTTTGGACAGGGATTATCTTTGGACACACCTCGCCAAGGCAACCACTCCGTGCCCTGTCTGTGCCAAAGGCCCACATTTTTAAACGTACGAATTTGGAAACCATAAAAAATTCGAATTTGGAATTTGGAAAATCACTCCAGGGATGGTCTGAGGTGCTGGAAATCTGTTGTGTAATGGGAGAGGGAGGATGGGCAAGGCCTTCCTCACTGATAAATCTGAGATAACTTCGATATCTGACCTGTCTGAGCTTGGAAGGGGCTTAGAGAGGGGGAGACACCCCAAAGCCAAAGGAGAACGTCAGGCACCAGCTGCGGGTACGGACTGGGAGAGGCAGCTCTGTGCCAGTGGTAGCAGGCAGAGGGAGAAACCCCCCAGCAGCTTCCCCTGGGAGGAGGAGGAGTCTCCACCACTCTCAGCTCTTCCTCCCCTGGCACATCTTGCCGCAGGATCTGCTGGGATCCAGCAGAAACCCTGGGCTTGAGCTGGGTTGGGAGTTCTTCCAAATGGTCAGAAAATCCAACCACACCTCCCTGCAGCTTTTCTCTGGGAAGCAGAGCCAGGAGAGCTGTTTTTTCAGACTCCAGGCACCTGTGGCTGGACCCTTCCCTATCCAGCTTCCCAGCAGCCTCAGAAGGAAGCACAAGAAAAGCAAGCGCAGGTGCCACCTCTGGTTCCTTCCCTGTTCCCACAGGGCCGTGCTGGCCAAATCCCCCTTCCCAGGGCTGTCAGAGCCACAGCTCTGTCCCCAGCACAGCCCCAAACAGGCTGTGGCCACGGCTCAGGTTGGACATCCGGAGGAATCTGTGCGTGGAAAAAGCTGTCCGGCCTTGGCAGGGGCTGCCCAGGGAGGTTTGGAGTGCCCATCCCTGGAGGTGCCCAAGGAATTCCTGGATGTGGCACTCAGAGCTCTGGGCTGGGGACAAGGTGAGGGTCACAGGTTGGGCTCAGTGGTCTGGGAGGGCTTTTCCAACCTCAGGGATTCTGGGATGGGTTCAGGGCTGACTTGACCCTGCTCTGTCTGCCTGGGTGTCCTCTGATCACTCTCATTTGTGATGCTCTGTGGTGGCCCAGGGGCTGTGGTACCAAGGAAATCACCAAGGGGAATAAAAGTAGGAAATCACACCTCGAGGGTGACAGGCTGGTCCTGGGCTCTGCTCCTGCCTGTTCCTGTGCCTGATCCAGGGGCAGCCACAGCTGCTCTGGGAATTCCATCCCAGCCCAGCCCACCCTCCCAGGGAACAATTCCTGCCCAAGATCCCACCCAGCCCTGCCCTCTGGCAGTGGAAGCCATTCCCTGTGTCCTGTCCCTCCAGGCCTTGTCCCCAGTCCCTCTCCAGCTCTCCTGGAGCCCCTTCAGGCCCTGCCAGGGGCTCTGAGCTCTCCCTGGAGCCTTCTCCTCTCCAGCTGAGCACCCCCAGCTCTCCCAGCCTGGCTCCAGAGGGGCTCCAGCCCTGGAGCAGCTCTGGGGGCTCCTCTGGACTCTCTCCAGCACCTCCAGGTCCTGCTGCTGTTGGATGTGTTGGATGTTGCCTGTTCCCGATGTGCTCTGATGCTGTGGGCAAGGTAGTTTGGGTCAGCTCCAGACCCTTCTGCTGAAAATGTTCCTCCTTTATTCTTCTCGGCCTGGTTCTTCCTTTTGGGCCGTGGTTTTTTAGGGGCAGCCCTCTGTCCCTGGGCTCCTGGCTGTGGCCATGGAGGTGTCAGCTGGTGTCACGCTGGTGCCAGCACCACCAGGAGCCTGTGCTGGCTGTGGGTGGAATTCCAGCCCTGTCCGAGGTGCCTGCAGTGGAACAGGGCACACGTGCTCCTCCCTGCCCGTGCCCTTGGATAATCTCTGCAGAAATCCACGCTCTCTGTGCCCTGAGGGCAGGGTTTGACCCCCTCAGGTGGGACCTGTGGTGGCCCAGCAGCCCCTGTGCAAGGAAAGCACCGGGCACTGTTTCCTCGGGCCCTCCCTCGGCTCCCTGCACCTCTCTCTGCTGGGCCCAGGGTTTTTCAGGAGCTTTCCCAGGCCCCTGGTCCCTGCAGCAGCACCCTGGGGAGCCCGAGGGCCCAAATTCAGGCAGAGAGCTGGGCTGGGGGCAGGTCCATGCCTGGACAGGCTGTCAGAGCCTCGGGGATCAGCTCAGACCCCCGGGCTGGTCTCAGGTGGGTTCAACCAGAGAAATTTGTGTCCCACCAAGGAGAATGTGGAGGTTTGGTCCCACCCTTCTCCTGAAGCTGACCCGGGTTCGTTGTGCTGAAGGTCACCCCAGATGGGTTATTAATAACAATTTTCTTTTTTTTTTTTTTGCAATAATGCCTTCAGCTGGAGACGCTGAATTATTTTGGTAGTAAAACAAGGGCCGGTGGTGAGGGGTGACTTTGTGATAGAAAGAGATCGGTGACAAAATGGCAGAAAAAATTCAGTGGAGACAAATGAAAACAGAGGTACATGGGAAATACAGCTCCTAACTTTATGAATTAAATAAAGCCCCATGAGCTGCCTGTCACTGCTAAAGAACAAGATCTCAGAGTTACAACAGAGGCAGCTTTGAAAATGTCAGCTCTGTGCTCAGCAGTGGCTCGAAAAAGCAAATCAAGTGTTGGGAATTATTACGAAGGGAATAAAGACCAGGAACGTGACGCCCAGCTGTCAGTCTCTGTCTCTGGGAATCCCTGGGGGGCTCTGCCATCAAGCCTGGGCAGTTCTGGAGAATCTCCTGAGGGATGGGTGACAGGAGACAGGAAAATCAGGTGTGGGAGCCTCTCTCTTTCCACGAGGACCTTCCCACAGAGCTGGTGGGTGCCACGCCCGTGGTCAGCAGGAGGTGACACTTCACACAGTCCGTGGTGGAAATGTCCAAGCCCACGGGCACCTTCCAAAGAGGAAAATTCACTGAGGGATGTTGGGTTCCAAGGCACCTCTGGGTTGGGAGTCGTGGTGGGACATCAGGAGAGGGTCACTGAGTGTGCTGGCCCTGCTCTGACACACGTTCTGCTGTGGCTCTGGTCGGAGAGCAGCTGCTGGTGCTGCTGGACTCGGGGATTTGGCAGTCGGAATCCATGGGAATGCCGGGAGACTGCGAGGTGCAGTAAAACGGGCAGGGAAATTAAAGTCAGTGCCCTCACAAAGTGAAAAATGGAATCTTGGAATCCCAGGATGGTTTGGGTTGGAAGGGACCTCAAAGCCCACCCAGTGCCACCCCTGCCCTGGCAGGGACACCTCCCACTGTCCCCAGCTGCTCCCAGCCCCAGTGTCCAGCCTGGCCTTGGGCACTGCCAGGGATCCAGGGACAGCCACAGCTGCTCTGGGAATTCCATCCCAGCCCCTGGCCACCCTCCCAGGGAACAATTCCTTCCCAAGATCCCACCCAGCCCTGCCCTCTGGCAGTGGGAGCCATTCCCTGTGTCCTGTCCCTCCAGGCCTCGTCCCCAGTCCCTCTCCAGCTCTCCTGGAGCCCCGTCAGGCCCTGCCAGGGGCTCTGAGCTCGCCCTGGAGCCTTCTCCTCTCCAGGCTGTAGCAATGGGATCCTAAGCAGGGGATTTGATGCCACTGAATCCCCACACAGGAGTCCAGTGAGGACTGTCCAACCTTCGGGATGTTTTGATGGCTTCTCCCTCTCCAAGACATGAATCCAGGGAAGAGCAGAAGCCATGGCTCCACCGCCCACAGGAAAACTCATTCCCAGCAAAATGGGAAAAAATTGGTGATGCCGAGGAGGCAGGGAAGAGCTGGGGAGGGGGAAGAGCAGGAGAGGTGGAGGCTGTTGGGGATGTTCAGGGAGGAAGGCACGGGGGTCCCCCCACAATCTCTGGGGGCTCCAGTGCCCCTGACTCAGCACGGGCTCCTCCTGTGGTCCCTTCCCACCTCCTGCTGCCCCTCTGAGGGCCGTGTTTCACCCAGGGATGGCGGGGCTGACTCAAACAAACACCTCGGGGATCGTTTTCCAGAGCTGTGAGGATGTCCCAGCACTGCCCCAGACCTGGCCCAGGCTGGGGAGTTCAGGATGTCACAGTCCCACTGCCCTGGGCACTCCCGTGGGTTTGGGGGCACTCCAGTGAATTCCTGGTGTTTTCTTCCTTCCCTTTCTGGGAAGATTTGTGGTGGTTTGGCTGCGAGGCTGGAGGTGCCACCGTGCTTCCCCTCCCTGCCGCCAGTGCTGCCAACAGGACATTCCCAGGGCATCCCCCACCGCCGAGAGCCCGGCTCCTTCCCCACGGAATTCTGCTTGATGGTCTGGGAGGGCTTTTCCAACCTCAGGGATTCTGGGATGGGTTCAGGGCTGATTTGGGGGCTCTGGTGCCTTCAGGGCACCCAGAAATCTCTCCCTTGCTGCACACCTTCCTCTGCCCATGGCTCCCCTCTCAGTCACAAGTCTGCACCCAGGAGGGATTTCAAGTGCAAGAAACCTCTGTAGATGTTTTGGGTTTTTTTTAAAGGTTTTCTTTCTTCTGAAGTAGTTAAACACCCCTCTTGTGAAATCCTTATTATCCTGACTCAGAGCCTCAGCTTTAAGTAGTGCTTTGAATTAAGGGTCTCAAATATGCATTCAGTTTCAGCTTAAAAGGGGTAGTTAATGTATGGTACATAAATAGCTATTATTAAATACATTCACTGGAGATTAACAGCTACTGAGTGTAATGGATACGTGTCTAACCACTATGATATATACTGAATTTCCCCATTATGGAGCTGCTGGATGTGCGTCTGCTAGAACAGAGCACCGATTCCCGGTGAATAATTCAGGAGATGAATTTAGCCTCTCCTCCTGCCTGTGAAACTGCACAATGAATTCATCGCCGCTCTGATCCCGTGCGGGCTCGGAGGAGGCTGCAGGTGGCTCCTGAGGGTATTCCCAGGGGTGGCCGAGGAGCCACTGCCCACCCCCAGCTCCGGGGATGCTGTGCCCGGTGCTGGGAGGGCAGCACGAGCCCTGCTCCGGGCTCAGCATCCCTCCAGACCCTCAGCCCCATGCCAGGGGCAGAGGAAGCTGCTGCTGCAATCATCGAGTCATTAAGGTGGGAAAAGACCTCTCGGGTTATCAAGCTCAACCAGAAATAATTTTATTTATCTGATCATGCTCCCAGAGCTGGGCAGCCAAAGGATGCTTGGCCTATCAGGGGCTCTTCTGGCTCTTAAAGAGAATTTCCTGTTGGCACCGGGGTCCCTTTTTCTATTTCTGTGCCTGAAGATGCTTGGCAGGACATTTCCTTGGGCAGAGAGGAGCATCAGTGGAGGAAGACCAAAGCTATGGCTGTAAGCACAGGGAATTGTTCCTCCAAAACCTGTCTGCATGGGGAAGCCGAGGAATGTGATCTTGCCTGAAATTTACTGGGATCTTTCACAGAATCCCAGACTGGTTTGTGTTGGAAGGGACCCTAAAGCTCATCTTGTTCCACCCCTGCCATGAGCAGGGACACCTTCCACTGAGAAATCAGAGAAATCAGAGAAATTGGAGAAATCAGCTCCTTGCCTTGCTCACATTATGGCTCCCTCTTGATGCTCTGTGGGTTTTCCCTTCCCTTCCCTTCCCTTCCCTTCCCTTCCCTCCCCCCTCTCCCC
>VZRO01004164.1:0-10820 GCA_013397915.1 Daphoenositta chrysoptera | reverse complement strand
CCTGCCCCTCGTGCCCAGCCCCGTCTGGGCTGCTCTTGCGGGGCATGAACCACTGGGGAGACCGGCTGACATTAACTGGGCACATTTCCCCGCCCACAACAGTGCTTTTAAGCCCATTTCTAATCTGTCTAGGCCCTGCCCCCTGCTTGTCATTCTCATGGACATCTCCACCCTGTTTCTACACACATCTTTACTCCGGTCTTCTTCATTGCTTAACCCCGCTATGTTTATTCACAAGCACTCTTCAATATTACAACGTGCCTTACAAGCTTCTTCTCTCTTAGCTTTACCATTGCTTCATCTAATTAACTCCCTCCCCTTCTTCTCCATTATTGGTCACTTGTCATTCCCCATCATTTCCCTATTGGTTTATTCCCCGGATCCACCCCTCAATTCTCTTACTCGAAAACCCTTTGCCAGCCCCTTCTCGGGGTCCTTCTCTTGCTTCTCCCTTCGCCTTCGATAAACTGCGATGTGTTGCAACAAAGGCTCCCTCTCTCTGCTCTGCCTTCGCCTGTCGCCACGGCCCATCGAGGCCAAGCAGCCCAGACCCCGCAGCAGCTGAGGGCTCAGTGGCACTGACATCCCCCAGAGGAAGGGACCCTGCTCCAAGCCTCGGGGACTGCGTGGCCTCCCTCTCTTCGGAGAGAGGTCCCCGATAAAGGCGCGGAGCATTTCCCGACCGGGACACCGACGTGACTGTCGCCTGCCGAGGCCACTCCGGGCGGCCAAGCGGTCACTGCGACAGGGTGGCGGGGTGGCTGATGGAGTCATTGGGATGGATCTGGGGACGGGTCTGCGCTCCATGAGGACAAACGCGGCAGCGGGAGGCTCTGTCTGTGCCCGGGAGCGGCCACCCGGTGGCATTTTGCATTTGTCACCAAACAAGCACCAGTCCCATCCCTGCCTGCCGTCCGGGGAACGGCGAAACACGACCCGGGCTAACGAGGCTGGAGTTAACTGCATTTTAATTAAAGAATGTCTCTTTTCTAACAGGCCAGAAAGAAGCTCAGTTAGTCAGGCATGGGGAGCAAAGCCACCTTGAGGGTCAGCAGCCAGCTAGAGCCTGCAAGTCTGACCCTCCACAGTTTGTTAAATGCTTTCCTGGGTTGGAGATCTTCCCTGTTATTCCTCATGTGACAGAAGCCAGAAAACAGGGAGAAAATCAGAGCCTGAATGCCCCAGGCACTGCTNGAACAGCGAAACATTAATTAAATTAAACCTTTGTGCTCTATAACATCTGTTTCCTTGTCTGCTTGGCTGGCTGATTTCTTGGGGTTCCTTTGAGAGCTTGGCAGTGAGATAGCAGCAGCACAGTTAGCAAAAAAAGAGGGGGGAAAAGATCACCCAAAAAAAGGGAAGGAACCTTAATTGAGGGAGGGCAGCAATACATGATGGCTTCTAAATATTCCCAAACCTTTTTCTTATTCTCTCAAGTATTTAGCATTAGCCTCTTTTTAGTATTCAAGGGGACATGAAGGGGACTAGCAGGAATTAACCAAACTAAGGAGGTATCAGAAATCAAATAACAGATCATTCCCATGAGACTGAAAAGGAAGAAAGTATTTTACATTGTAATTACAGCTGAAGGTACCTGGGAAATATCAACCTGCTTAACTTCAGGTATCCGAGCAGCTCCTGAGAAAGTGGCAGGACTGACCACGTTTTTTCAATAAATCACACACTTGCCTAGCCACAAAATCAGGGCCAAAAAAGCAGATAAAAACCTCAATGTTTCACTTAGTGACAAACCCCCCTGAAAGGGATCCCAGCATATCATCTCACAGCGGGAGGAAATAACACAGCGAGAAAGGGCTGATGTGGAAAATTCATCTCATCACATCCCCGGGGTCTCGCCATCCTTTCCCACACCATTCCAGGGGGGAAAGGTGCTGCAGGGCCGTGAGGTCCGTGCTTGGGAGCAGCAAACCCGAGTGTCGAGCCGGCCCGGTGCCGCCAGCTGCTCCTGCTGCTCCTCGGAGCCGCTGCCCCGTTACCTTGGCGAGCGCAGCCGCGAGCACCGGAGCAGCTCCAGCGCCAGGAGAACATCTTGTTTCCTGTTACTCCAGCGGCACAACTCTGATCCAGATTCTCCCCCTGCTGCTAATTAATTAAATATAATCAGGAGCACGTTAGCACTGGCAGAAGGGACTCGCCGGGTGGCACACGCTGCCTCCAGCCCCCTCCACAGCATCCCTGTGGAACAGAGCTCTTCTTCCTCAGCATTTCAGGGCTGGTGTTCCCCCTCCCAATTTTTGCCCTGTTCCTGGCAGAAAGCACCAGAAGGAGTTATTTGCATTATTAGGAGGGAATGTGTTTTGGGCTGATTTTGGACAGGAAGCTGTGCCAGGTGGGACCTCATTCCTCTCCCCGATGCCTTGGGCTGCCACACTCCAGATGGGAGTTTCTGCAGCAGCACCTGATCCTCTGCCAAAAAGCATGAAACCCTCTGATTTCACCTTACGTGGCCACAGCACTAATTATTTCTCACAGGGCTTTTGATGGTGCTGAGTAACTCATTAGATTCCCTCTAACGTGTCACAGCTTTGGCTGAAAGGGCACAGGGACCTTGCAGACCTGGGTGCCTCATGCAAAGCCACCTCGGTGCCACCACGCAGGCAGTGAGTGTGTGGCAGGATGGTCTCATCCAGGACCATCCTCAGGGATGCAAAGAGAATGGAAAGCTCTGTCAAACATGCTTTAAAATGAGGCAGAGAAATTGTCCTTGACCAGCCGTGCCTCCAGGCCCTGCTTCCAGGGCTGGCACCAGCAAATGGGCTCTTGTGTGAATAGATCTGTCAAAATCCATGGGAGCAATTCCCATCCCGGCCCTGCCTACTCCAAGTGATGTCATTTTGCTACCTGACTGCTTCGAAGGTTGAAAGCATATTCTCTCTAATTTGCTAAATTGACATATTTACTCCTCTCAGGAGTCAATCTCATTTCCATCTTCTGCCTCTTTAGCTTTGTACACTCCGTCCCTAACATGAAAAGAATTTTACTTAATCTCTCCTCCAGGAAAGAAGGAATTGATCTTCTATTTGTGGCACTTTAAATTGGCATGTTGACTACAAAAATCCACTGCTCATCACATCAAAGGCTGATCCAACAGTGCCAATTACTCCAGTAATGGAGATCTCTACAGGGAAGGGTGGAAGGGACAGGATCAGAATGGATGGGTCTTCTCACATGGAAGGAGGCAGAGGAAGAAGCAGAATCTGGGAAGACAGTGCTGCTCTAAATTAGGATATCTACTGTGCATGGCAAGACAAAACATGACACATTCCTCATCCTGTCTCTGGATGTGATTCAGCCCACTTGTCCCCAGCTGTGGAAGTGTGGTGCAGAGTCTGGTCCTCACTCCGCTGGTAAATGACAGAGCTGAGCTGATCCCAGCCTGAAATCCCTGGGGATTGACAGCAAGGACTTGTACAAGATGTTACTCATGTGTTTGCAACAAACACAGCATCCACTGGCAGGAGATGATTTTCTCGTCATCCTTCCCACTCTCCAGGTATTTCTCTAGGAAAATCCACTCTCTCACGTGGACAAAGCAGTAGAGATGGAAGGTTCTGTGTGCCCCAAAAAGCCATCAGCCTGTTCATCCCACAGCTCTCCCACTCACAACCACCAGTTCTGCACAGAGCAGACACCGAACTGGTCACTACTGGCATTGCCTGTGGTCTCAGCTGGGAACCGTGGATCACCATCAAGCTTCAAGTGTTTTCTAGTGTGAAGTGTTTTACACAGTCCCCTACAGATTCTGGTTCTGGGTCAGTCCCTCAGTAGGTTTGGGGAGTGCTTAGGCAAACAGGGTCTCCCCACGCTGCAGCTGGGGCTTGGGGCCTCCCTCCAAACTACAGCACAGTAAAAAATATGTACTAAGGTCACAAGGAAAAGTCCTCTGCTAAGCCTTCTTTAGTGTCTCTCGACTCCTAATTCTGATTGTGAAATGCTATTTAGGACGATCAGACTGATCAAAGCAGGACATTTTTGTGGATTTTTGTAAAAATGCTTTTTGAAGGTTTAAGATGGAGGGATTTTCACTGAAGTCATTATTTCTCTTACAATTTTCTAAGCATCCTGTTGTTTGGACTTTCCACTCTTATCTCCTGCCAAATTTTACCTGCCCAGAGCCATTTTGCTGGCAGCTGCCATCCCCGTGTGCCATTTGCTGAGCATCACCTGCATGAGGCCTCAGGGGCTCAGTAAGGAATGCTCACTTCATATTCTTTGCAAAACCAGGGAAGATCTTGCTTGCTCACTTGGGCAGTGAAAGAGTTTTCTATTCAAATTTCCTCTGTGTGGCATCGCTGCTGTATTTTTGACTCAGAGAAATCTGTTTGTCTGCTCTTAAATAAAGAGCGAGCAGCTTCGTGAGCAACAGCACAGCAGAGGAAACACAAACAGGCTGTTACTCAAACACCATTTCTGAAGGAATTGTGCTCTGCTTTTCAGATGAGATTAAGAGCTCAATTACAGTAGAGAAAGAGCCTTTCATTAAATCACACATAGAACATAATAAGGACAAATTATAAAGCTCTTCAGAAGCAAATCTGTGTCAGACTGCTGGGTAAGGAGGCCCTTCAGGGGGAGCCTTCAGTGGTTTCTCCTGCCCTTCTGAAGAAATGAGTCCTACACACCTCATCCAACCACATTTTTGAGGAAAGCTCACGACCAGAATCCCATGGGGCATCCCATTCTTTGAATGCATCTCTTCCAGAGACAGAGATGAGCAGTATAAGCAACCATCCCCTCATGTTTGTAGTGAGTGGGGCAAGGCCTCCAGTTATTGTGGTGGCCAACTGCTGGCCTGAAGGCCTCACAATTATAATTAACACCCGTTTTGTAACTGAAAGGTGACTAATTCTTCAAGAACCTTGGTGATATAACTTGACCAGTGTGGACTGTTGGAGAGAAGGCCGAGGCCGCTGAGGGAGCGAGCAGCCATGGGCTGTTCGGCCTGGTGGAAACTGGGATTGACTGTCCCGACCTTCTGATCTACATAAGGGGCATGTCTTGGGGTGACTTTATGATGTGTATCCCCTATCACCACTCTATGCCCAGAATCCTGTGCCTTTAAGACTGGGTGCGAGAGAAAAACTGAGCAAACTTTTCAAAACAATTGCTCAAGGACACACACAGATCTCTCTGGGCTCGGCGGCAGGGAGTGCGGAGGGAGCAACCTTGCTTTCCAGACAGCTCTCAGCTCTTTTCTCCTGAGAGAGCTTTCCTAGGACTTCTGGGGCTTTTTTCCTCCTACTTTTTCTCCTCAGGACTGTTTTACAACATTGTAGCGCACCGGGGGAGAGCTCTGTTCCGAGGCCCCCCGGAAGGGGCCCACAGGCCCAGCTCTGAGGAAGACTCGTATTAAGTTGGCTGTTTTGTGGCTTGTCTGTCTCCAAAACTGCGACACCGGGTTGGTGCTAATGTGCACCGTTTAGAAGTGCAATGGTTTGTTCTGCTAACACAAGAAAAGCCCAGAAGCTCAGTGTTTTTTCAGTTCCAGATCAGTTATGGGAGGTCGGCTGTGGCGATTAAGGATTTTAAGGCCCAGCAGCTGAGGGATGAATGAACTACCTAAAGGCAGACGCTGGACATAACTGGTTCATTCCAGCACTCCTGCCATGCTCTCCTGCCTGCAAAGGCCTCCACCAAGAAATCTGCAGATCAGGAGGTGAGGAAAGAACAGGTGCAAGCCCCTCACGCAGACCAGAGAGCCCAGAGACCCTCAAGCCAGAGAGATCCCTCCCTGAGAAGCCAGGCTGGCCAGATTTTCCAAATCAAAGCTCCTGTGTGCAAAGCCCAGGCACACGAACCACAGGCAGGAATACCCACTGGCCTCTGGATTTACAGGTGACTGTGCACGTGTGAACCTGGAGCTGAGGGATGGGATGCTTTTCCCTCCCCAGGAACTCAAGGCACTGCATGGCAGAGCTCAAAGGGGACAGCGAAGGGTTACGGGGCTGCCCAGAATCCTGCACCTGGGAAAGGGCAAGTCCAGGTTCAGTCACAGAGCTGTCACTGCTTGATTTTGTTCCCTTGTTATTCTGCGCTACTGGAATATATAATGGTTAATTAAAGGCAGTTAGCTAATTGGATTGTAAGCAGGTGCTGGTGAAAAAAAACCAAACCACCCTTTGAAATGCCAGACAGGAGATTCATTGAAATTCCCTTTGAAAAGGCATCCCAACACCTCATAATCTGTTGATGAAAACAATCCAGGAAAAGTCAAGGAACAAAGAACAATGTTTTTCAGGAGGTTTCACAACTCAGGCAACTGCATCCTCCACCAAGCATGAGGATTGAGGATTGTCATTCCCACACCAGGAAACCTTTCAAAGACTCAAAAACTTTCATTGAAAAGCAGTGCCAGGATGGACAAAGTTGAACAATGATCCATGAAGGCCTAATATTCCCATCAAGGCTGGGATGAGATGAGTAGGAGAGGATGACTGGGGCTCTTCAAAAGCCAGACCTGAGACAAGATTTAATCCTGATATCCCTCTAGTTATCCAGAAAAGGATCAAGACATGTGAGGGAGCTCAGAAAGCTGAAGTGCTCCAAACAGCAGCACATACACAGAGGGAGGAAGAGAAAATACAGCTGGATACTTCCTAATGCTCTTGTTTGGACTGGCCTGATGTCTGGTGCAGTGAGTCACAAAAATCCTGCTCAAAACATGGGTGGCAGAACTGAAAATGTTCACTGATAAGCAACAGAAATAATTAAGAGCATATAGGAGTGAGCATAGTCACGAGGACCTGGAGAAGAAAGAACCCCAAAAGGCCAGACATGGTGTAATATTGTGCATAATAAGGGTAAAATACGTGTTGCTATTCATTATGTATCAAAAGAATTATAGAATAGTTTGGGTTGGAAGGGACCTTTAAAGGTCATCTGGAATGACAGACTATTCAAAGCAACAGAAAAACAATATATTAACTGCCAGGGAAAACTGTATTGAAAGCAACCTGGGATTAGAGCCAAAACAGCATCATCTTATCTTTGAAGTGAAGATTTATCAATAACTAACGCTGGCTGCTACTGAGGGAAGCTCTAAACCGGAATCCCTCCACTCCAGTTTCCCCATGCTGTGCTACCAGACCTCTCCATGCTCCCCAGCTCCTGCAGAAATTGGACTGTGTGATGTGACCCTGGTGCCTTGAGAGGCTACCTGGAAACGGAGCCTAGACAGGAATAAAATAATAAAAGTCTGTATTTATTGGAAAGGCCTTCAAAGGTGCACCCTGGGAAGCCAAGGGCTCCAAGCTGGACCCCAAGATGCACAACAAGTCACCAGTTCCCCACACCTTTATAGGTTTGGTCCATTTGCATATCAGCATAAATTTGCCAATTAAAACTTCGGCTAATTATGTCATTTCCCCTCAGCTTGCTCCCCCCTCCAAGATGTTGGTTTACACATATTCAGGCCTGGACAGCCTGGGTGTCCTTGGAGAGCAGGCCCAGAGAGGCTTTGCTATGTCTAGAGAACAGAAGTGAGCAGGCTGCAAGAAACTTCAGAGTTACACATTAGGCAATACAGGATTCAAAAAATGTAAGAGTTAAAACTTGAGGCATCAACCCCAGCGTGGCAGCAGCACGTGTGAAGCAGCACCTCAGAGAAGTACATCACCACTTGTGTAAAATAAGGCACTTTTTACCTGAACATCAAGCAACACTAAACTCCTCTGGGAAGCACTGGGTGCAGGAAAATCAGGGACAGAAAAGGGATGTACCTGTGGAGCAGAGGGCTGGTTTAAATTCTCATTAGGTTGTTAACAGCTGGTTTCATTAGTCTGCCTATAGACAACCATAATTGCTTAGTGGCTACTGCAGAGTGGAAAGCCATTTCAGTTTATTAAGGTTCTCAGAGCTGCAAACCTGTCAGTAAAATTATTTTTAAAGTGGCTTGTAAAGTTTGTCCCTTCCCGAAGAACATGTCAGGCTGATAGACCGGGCTGTGACATTTTCTCCTCAATAAAAGGGAGCTTGAATGCAGTTTAATAGCACTTGAAATGTTCTGCTCTGAGAAGCTGTCCCCAAAGTCCAGGTGGACCTTTCTCCATTGGAGCTCTTAGAAATTTGTGGAAGCTGTAACTTTGGCATTAATTTCACAGGAGCATTTACAGCCCAAGGGTCAAGACCAAAGCCATAAAATCCCGCTCAAGCCCTGAGCTTTCTCAAACCAGAGGTAAACTTGTATCTAAATGTCTGTCTGGAGCCCAGGACTACTAAATTTGCTCTAGTAGAATTCTGTTATAAAGCTTAGTTTGCAATGAAGGTAGCCTTTTAGCTTAGCTTAGTTAAATATTCCCTCTAAACCAACATAAATTATAATTCCCCCACTATAATTCATGTTTTTTCCACTTCCAATTTACTCTTCCTTCTTGCCCTAAGCACCATCCTTACTCCTACAACAGGCTGATGGCTCCCATTACATTTATTACTCTACAGACATATGTTGGATTAAAGTTTACCTGAATGAGAGCTTTATCCAGCTCCTGCCAGAGCTAATGCAGTTTATTCAAAGCCGCTGTTATCTCAGAAGAAGGATCATGCTTAAATTAGAATAAAAGTTCTGCCAGAATCAGTATTCTTTTGTTTCCCCCAACCATTCACTAAAAGCCCCCAGTCACTTAAGAGCTTTTTAAATCATTTCTAGTATTCACTACATGGCCAATTTTTAAAAGAGCCCTGAACCTGCAGTGCAGTTAAAGACCGTCTCTGACATATTTTCTACATGTATTTTCTTTCCACATTTCCTCAACAATAGCTAACCAGGTGCCCTCCCCCTTTTTATCTCCTGTTTAATCCACTTTCTCTCATCCTCCATGGCACAGCACATGATGTTTCCACAGGACCAGCCTGCACCAGCCACTATTTCTTTATTCACCCATAAAATCCCGACCCCAGCCCTTTACACTCCCAGCTCTTCATCTTCCCATCCACGGAGGAGAGTCAAGGTCAGCCTGATGCAAACGAGGTGTTTGAAGCTGAGGTGTGATGAGGCGGTGATTGCTTGATGAGGGCAGGAGGAGGAAAGGTCTTGGCTGTGCCTCGGTTTTTAAATCAGTTGAGCAAGGAAAATTAAGGACAGAGCAGTGATGCTCCTCTGACCAGCTTCCCCATGGCATCATTCCTGTCACGAAGTCAAAGACAGGCAGGTCACACATACTCTCTTTCTCTGATTCCTGCTGGAACATTGAAAAATAGGAAAATAAATACTTATCAGGGACTTTCACTGTGTACGCTCAGGATTCCCCGCTCTCTTGCAAAGGGGGAATGTTCATCAAGCACAGGATATGAGAAGGAGCCTCAAACTGTCCAAAATCCCAGTAAAAATATTTTGTCCTATGGCAACTTACACCAGGGCTGGTCACACTTCAGGCCCTTTGTACACCCATTTCCTGACGTGCATCTCACAGGGGGGTGTTCCCACTGCTCCAGGGACCCAACACAAACCTCACAGTCCCACACAAACAGCCCCAGGAGCTGCTGCCACCCCTCCAAACCTGGGTGCCTGCAACAGGCACCTCTGTGCTGATCTGAGCCTGTTTCTCCCCAAAACAAGGTGGTCAATTTATCCCTGAAAAGATTGACAGCAGCATTCTTGTCTTCTCCAAAAGAACCATCATCTCATGACTGTAAATCTCCACACTGAGACTTTATTCCCATAAAGTGTCTAAGGACATAGGCAGCATCAAGGAAGGCACTGCAGTGAGTCAAGTTTAACCCAAGAGAGCTCTCAGCTCCTTGTGAAAGCTCAGACAAGCAGCAGAGAAAGAATTAATGCTCCCAGTATTGGCATCTAACAGCCACAGGGCAAGTGAAAAGTTGGTTTTAGAGAATGAAGGAAATACGGAAAAAGCACTAAGTAATAAAAGGTGAGAAGAATCCATTACTCAACAGGTAAATGAAGGTAAACCACTTGAAGAAACAGCAGTAGATGGAGGGAAAAAAACCCACAATTAAGAGTGTTCATGACACCCAGAGCCAAAACAAGCCCAGAGGATCAGGGAAGAGCTAAGCAACTGCTCCAAACAAGAGCAGAAATGAAGGGAGATCTCTGGAGGGAACAAAAGAAAGAGGCACCCTGGAGAAAAGAAAAAGATGCCTCCACACCTCTCATTCCCTGCCCACAAAGTGGTTTGGGTTTTTTAATCCATAGTCTCTTGTACCATGTGGTAGAAATCCAGAAAAATAAAGGTCAGGAGAAGCACGGTTTATTGGGAACATTCTTGCATAGCAGACAAGATACATCCTTGTGCAAATGATTCCATGCAGCACACAGGTCTTTAATTGCTTCTTTTCCTCTTGCCAGGGAAGCAAAGTTGCCTTACTTACTCCAAGCAATATTTTCTCCCTCCTCCTTGGCAAATCCTTGGCTTCCATCTTGTTAGTGCTCCCCAAGTTACCTAATGCTCATCACACCCGTGCTAAGGAGAGTGGAACAGGTTAATTTATCACTTATTACAGTGATTAACGTGCCCAGCTGCCAGGTTCAAGAGCCCCAGAGTGCCTCAGGTTATGCAGGATCACAGAAGGAAAAGCTCCATTGAATTAAGCTGCTGCCACACTGGTCCTCTTTGCGTGTCAAACACACTCAACTGCTCTTGCACTGCCCTGTGAAAATCCCCCATAAAATACAAGTGAAAATCTCTCAGCATCTGTGAGAAAGCACAGCTGGGCTCTGCTCAGGGCATTTCAAACTACGTGGGGTATTTGTGACCTCCCCTTGCAAAGGCAACACCTCAGGAAAACCAAAAGTTTCTTTTCATGGACTCACAGGATCTGCTGGGTTGGAAGGGATCTTGAAG
>VZRO01004131.1:52729-88427 GCA_013397915.1 Daphoenositta chrysoptera | reverse complement strand
AGTGGGGGGAAAAGGGCGGGAGAAAATAGGTGGAGGGGGGGGGGGTGAAATTGGATAAAATATGTTGGAAGTGGCTGACAAAAAACCGGGAGATGGGAAGGGGGAAGAAGGTGCTGGTGGTTCACTTCCAGGGATTAAAATCAGATATTTGGGAATTTTTTTGGCTCAATCCAGTTTTTCCTGACTTAATTAATCCATCCTGCTCGCCAGCATCCCAGTTCTTCCCAAAAATCCTGTTGGAGGTGGAAAAGCAAAGGGGGGGAAGGGAGGGTGTGGTGGAAAGTCCTTTTGGATGGATCCATGTTGGATCCGCCTTCCCCTCGGGATGGGCAGGGAAGGGCTGCTCTAGGATGGTGGGGATTTCTGGGATTGAACAGTGCTGGAAAGGGGAATTCCGATGGATCCCGGCACAGAAGGAAGGAATGATGGGAAGGGGGATCCCGGGAGAAGTGCCTGGATGTGTCTGAGGAGCACCGGGAACATCCTGGATCTGTCCTTAGGGAATTCCTTATGCCATGGCTCTGCCTGCCAGGAGTGTGGAAGAACCATGGAATGCTTGGAATTCCAGGATTCTTAATGTCCCTCCCAACTCAAATCCCTCCAGTTTTCCTCAGTTTGTTAAAATCCTGGATTTTCTCTTTGATTCCAGTGATTCCCTGGAATAATCCCGGCTTGGGAAGGCACCGGAGTGCCATGGGTCAGGAATTCCCTTTTCCCAGGGAACAGAACCCCCACGGCTCCCATAAATTTCCCGGCGGCTGTGTTTACGAGGTGCGAGGCCATAAAGCAGCTCCTGAATTTCCACACCTTCCTCCTGCTCTGGAGGCCGATGGAGCACTGGGAAATTTTCCTCCCACTCCTCAATGTTTCCCAGTGTTCCAACAGGAGCTGTGATTCCCAGCACAGGAATCCTAAGGATCATCCCGTCAGGATGGGCAGGGACACCTCCCACTATCCCAGGTTGCTCCAACCCCCATCCAAGGATGGGAATTCCAAGGATGGGGAAAGGCTTGGATGGCAGAGTTATCCAAAAAAATCTTTGTGCTGTCGTTTCTCTCCCATCAGGAGAGGAAAATGTGGGATTGTTTTTCCCTTAGGATGCGACAAAGCTTCCCAACAGGAGCAGTGAAATCCCTCAATGGTTGAGGCTTTCCAGGAGGGAATGTTTGCTTCGGGAATGCTCCTGGGAGCAGGAAAAGGGAGACTGGGAAGAGAGACAAACGAAATTAGCTGGAATTCTTGGCAGGAGTGGGAAGAGGGAAGCACCAATGGAGATCCAGGCTCCTGCTGGAATTCTATCCACAAACCGATCGGGAAAAGAAGGATGAGCAGCATCTGGATGGAAAACACAGCTCTGCCTGTCTTGGAATTCTGGCTCCAATGCTTCCCAATCCCACGGACCTCTCTGGGTTGCAGCTCCCGGGATCAGGATCTCCCAATCCTGGTTATTTCCAGCCAGCTCTGGATCCAAAGACGAGGCTCCCACGCCTGGCAGTAATTTGGGGATTTGGTAATCCGTGGAAGTGTGTGGGAGCCACGTGGAATCAAATCATTCCCAGCCCCTGGATCTGCCACCTGTGCCAGCATCCCAGGTTTTTCCTGGGAATTCCTAGCTTGGGTGGCACAAAACCAAATTTAGGGAATTTTGAGTATCCCACTAATATTTTTCCTTATTTTTTTCCAGCTCCAGTTCAAGCTGGTGGGAATTACAGAGGACAGAGTTCTGGCAGCCACATTCCCATTTTCCATGGAGGAATTTGCTGGGAATCCAGAAATTCCAAACCCCAAAAATTCCTCTTGAAACGGGTTTATTCGCGACCCCTCCGGGAATCCTTTGAGGATTTGGTGAAGGAAATAAACAAGGAATTCTTGGAATGATGAATCCTTTATCCAGGAAATCTCAGGACAACTTTGCTTCCGTGTGTGAGGTGATTTTGGGGATTTTTTTCCTGGGAATGACAGACTTTTAGGGTTGTGCTACTGCAGCGCACTGGGAATGGTTTCCCAAGCCTGGATCCCAGTGATCCCAGGGATTCTCAGCTTCTCAGCTGGGAGAAAGGAAACGCTTGGAATGGCTCCCCTTGGAGTGTTTCCCATACATCCAGGAGCAGATCCATAAGGTCTCTCTGCTTCCCGGGAAAAAGGGGCAGGATGAGAGGAAAACACCTCAGGCTGTGCCAGGGGAGGGTCAGGTTGGATTCAGGAGGAATTTTTTCATGGAAAGGGTGGTAAGGCATGGGAATGGGATGGATCCCCATCCCTGGAGGTGTCCAAGGAATGTCTGGATGGGGGAACTGGGCACAGGTTGGGCTCTGATCCCAGAGGGCTTTTCCCACCTGAACAATTCCCTTATTCTGGGATTGTCCCTCCCTTTCCAAGGAATTCGTGTGTGTGCCTGTGCCCCCCACACACCCAGCCAATTAATTCCCAACTCCAGCGGGACAAAACCAATGGAAAATGCTCCTGGAGCTCACTCCAAGCTCTGTTTCTAAAGATTCCCTGGTTTTTTTGCCTTCCCGACGTCCAACCGCAGCCGAAAAAACTTGGGAGCCTCTGGCCCTGTTCAGCTGGAGAAGTCCAAATGAGCTCCAGGTTTTCCAGGCAGTTCATTCCTCATTTTCCGTGGCTTGGGTTGTTTATGTTCCCTCCGCTTCCATGAAACGACGTCTTCATTAAAGCTGAAAAATGGACTTTGGGATTGATGGGAAGCGCTGATTTCCCTCGGCCACCGGCAGGAATCAGAGTTCCAGGGAACTCGTTCCCGGCTGATGGATGGCCTTGGAATGTTATTTATCTCTCTCCGGGTTTTTCAGCTGGTTGGATTAAAAAGAAAAAAAATAAAAAGGAGGAAAAAAGCCGAGGAAAAGCCCAGCCAAGCATTGGGATGGCAATGAAATAAAATCCCGGGAATTGTTTTAACCCTGGAGCTGAGGGATAGGAAAAAACGTTGGAATCGGTTTGTAGTCCTCATCCCTGGAGGTGTCCAAGGATTTGGAGGGGAAATTCTGGGAATAACCAAGTGGTCTCTGCTTGAGTGTCCGAAGGAGCCAAAAATCCTGGATCTGGATGTTGGTCCTAGTTCCACCCCCAGCCACAGGATAATCCCGATATTGGGATTTCAGCTGTCCTGGGTATCTCCGTTCCATCCCCTCCAGGGATATTTAAAAGGCTCAGAAGGAAAACAAATAGTCTTCCACATTCCCAAGGATTTAAGGATTTAAGGATCAGGCTCCCAGAATCTGGGATTTATAAGGAAAGAAATTCCCCAGCTCCCAAGTGCCTCCCCTTCATGGCCACTCCGGATTTGCCATTCCGGATTCACCATTCCCAGTGCCTCTGGAGTACTCCCTCCTGTCCCAAATGGAGACCAGAGGAAAGTATGGAAAATTGGGAAAATGCAGAACACATCCCGAAATCCCCACCTCAGGAAGCTGTGGCAGCTTTTCCTTCCCCTCACCCAATATTCCCAAAATCCCAGGTAATGATTTCCAGTTCGGATGCCCCAGATGTGCAGTGGGAATTCCGCTGCTGCCACCGTTGGAATCAAGGGAAAATGGGGTGGGAAAAGAAGGAATGCTGCAGAGCATTCTGCCGAGCTCCTGAGCCAAACTTTTCCCTTTTTTTTCATGAGGAAAAGAAATTCCTTCCCTTTTCGCTTGGCTACAACAGGTTTATCCCAAGCTCCTTCAGTTTTCCAGGATCCTGGAGGCTGGAAAAGGTGGGGGGCAGTGGGGGATGGGGTTTATTTTGGGCTAGAATGGCAACTCCAAACTGGGATTTGATGGGATTTTCCCCCTTTTCCAGGCATCCACCACATCCCTAAATTCCCCCCTAGGGATCCACCTGTATTCCAAGGCTGTTTGATTGCCTTCTGAAATCATTGGATCTCACTAAAAAAAGCTGGATTTTCCTTTCTTCCAGGTGTTATTCCCATACATATGCAGGTGTAAATATTCCCTTTTCCCAAAAAACCTGAGCTCAGAACCTTTTGGTTTTTCTTAACTGGGAATGATCAGGGATACGGGACAGGGAATGGGTGTCGCATCCATCAGCCAGGGACGGGAATATCCATCAGAAAACTGAACATTAAATTCCCTTTTCTCAAGTTTTAGCATCTGGGTGTGCATAATCCAAAGAATTGAAATCATCTGGGATCAGAGGAGAATCCAGGTTATCCCATTTCCCTGTTTCCTTGGTGTGGCTTTGGTTCCATGGGATTTTTGGGATTTGAGATTCCGCCACGCTATGGGAAATGGGGTGAGGGATGCGCCCATCCCGGATTTGTTTGGGAAGGGCTTTTCCCTGCCTTGCAGCAAAACCTGGGATTGCACTGCCCCCCTGGGCCAGGGATCCAAGCAGGGGTTATTCCCAGGATTTTTCCTTTGCCTGGCAGCAATGCCTGGAAGCTCCGTCATGGCACATTAGGCTTTGTTTTTCATTCCAGGTGCCTTGGCTGGAAAAATAAAGAGAAGGAAGGGGAATCCAAATCCAAACAAGCCAGCAGCTGGAATTTTGTCTGGAGCGAGGCAGGGAAAACTTATTTATATCGGCTCCAGGAGCAGCTCCAAACCCCTGGCACTGGGATGAGGGCTTGGGGTTTTTCCCGCCTCTGGAATTCTCAGGTGCCAGGCTCTGGAGGGTGGCTGTTCCCGGCTTTTCCCTGATTTACAGCTCCTCCTAGGTCTCCCAGCGCTGGAATGGGTCCTGGCAGGGTGTAAATCAATCCCAATCTCCGCAGTCCCAGCATTCCTGGGGCTGTGTCCCTGCCGAGCCCTTGGCTTTCCTCCTTCTCCCGAGTTTTACAAAATCTGCTGGGAAGTCGGAATGTTCAGCCGCTCCAGAAACGCTCCCAATGGGAGAAGCGCCCCTTAACTCCATAAAGGATGGGAAAAGCTGAATTTAGGATGAGGAGTTGGGAGGGAGGGGGGCAGATCCTTCTGGATTCAGGGATTTGGGATTTTTTGGAGCATTCCTGCTAAAAACCACTCTCGAATCCAAGCTCTGCCTCCCTGTTTCCAGGTCAATGGAATTTTTCCCTGTTGAATCCCTGTCCTTCCTCCAGTGGAAGTTGGAATCCAGGCTCTCCCTCCTGCCTGCTGGAAAATTGCACAGATTCCAGAAAATTGATTTTCCAGCACTTGGGGATTTTTGTGGAAAAGACAGAGGGCGGACGGAGTTCGGGGATTTAAGGATGATTCCTTGGGGTCATCTCTCCCAGTATTCCCGACTGGTGATTTCCTGGAGATTCCTGGAAACGTGGGAATGCCATTGTTGGGAATGGAGGAGAGAACCACCGTGGAAAGCAGGAGTGGCCATGGCGATGCCAAATCCCTCTGGAATGCTGTGTCCACCTGGAGGCTGTTATTTTACCCCAGGAATGATGGAGAAGCTGGGAAAATCTTGGGATCATGGAATGGTTTGGGTTGGAAGGGATCTTAAAGCTCATCCCATTCCCTGGGCAAGGACACCTTTTGCTGTTCCAGGTTGCTCCAACCTGGCCTGGAACATTCCAGGGATGGGTCATCCATGCATCCTCTGGTCCTTCCTGAATCCCAGGATAGGCTGGGTTAAAACCCAGATTTTGGGAATGTTTGGGGTTTTTTAAGGAATTTGAAGACAAAATAATTCCAGCGCCTTAAAAAGGAAAAAGGTTTGGGATGCATTGGCTATGAAACTTAGAATTTGGGAACAAATCCTGCGTGGTTCCATTGGATTTTCCTGGAGGTTTTTATGACTAAAAAGGGAATTGCTCAAAGGACATCAAGGATAAAACATCTGGATGGAAATGAATTGGATTTTTCCTTGAAAATTGGATTTTTAGTGGAAAGAATGGGCTGTGCTTGGCCTCGGGCTGTGCCAAGGTCAAGGGACACCATTCCAGATGGATACCTGTAAATGAAAACACAGGAAAAATGGGGAGCAGAGCCCAGAATTCCCTAAAATCTTTGGGAGCAGATAAAAATTCCCAAGGAAAAGCTCAAAAAACCGCCTTGTCCTAAACTTATTCTGGTCCTACTCCCAAATTCTTCCATGTCACCGTTGTTTTCCCGGGATGTTCCTTCTGGCAGTTTCTCCAGCCCCTTCCCAACGTGTTATCCCGAATGTGTTGGCTCCCGCTCCGAGGATTTCATTGTAATTGAGTGCTGCATTAATCCGTTGGCTGGAGTTCATCCTTTTCCTTGTAAATCTGTCCTCTCCCGCCTGCAGCACGCGGAGCCCAATATCCGGGGGGAAATGGAGCCTTTGATCTTTCCTTGTCGGAGAGGTTTCCCGGGATTCCAGGCAGGTCCCTTTGCCTGGCTGCTGTCCATAAAAATCTGGGAGCACCGATGGATGGATCGAGGAGGAGGGGGAGGGCTGAGGTTTTCCGTGGCTGGAATTAAATATTAATTCGTTCCAATAAATTGGATGTTGGGAAGGAATTCTTCCCTGCAAGGCTGGAGAGGCCCTGAAAAAGCTGTGGATACCCCATCCCTGGAAGTGTCCCATTCCAGGTGGGACAGGGCTTGGAAAAACCTTGGATGGTGGAATGTGCCCCTGTCCACGGCAGGGCTTGGAATGAGAGGATCTTTAAGGTCCCTTCCAAGTTTTCGCTCTGGCATTCCGCTTCCCAAATTCCGGCTGGCGCTTGCTGCCTCTCCAAGGGCTCGTTCCATGGAGCTGGAAAGATGGACCATGGAACTGATCCAATGGTGTGGGATGGAAGCAGGGAAGGGCAGCTGTGGAATGCCGGTGCCAAAGGATGCCAGAGCTTTTCCCTGGCTCCGAGGGATGATGGATATCCATCCCAAGAACATCCACATGCCAAGGGATTTGTGTTTTTCTGGGAAGCAGGTGTTGTTTGGAGGGAAGGTGGGAGTGCAGAGCCAAGGAATATCTCATTCCCACATTCCTTCCATTGTATTTGTTTAGGAAGCGTGGGAGGTGTCCCAGTGCCTGTTTCAAAGGCTCACATTCCATTGGGAACTGCAGGTGGAGGAGCCTGGAATGCTGACAGGGATGGATCAGGTGATCTCCTGAGTCATTCGGGAGCTGGGAATTGATTCCCATTTGCTGGGTCCATCCATGAGATTCCATGGAGCAGGGACACAGGGAATTGTCATGGTGCTCCATGGGGATGTCTGCAGCATCCCTGACTCTTGGGATGCAGTTCCAGGAATACTGGGATTACTCAGACCAGTGCAGACACTAATCCTACAAATCCACCCCCTTCCCGTGCCAGAGCATTCCTGGGAATATCACAATCCCAGATTTGGCCACTTTAGCAAATTCCTTGGGTGCATTTTGGGTCAAATCCCTGAATTTTGGGTCAAATCCCTGGATTTTGGGCCATGTTTTTACACACAAGCAGTTTGAACAGCATCAAACCCCCGGGATGTGGCACTGGAGGGAAAAACTTGGAGAGACCCCAAGTGAAAAATGGGAAGAGAAGCAAGAAGAGTCCAGGGCTCGCTATTTTTAGTGTTGCGTTTGCCTGAATTCTGAGCCTGCCATGTGTTTTCCTTGGATACAGCCGATGCTTTTGGAACTCCTGGGGCTGCCAGGGCTAAACCAACAATCCTTAACCCCAAACGGAGCCAGCCAGGAATTCTGTGGGATGAGGGAGTGGAGCCTGGAGCTCTTCCCGGATTATCCAGCGGCTGGGATGCGCCCGGGTTTGCTGGGCAGATTCCCATGGCGCAAGGTGGGAGAATCTTGGAGTCACATTCCCAAGTACCACATCCATGTCTGGGAAATCCCTGCCAGGGCTGGACAGTTTTTTTTAAGGAATTTTCCCAATATCCAGCCTGAAGCTTCCCTGGAGCGACTTGAGGTCGTTCCCTCTTGTCCTGCCATTGCCTGGGAGCAGATTCCGATCCCACCTGGCTACACCTGGATTGTGGGAAGTGGGAATGTCCCTCTGGAGCCTCCTTTTCTACAGGCTGAGCTTTCCCAGCCCCCTTCTGGTGCTCCAGCCCCTTCCCAGCTCCATTTCCTTCCTGGGACATGCTCCAGCCCCTCCATGTCCTTTGAGAACCAGATTGCTCCTGCCCATCCCCACATTTTGGGATGAATCCCTATCTTCCTCCATTTCAACACAACTAATCTGGAACTGATGCCAAAAGTACAGAACATTCCCAAACCTGCCAGGAACGCAGGGGAGAAATCAGGAAATCCACAGCTTTTCTCCAGGGTTTTTGTTAGGAATCATGGATTACAGGACTGGAAAACCTCAGGCTGGGATTTTTTTGGTGGCTCTGGATGTTTGGCAAAATTTTGGGAAGGTGGAAGGGTCCAAGTTTTGTCCTTGGAGCTGGAGGAGGTAAGAGAAGATGGAGGAAAATCTTCCCTTTTCCAAGTAATTGATTTCGGAGGAGCAAATCCCAAGCCCAAGGAAGGAGTCCTCCAGGCTTATCCCAAATTTCTGCCTAAATTCCATTTCCTGGCCTAAAAATCCCTGAATTTTTCCACTCGGGCAAAGGGTCAGAAATGCTCCTGTTTATCCTTTGCTTCCCTCTTTTGCTTCCCAAGAACCAGATATTTCCTTGGATTTGTTTGCTGTGGCTCCCCAAAAACACTGGAGAATAAAGAGGGTGAGGAAATACTGATTGATTAATTCATTAATAAATTAAAATGTCTGGGGAGGCTTTGAAAGGTGATTTTCCCTGGCTTTTATCCCTTTCCCGGATTTTTATTCCTTTTCCAGATTTTTATTCCCATTTCCCGTCCTCCAAGGCTCCTCTCATTCCTTGCAATTTTAAGGATTTGGGCTGGACTCATCCACCTGTGCCAAGAATCCCACTTGGAAGGGATGGATCCAAAGTAATGGATGGGTTTGCAGCAGCATCCCGAAATTCTGCAGCAGTTCCACGGGATAATTCCAGACTGGATCCATAACTGGCTTGAAAATAGGGATGTTTCCATTCCTGGGTGTAACACAGGAGCTTTTATCCATTGGTTTTCCAGGGACTGGGATTTTATGGTGGGAAGCACCAAGCAGGGCTCAACTAAAATTTGTAAGCACTTCCCTGTATTTATTGGAATTATACTTCCACAGATTCCCAGCCTCAGGAGCAGGAAGTGTCTTCATGTGGCCTTTCCCTGCTGGAGCAGCTTGGAAGTTTCAGAAAGGGGAATTTGGGATGGTTGGGCAGATTTGGGATAATTTTTATAAAGCTGCGAGTCCACCAAGGATTGAAATAAAAACCTCTGTCCTTGTGTTGGCTTTGGACACTGAAAGATGGATTTTTATCCCCAAAAAATGTGTGGAACTAGTCTGGAGGTGGCTGGGCTGTGCAACAGGAGCCGAGTGTAACGTTTTTCCAAGGATTCTCCTGGGCTCCAGATGTGCGGGCTGGGAAAGCCGTTAACGGCCCCAATTAGGCTTTAATTTATCTTCGTTTCCCCGGCGTGGCTGTTAAAAGTCACACCCCGGAGCCATTAAAGCCCCGCATTCCCATTCCCAAGTTTTGCCAGGTGCTGGCCGGCAAATCCGAGCCCAAACTGGACTGTATTTCCCCCAAAAAAAGGAGATTTAAATGGGTCGGGAGCCTCTCCCTGGACATCTGCTCGAGGGATAACGCAGGGATATTTAAAAGGCTCAGAAGGAAAACAAATAGTCTTCCACATTCTCAAGGAATTTCAGCCCCTCGTCCAGCCCATTCCTGGATCCCCCCTTTTGGCAGGAGAGGGACGGCATTAACCATCAGAGGAGATTTATTAGGGATAATTTATGGCGGGAGCAGCCGAGCCATGGGTTTGGGGGAGCGGAGCTCGCCACGGGCAGTGTTTTCCTTCCTGCACATTCTGATTGTTTTAGTTTATTCCAGAGGCACGGCTCGGGAGCTCATTTATTCCCCGGACACATCAACACGTGGAGTGAGATCACTCCTGTTCCTGGGGGTCGGCGGGCTGGAGGTGATGAAATCATGGATTTATCCACGGCTTATTCCAGGCGTTTGATTGAGTGGGATCAATTTGGGCTGAACTGACAACGCTTCCCGATGTTCCCAAACAGCCGCTAAAATAATTATTGGGATCTGGGAGCGTGGAGCGGCTCCTGACACATGTTGGGAGCAGGGAGAGGACGGTTCCAGGCACTAAAAATACATCCCAGATGGAAAACTCATCCAGCTCCGAGGGGGGAAAGCTCAACCTGTTGGAGGTTGTTATAAATCGGGAACGGGGCAGCGAATGTTTGGGATAAGCCGAGTCCCCAGTAGGTCTTTCCTGCCATCCGTGAACTCCTGACCTTTTTTCCTTGGAGAGCCGTTAAAATGGAGGCAGAGGGCAGAGGGAGTTGTTTTCCAGCCCCTTTTGCACTTGTGTGGTCTGGAAAGGGAACAGATTTTCCCTGCCCTTTTCCAGGAGACAGACAGACACAGGGATGAGGGGAAAGCAGAGACGGCTTTAATGAACCTTTCTGGGGTATCCAGGGAATCGGGAGCTGCCTGGGACATGGCATGGGAGCGGCGTTTCCATCCCACCCTGGGACATCACCGTGCTCACAGCAATGGGTGGGATTTGGGATATTCCTGGCTGGGTGGTGGAAAATAGGGACAAAGAGAGGGATTTGCTGCTCTGGAAGTTCAAATCCATGGTCGGGAGGGGGTGGATTCCCTTTGGGATACCCCTCACCTTGGAGAGTGGCCGGGAGGGTGGGTTGTGGGATCCTGGGCATCACGGGGATGAGGGAATGAGGGATGGGATTCCTTATGGATTAAGACGAGACATGGGAATATTTTTAATTTATTTGGTAGCTGGGTAATGAGTCAAAATAAACAAAATGCATAAAAAAGCTGGAATACATCCCAGGATTTCAGGAAATCATCCGAGGGCACAGTTCTGTGGGCTGGAGCCGTGGGAAGGTGATATTCCATTACCATGCCGGGAATATCAGGCATCCGACACCAGGAGATAACTCATCAGCTACAGTGATGAGTTATCCCAGAAAACAGTGGAGCATCTTCCCGAAACGGATCCGAAGGGTAAAACCGGGCAGTGGGGTCCCTGTCCCTCCAAACTGCCGTTCCCTCCTGGGCTGCAATTCCAAGGGCAGTCCTAGGGAACTCCGAGTGCTTTCAGCTGTGCCAGAGCGATGAAATATTCCAGACACGTGGTCCCAGGGCTGATCCCGACATAGACGGTGCCTGGAAACAGGGAGAAGGTTTTTGGGAATGAGCAGTGCATGGAAGTGGATTCCCGGAGTGCGAGGCACACGGAGGGCTCTGGGTGTAGAATGGGGGGAATTCCCACGGGAATTTAGGGATTTTGTGGCAAACCGGAGGATTTGGATGATGGAGTTCCAGACTGGTTTGAGTTGAAAGGGATCTTAAATCCCATCCTGTTCCAACCCCGACACATTCCACTATCCCAGGGTGCTCCAAGTCTTGCCCAGCCTGACCTTGGACACTTCCAGGGATGGGACTTCTCCGGGAACCTGTTCCAAAACACAACCCAAAAGTTATTCCCAAAAAAACCCCTTGCAAAGGATGAATTCCCTCCCCTCTCTCAACACTTCATCCCTGGGTTTTTTCCCTTTGGAATGGTCCCTCCCTGGGATGTGCAAGAGATCCAAAGCTCTCCCTTGCCTCTGGATGTCACCCAAATATCCCAGTCTAATGGGGGAAAATTCCAGTGGTTTGGTGACCCCTTGGATAAAAGGGACGGCTTTTCCAAGGGAATTGGGATAGAAAATCCTCCCTTTCCATCTGTTGCCAGCGGGATTTCGGAGATTTGGAGCTGCAGCTTAAGCTGGAGTTGAAGGATCCACAGGCATGTGAAAACTTTGGGAAGAGTGGGAAAACTGGGCAAGAAACAGGATATTTTTCTCTCAGAATGCTGGAATGCTCCAATGATCCCGTCTGGTCCTTGGGGTCATTGGAATGGCCTGGATTGGGGTGGGTGGTTACAAATGCAGCTTTCCCTGCACCTTTGCAAATCCCAGACTTTTGTGGCTAGAAGGGCTCAGCTTTGATGAATCCAATCCCTCATCCAGCCTGCTCTGGGAATAAATCAGGAATATTCCTGAGGCTCCCTTAAATCAGCTTTAAGTGACTTTAATTCAGCTCCAGCCGATTCCCGATCGGTTCCAATGACTCATTTCATCCCAACTTTCACGTCCATCCATCTTCCGACCTCGCTCTCCTCTTCGCAGCCTGGAGAAATGGGATCCAGCTGTTGGTGTTTCAGTTGGGAACGGCTGCCAAGGCGGGGAATTGTGGAGTTATCCAAACATTCCAGAAGGTTGGCTCTCCGTGCGGGAGGCATCCCTGACAAATCGGACTGGAAAGGGTGTGGAGAGGTCTCCTCATCCAGCCCCACCGCAGAGCCCCTTCCCAGGAATTCCTGCCTCCATTGCCAGTGGAAGGAATTAGCGACAAGTGGCTGGATGTATGCCAGATCCAACCCCCATTCCCTAGGGATGAATCCCTCTCCGTCATCCATGAAACACTGGCACGGGTTGGGATTGTCTTGGAAGGGATCTTCGGGACCATCCCATTCCATGTCCATGGAAGCAGGGACACTTCCACTACCCCAGGTTGCTCCAAGCCCTGTCCAACCTGTCCCGGAACGATTCCAGGGATTTCTGCATCCACCACTCACATCCCTGGAGGTTTAATCTGGGTTTATTCCTTCCATGGAGAAGGACAGGGATTTGGGGCTCAGCCTGTTCCTTCCTGGTCCCTCCAAGATGTCTTAATCCTTCCCGAGCCATGGACTCCATCCTTCCCAAGTCATGGATTCAATCCTTCCCAAGCCATGGACTCCATTCTTGCTGAGCCATGGCCTCCATCCTTCCCAAGCCATGGATCCCACCCTTCCCGAGCCATGGATTCTATCCTTCCCAAGGCGTGGATTCCATCCTTCCCAATCCTGGACTCCATCCTTCCCAAGCATGCTCCAGGCTGGAGCAGAGCCACGTGTTCCGTGGCCAGATTCCCAGTGATGAATGCAAATGTCATCACTTATTTTTGTGGGAATTTCGTTGATTGTTTTCCTTGGTTTTCCAGCAATAACAACTCCTCTCCCATCCTGCCTTCAGCTTTTCATCCTCTGCCAGCGGCTTCTGCTCCCGAATTTCTCCAAATTATCTTAGAAATCTAGAAAAAATTACTTAAAATAATTGTTCCAAGGGCACTTGGTTGGATTCTCTGGACTGCGGGATTCTGGCCAAACGGGAGCACAGCCGGGACACAGGAGGTCACTTTATTTTTGGCAAGGCCAATTAGAATTATTCACGGAATCCCAGCTTCTCCAAGATCTCCTGCACTGTATTTGGGAGCCCTTCGAATTCCAGGCTCTTCGCTTCCTGGGAAAAGTGGACAGTGTTGGATTTTAGGGATAAGTCTGTGAATTTGGAATTTCTGTGGTTTCCTTTTCTGTTCTTTTTACTGTCCGTGCCAAAATGTGATCCTAAATCTGTGGATATATGGATATATGAGCATGGATATATGACCCTCTGGAATATTATCCTGGGACTGTAAATCAGAGCAGCTCCACTGATTTCCCCAGCACTGCCCAGCCCTGACCTGCCCCAGGCTTTAAGTCCAGCCTAAAATCCCTGGAATACCCAGCCAACAAATTTCCACACTCTTTGAGCTTCTCCAGCTTGGAGTATCTGGAATCAAACTATCCCAAACCCGCCCCCGTTGGAATTTTCCCCCTTCAGCCTCAGTTCATCAAAAGCCTCTGCGGTTCCTCCTTCTCCTCCTAATGAAGGTGGAAATGTCCATGGCGAGGACAATTTATGGATGAAGGAATTCCAGTGGCCATCATTCCGTAATAAGGCTGACAGCCCTATAAAATATGGCCCAAGAAACCCTGGAAAAGGCTCTGGCAGCTCCCTGGAAGTTGACCCAAATATTTTATGGAGTGGGCTCTGACGACCTTCCCTTATTTATGAATTTTTAAATGAGCAGGATCTGTTTAAAGAGGGAAAAAAAAGAAAAACTGGGATATGAAAAAAAAAAAAACCGAAACCCAAACCAACTTCAGATGGCGACTTTAACCTCCCGTAGATTAAAAACCATTCCATCTTTTTATCCAAATTCCAATAAAAATTCTGTGTCACGTGGATTTAGGGACTGCTTCCAATGCCACTTAAAAGCTGATTATTTTCAGGGCAGGTTTTGTGGTCCAAAGGTTTTTCTTTTTTAGTTATTTTTAAAATCAATTTTAAAGGATAAAAATGTCTTTGGGAGATATTTTGGGACTGGGATAGTTTCACCCAGGAAAACAGAGGGAATTTTAATGGAAAATCTGATCCATTGGGGATTTAACCCTGCTATTTTATGAAATAAAAATGTATTTTTATACATAAATATATTCCATAGTGAATAAAGTATGATAATGGCCCTCAGGGAGAAGCATTCCCAGGGGTGATGGATTTCAGGCCTGGAAATCCTCTGGAGCTGAAGGAAAACCCACTGATTAGGAAGATTTTGGGGAAATTCTGTGCAGATCCTGGAAAAGTTGGGAGCTGGGCACCAACCTGGTGTCATCAGGAGCGAACCAAGGAATTTCTCTCCATCCAAACATGGACATCCTTTTCTCCCATATTTCTTTTCCCCTTCTGGTTTATCCCAAATAATTTGGGATATGCCCTGGCTTTAATTTGCACACGGAAATCCTGGATAGGAGTGGGAATGGCTCCTTTCAAACCACTGAAACCCAATATTCCTACTGGTTTTGTGATGGAGCAGCTCCAGGTCAGCATTCCAGACTTTCCATCCCCATTCCCTGCTCTGTCCATGTTTTTTTTGGCTATTTCCAAAAGGCAGGGAATCCTAAAATGCAAGGAATATTTGGGGTGGAGGGGACTTTAAATCCCATCCACCTTCCACTATCCCAGGTTGCTGCAAGCCCCATCCAACCTGGCCTTGAAGAATTCCAGGGATGGGGCAGCCACAGCTCCATAATCCAAGAGCTAAATCCAGCTCTTTGGGATCTCCCTTTACTCCAAAGGAAGCCAGAGTTATTGGGAATGCTGAGAATCTTGGGACAAACCAAGCCACTGATACCCAGATTCCTCTCCTGCTCACCGCTCCAGAAACCACCATTCCAACAGCTCCAGGGAGGAATTCCGCAGCCAGAAATGAGGGGAAAACGCTGCTTTTCCATACAGGAGAGCATTTAAGGAGTATTTGACATCAAAGCCCTTTCATTCCTGGCTGGAGGGGTTATAAATGGGACAATCCCTCCTCGGGATGGAGCCCTTCAAACGCCACAACATCAATATCCCGGCTCCTGGAAATCCAAGGAATATTTCTCCACGTCCACATCCCATTAATCATTTGGAAAGCCATTTATGGACCCAAATTACCAAGTGCCAAAACGCCCCTGACAGGGAGGGAAATTTATACCCCTGCTTTATTAATGTTCTATTTATTATTAGAAATCCCATAAATTCTTCCCAGATTGGGAATTTTAACAGGAATTCTTCATGGCTGGGTCCCGTTTGTGCTCCGAATGTTGTGTGAAGAGGGAGCAGGGAAGATAAACCAAATAGATGCTTAAAAATCTCCTTTTTTTTTTGGATGTACTTGATGGGAAAAAAATCCCCTTCCGCCCGGGCAGGGGGGTCAGGATCGAACACGGAGATTCCGGGACCCTGATAGAAAATTTGGAAAGGTCTTCAGCGTAATCCTTTAATCTGTTTGCCAGGAGATCCGTGGAAAATGCTTTATTTACCTGAGTAAACAACAGCTCCCGTTTCTGACGGGAGGTTAAGCTGTTTGGAGAAAGGCTTGGGAGGAAATCATTCCAAGGATTTTGAGTCTTTTTGAAGATTTTGTTTGGGATTCTTTCCAAGGAGATCGCGGGCAACTTTCGGAGGCTGCAGAATTCACTCGAATTCACCTGGAAGGGCTGAAAATCCTCAGCGACTCCACTTTGTGGGGAATCTAACTGAGAATGTTGAGGCCATTTTGGGAATGAGGGTGGAAGCTGGGAAGTGCCTGGAGCAGCATCAGCTCCCTCTTTAATCCAGCTCCATCGCATCCCAGTTTTCAGAAGATGCCATGATCCCCTTTATATTTACTTTAATCATTCCAGCCCTTCCTCATCCCAGGCATGGATCTCCAGCAGTTCCCTCTCCTGAGGTGGGGATAAACCCCTTCCCACATGCTGAAATTCTGCTTATCCCGGGAAAAAGGAAGAGGGGACATTCCCAAGCCCTATTGGGAATGGTGAAGGAAGGAGCTGCTGCCAGGTGAATTCCTGGGAACCTTTTGGCCACCAGATGCCCCCGCAGAGCCATTGCGGGTCCCCGAGGGACGCTGGATTCAATCCATGGATTTTCGGACATCTCCAGCTCCTTTTCCGCCACCCTTTCCTGGTGCCACCGTTCGCCAGTGAGGGAGAGTGGCAGAGATTTCTTTGGAAGCTCCCACCAGGTTGGAAGTGGCCACCTGGACACCGGGAGTGGCTGGAGATGTCCCAGTCCTCACTATACAGGTTTTTGTGGCAAACTGGGAATTCCCAGGATTTGTGCCTGGCGCGGCGCTGGATAAGACTGGGAGAGGAGCAGGATAAAAGCCATGCTTCCGGTGGATAAATAATAAATAATATTCTGGTGGATAAATAATAAATAATAATTTTTCCAATTGCAGTTTCCCTGGAATTCAGCGCTTTGGGGATCGTCCCACACTACAAAAGTCAATAAAACCCAGAAATCCTTGGAAAAACGTCCTCCGAGTGCTCTCTCTGCAAATGTCCTCCCTCCAAGCTCCCCTTCCTTTCCTAAATCGCTGCTAGAGCCAGCTCCCCCTTCTCTCCATGCTCCCGGTGCCTTTCCCTTCTCCAGAAATAAATCGGGATGTCTCTTGAACTCATTTGTGCTCCTCGCTGCCTTCCCGGCCTAACTCATTCCATATGGCTGCGGCTCTTTCCATGGAGCGCCTCTGCCCGGCTTCCCTCGCTCGCTTGCAAGCTCCTTAATTTTATGAACAATTTCCGAACAATTAGAATGTGGAAAAGTCCTCCGAGGGAAGCCGGAGGATCCCTGTCCCCGGGACAATGCCAGACAAAGCCATTCCGCCCTGTCCCTGCGGAACAATCCTTGGATGGGCTGAGCTCATAAAGCCGAGATTTTCCATCGCAGCATTCCAGGGGCCGGATCCTCCTCCTCCCAGTGCCACCAGCATGACGTGGAATCACTCTGGGTTATTCTGGCTTCTTTTCCCAATTAGAGGCGCCGCTTCCCTCCCCTGTTCCCTTTTTCCCGTGTTTATCCCAAGTAATACCCGACACATGCTCATTTCATGCTATTCCTGAGCAAGGAAAACATTGGGAATGAAACCAATCCACTCTTAATGGATCAAATGCCAGCCTGCAAAAAAGCCACAATTTTCCAATCAGCCTTTGGATTGAGGCAGCCCCTCAGCATCCCGCGGAATCCCAACTGTTTTCCAACAGCCCCTTTCCTTTTCCCATCCCAACCAGGTCATTTTCCAATCAGCCCCATTAGGCCGAATCCATTTATACTCCCCAAAAAACACATAATGACAGGAATTAGCCCCAACCCCAGGGCTTTTTTTAATCCCTTGCCTGTTAAGTGGAACCACATCTATCTCCGAGTGGGAATTCTTCCGGACCCTGATGGAAATGGATTCCAAACAATGCATTCCTATTCAAATTCTCCTCCGTTTTAATCAAAAAAAGCTTGGATTATCTGCAGCCAATATCTCCAAAGGCAGCCTGGAGTTGGGCCCCCTTTGCTACCCCCCCCGGTTTGTATGGAATACACAGAATATATGGAATTAATCCATCTGAATATCCAATGTGATGCCTAATGACTTCGGGATCATAACACAAGTGAGTTGTTTGCAGTCCATAAAAAAGGAATGGCTTTTGCCGGGATTTCCCAAACCAAAACAGGCTTTGATTGGAAACAGGAGGCAGATCCAGCTTTTCCCTTTTTCATGGCTGAAGGAATTTGGGCTGGAGGGATGGAGGACCCAGGGGCAGTGCTTGGCAGGGGTTGTTCCCAATTCCTGCTGTCCCAAAACCATGGGATGATAGGAATATCTTCGCGTGGCCAGGACTGGGATGAGGTGGGCTTTAAGTCCCTTCCAACCCAACCCATTCCATGATTCTATGACCCTGCCTCTGCCTGCCTGGAGCTGCCACTGGATCTTCTCCATCCCTGCCATGTCGTTGTTGACAGGAATTCTGTCTCCTCTCCTGGCTGGGAGAGAGAACCTCCTTTCTCCGGGATATCTTGGAGCTCTTCTCAACCCTGGCTCTGCAGCAGAGCTTCCTCGCAATCCCTGAATCCCAGTCCCTGAATCCCAATCCCTGAATCCCAATCCCTGAATCCCAATCCGTGAATTCTCTGTTAAAGGAAACAGGAATAAAATCTCCCTGTCCCAGGTGGATTTATTCCCCACGATCCATCCCCTCAGCTATCCACCTTTTCCTGCCTGCGGCTGAAACTCCAGTTCCTCATTCCCACGATTATCTGGATCTTACCTGGCTTTGGCTCAGCATGAATTATTTGGGAAAGATGGGTGGTTCCATAGGGCAGCTGGGATCACCCTTGAAAGATGTCCGTTTTCCACAATGACCATGAGAGCGATTGGGAATCCAGAGACCCTTTGGACGGGCACAACTCCCAAGAATGCTGAAGGGGATGAGGGGCAGGAGCTTTCCCTGCCAGATCCCAGTCTCCCTCCCAGGCTTTTCCTGGCTCCTGCTCAGGATGGATCTGGCATTCCCATCCCCCCGGGCAGAGGGAAATTGGGGAATCCAGCCTGGCTAAATCCATTTATTCCTCTGCTCACTCCTTGATTCCTGGGGATGCCAAGCCAGCTTGGCAATACTCCGGTATTCCAGTAAAATCAAAGATTAATTTCCCTCTAAATGCTCCATAATTTGATTTTATTAAAACTTTTACAAGGAGACAAAAGGGGGGAATTTCTTCCCCCATCCCAAATATTTGCCAGTAAATCCTTTACACCCCTGCAGGCTCAGGTACCCCACGGCAGGAAAACAAAATCCGTGTAAAAAAAAGAGATATTAGGGAAAGGATATAAAACTTTATTGGCACTAAAATTCCTACCCCCTTCCTTCAGGGAGCTGAATCCTGGAAGGGAGGAAAGAGGGAAATAAACCCTGTGGAAAACAGGGGGATTGCTGAGAGCACTTCCAGTCATTTTTCCTGGGGAGGTAAGACCTGGGTTTGACAGCCTGGAGCCTCAGGAATTGAAGTGGGATTAGAGCAGAGTTGGAGGGGCTTGGAAGGGAAATTCCTTGGCTGGAGACAGGAATTCCCAACACGGAGGGGTTGCAGTCCCAGCATTCCAGAACGGTTGGGGTTGGAAAGGACCTTAAATCCCATCCAGTTCCACCTTTCTCTGTCCCAGGTTGCTCCAAGCCCCATCCAACCTGGCCTGGAACACTTCCAGGTGTTTTCTCTGGGATTAAAGAGCACCTCCTGCTTTTTCATCCTGGAATTTTCAGCCCTGCTTAGACATTCCTTCACCAACAGCTCTTCCAATGCTTATCCAGCTTGGATAAACTGGAGTAGCCACTCTTTACTGGAACTGGCCAAGGATCAGCTCCAGCTTTTTAGTTTTTATCAGGGAAATTTGTTTCCTGGGCGAAGGAAGCTTCGGTGGTGCTTCCAGAGCTCTTATTCCCACAAATCTTTAATATTGGGTAATATTGAATAATAAAAGCTGTTACAAGGTCCTTAAACAACTCTTTATGGCCCTTCCAGGATTTATGTCCTGAGGAATCCCCGGGATGCAGATGTTTGATGTTATTCCAGATGTGTAAACTGATATTAATTGTACACATTTCCCCCTGAAAAAACAGGGATTTTTTAAATTCTCCTTTTTCCCTTGGCTCTGGAAGCAGACATCTCATAATTCCTACTGCAGGGAAAAGCAGAGCATGGAGTGAAAAAAAAAAAAAACGGGATGAAAAATGTTTGTGCAGCTCGGCCTTTCCTTGGAAATGAAAATAAATGTCCCTAAATGCCATAAATTTAAATTCCTGCCAAGGCCGGAGCCCATCTCGGGATTGAATCCCGAGGAAAAATAGGAAACATTTGTTGGACCCGTCTGCTGAAAGCAGCAAGGAAATGATGTCATGGTTGGGGAAAAACAAAGTTTTGGAAAAATCCAATTAACACTCCTGGCTTTGCTGGGGAAACTGGGATGGCTGAGAATGGGGGGTGCTCCTTCACAGCAGGGTTTTCCAGGGAAAATGGCTAAATCTGGGTTTTTTTGGGGAGGAAAACACCAATCATCATCAGCCTCAGCCCCACCTGCTGTGGCCATACCTGGCAAAACATTGGGATACAGGATAATGTCCCAAATCACTGGGAATTGTGCCCCGGCTTTCTGAGCCTGCAGGATTTTCCAGCCCCAAATCTGTCTCTGCAGCTTGGGAAGCCCCAGCATCCCAAGGAAGGCAGCTCTGTCCAGGATACCTTTCTCTTCCCATGGGATTTGCCAAACATTCCAGCATCTGGAACAAGGGACATTCCCTCTGATTATTTCCTGATGAGATTTATTCCATTTGTTATCCTTAAAGCTCTCCTTGTTTTCCCTCCTCTCCCTCTGTCCTTTCTCTTTCATCCTGGGATTTCTGTCCATTTGTCACGCACAGGGAAAAAGTCAGGGAGAGGGGGGAAAAAAGACGGGAATATGTCACCAACAGGGTGCTTTTTTTGGCAGCCCAGAAATCCCCCAATCCTGGACTGATCCCGCAGCAGGGGAGCAGGGATTCTGGTGAGATCCCACCTGGAATCCTGCAGGGATTCAGGAGGAGATGTTCACTTCGGCTTAGGATATTTTTTGGTTTGCCAATGAAAGCAATTCCATTTAAAAATGGGATTGCAGAAGAAAAGAGAAACTCTTCACACTTCGGGGTCAAACCCAGCTATTGATTCCAGCTCGGGAAAAGCACGGATTTTCCTTTTCTTTTCTGAGGGGATGTCAAAACATTTCACTGCAGGCTCTGTGAAACATTTGACATTTCCCAAGCAAAACGTTTTGTTCCCAAAAGCGTTTGTTTATTCCCGGTTTGACCCAAATTTAAGGAACAAAAGAGTTCAATTATTCAGGAAAACCAAACAAAGCCCTTGGGAGGGTTCAGGTTGATCCAAAGTGATATGGTTGGGGTTGGAGATTTTCCTTAAAAAAGCTGGGATTCAACATGGGCTGGGGCTTTTTTGGCCAAAAATTCCATTATGGGTCCAGCTTTTCCAAAGCTTTCATGATGGGGGGAGATCCCGGTGTTCCTTCCTTGGGATGGGAATGGGAAGGTGGAGATGGAGCCCTCTTGGATGATGGGACAACACATGCAATTGGAAAGGAAGGAGACTTGAGGCAGGATTAGATGGGATATTAAGGAAAAATCCTTCTCTGGGAAAGGTGGAGAGGGACTGGGATGGAATTCCCAGAGAAGCTGTGGCTGCCCCTGGATCCCTGGAAGTGTCCAAGGCCAGGTTGGATGGGGCTTGGAGCCACATGGGGTAGTGGAAGGTGTCCCTGGCAGGATGGAATGGGATGAGCTGTAAGGTCCTTCCCATTCCCTGCATTTCGGATTCCCTGCAAACCATTGTGGTGATCGGAGGTGCCGCCATTCCCAGGAATCTGCGCCATTCCAGGCGGGAAGTGATGCACCCCAGCCAAAGTGTGATTCCTGAGTTCCCTTTGCTGGGAAGGTTTCCTGTGGAAAACGATCCTTCCCTAAAAGTGCAGCTCTGCCCCCGTGTCACCACTCTGGGGTTCAGGGATTATCCCGGCCGTGCTCCCACATGGATCAATGGGGGAATTTAATCCCGGGAGATAACAAATCCCAGCTCCTTCCAGCACTTGTTGTTGGCATTTCCCAGGGTTTCAAGGGATTTTAAGGAATTATCCAGAGATCTGGCTCCTTCTGGGTGCTTTAATTAACTCCAGTGCTCCTTGGACACGTTGGAATCTGGGAATGCGCAGCCCATCCCGGTTTTGCTCCCAAGGAGCTTTAGGAAGCATTTTCCCCTATTCCTGGCAGTTTTTTCCCTTCCAAATGGGAAGTTCGTAGGGAAAAGTCAGACCAGGTGAGTCAATACCAATAATGCTTTAATCAATTAATAGCAAAAATTATGGAAAATATTAAATTACACTGGATTGATTAACGAAGTAATTAATTAATTAATATTCAAGTATAGTCTGATTTTATTCCAGTTTGATACATATCCCTGTTAAAATAAATTCTGGGGTGACACCAGTTAAAATATTAACGGGGATGTTGCCACTTAAAACAACTGGAATTCCATTGCCTTTTCTCGGGATTTATGGATGAATGGCTTCCACGAGCACCTGGGCATGTTAATGCAAATTTCCTGCTTAATTCCTGGGATTAGCCAGAATTCCTTCAGGATCCTGTGATGGATCATCACCATCCCATCCGTACACCCTGCTCATCCTCAATATTCCCTGATTGCCTTGCTCTGGAGGGAAGAAAATCCAGGGAATATCTGGGATTTGTGGGTACATTGTGGTGCCTTGGATCCCTCATTTCCTGGCGGGCAGAGAATTCCAGGGCTCAGGACCTCTCCCTATGGAAGGCTGAGGACCCTGGAGCTACCTGCTGCCAGATTTTCCAGTGGATGGAGCATGTTCCGCTTGGGAATCCATCCCCGCTGGAATATCCAGCGTATCACTTTTATTAGCCGGGATCCAAGGAAATTTAAGAGCCTGGCTTAATTTGGGAAAATTCATCCCACTTAAGCATTTTTCCATGTCCTGCCCAAGCTGGTTCCTGATTTATCAATGACCTATTTCCCATCTATCCTGGCTTTCACTCCATAAATCACATTCCTGGCTGGAGAAACGCCGGGTTTTTTACAATTCCATAAAAAAAACCCCCTCTTCATCTCTTTTTCGGAGGCTCCATATTTTCTGTGGAATATTGACCCATCACTTCCAACCGTGATGAGTCCGAGGTTTTGCAGGATGTTCTGGAGGTTGCAGCGACCTTTGGAGGATGAAGCAAATCAAGGATTAACCTTTCCTACAAATAATCCTCGTTCCCATCAATAGCTGCCTGGATGTTTTTATCCTTGCTCAGTATTCCCTACTTTTTTGGGGGAGGCATTGCTTGGAGAGCAAGCAGCCCTTCCATTCCGGCCCTTTCCATGGAGCAGGGGAGGTTTGTGGGAGTCTCCCCCTCCCCGAGCCTGATTTTAGGAAGCGCTCCCTGAACTGCTGCCTGAAAAAATGAACACGAGGCTCCAATCCCTCTTCCCATTCCCGAGGGATCCCATCCGTTCTCTCCGGCTGGGTGGGATAATTGCAACAAGGAAAACGAACATTTTGGGAGGTTTTTGTTAATTGTGGCCCATCCCGAGCCATTCCCGAAGACTTCCAAAGGACTGGAGTAAAATCCCAGCTTCCTGGAGGAAACTTCCATGGATTTAATGAGCTCCTGGGCTCTCCCCATGGCTGGTTATTTATGGGGTGGTTCCATGAAGGATTGGCTAATGGATATGGAGGAATGGCTCTGGAGGAGAGCGGGATCCCTGCGGTGCTCGGAGCTGTGTGGGAATGGGATACTGGGCTCTTTCTATCCCAAAAAACAGGGGGATGAGGGAAAAAACAGGGAGAAGGTCTCTGGTTTGTGGTGGCATTGGAAAAGAGAATAATTTCTTGGCAAAAATTCCCCCAAAAAAGCAGGAAACCTGTGATGGGAATGATCCAGGGCTGAGTCGCACCACAAACCTGAGGGATCAACAGGGATCATACAAAGAACCAATGGGATAATTAAGGGAGGGATCCTTGGATTCACCTGGAACACGATCCCAGGCGAAAATGCTTTTGTTTGGAAGTTGCACACAGCAAGAAAAAGTGGGATCCCAGCTAAGGCTGAGGATGTTGTGGAAAACTCATCCTCCGAAACCATTTTGAAGCAATTCCAGAGGAATCAGCGGCAGCGTCCAAGGGGGCTCTGCCAGGCCCCAGCCGGGCGCAGAGGCTTTGAAATGGAAACAACTCAGAAATTCCTAAAACGTTCCCGAAAAAAAAAAAAAGGACATTTTTGCTTTTCCCCAAGCTCTGCTCTTGATTTTCCAGGCTGGAGGAGGAATGTTGTTGAATTTTATGGAAAGTGATAGTGGGACTCTCTGGAAGTGGCTGTAAAAGATAACAGATTTTGTTTTAAAGGCAGATAAAAGTTACGGGCCTGTGTTCCTTGGAACAGGAATTTCCTTGGATGCCCATAAAAACGTTGGTTATGAAGCATTTCCTGAGGAATGGCTCTAACCCCGAATGATCCTGGTTATTTGCTGAGGAAAATGGGCTTTATCCTGAACAATAAACCTGTGGAGATTTATTAACCTGGGAAGCACATTCTGGGCTCCAATCCGCTCCCAGCCCTTGGAATTAATACCGTGGATAGAGTGCAAAATCCCTCTCCTGCTCCAAAGCCTGCAGAATGTCTCTCATAAAAGAGTTCCTTGAGCTGGATTTTCCCAGTCTTTGCCCAGGTCTTTCATTCCCAAAGCCTGGGCTCTGTTTAAATGGGAATATTTCCTCTGGATTGCATTAATCTGGTGCTATTCCCTGCAGGAATATCAGGAAAAAGACTTGGAATAGGAATATTTGAAACAACCCATTGGTGCTGTCAAGGTGACCCCAACCCTCTTTGCCTCATCCAGAGCCTGAGCTCTGGGAATTCCATGGAAAAATCAATGGGAGAAGGAGAAGGGAAGGGTTAAGGCAGCTGTTTTCTCCACAGCAATGAAAGCCCAGAGAATCCCCCAAAATATTCCAGCCTCACCTGCCCTGGGATGCTTGGAATGGGAGTGGGAAAAAGCACAGGGAACCCCCAAAATATTCCAGCCTCAGCTGCCCTGGGATGCTTGGAATGGGAGTGGGAAAAAGCACAGGGAACCCCCAAAATATTCCAGCCTCAGCTGCCCTGGGATGCTTGGAATGGGAGTGGGAAAAAGCACAGGGAACCCCCAAAATATTCCAGCCTCAGCTGCCCTGGGATGCTTGGAATGGGAGTGGGAAAAAGCACAGGGAACCCCCAAAATATTCCAGCCTCAGCTGCCCTGGGATGCTTGGAATGGGAGTGGGAAAAAGCACAGGGAACCCCCAAAATATTCCAGCCTCAGCTGCCCTGGGATGCTTGGAATGGGAGTGGGAAAAAGCACAGGGAACCCCCAAAATATTCCAGCCTCAGCTGCCCTGGGATGCTTGGAATGGGAGTGGGAAAAAGCACAGGGAACCCCCAAAATATTCCAGCCTCAGCTGCCCTGGGATGCTTGGAATGGGAGTGGGAAAAAGCACAGGGAACCCCCAAAATATTCCAGCCTCAGCTGCCCTGGGATGCTTGGAATGGGAGTGGGAAAAAGCACAGGGAACCCCCAAAATATTCCAGCCTCAGCTGCCCTGGGATGCTTGGAATGGGAGTGGGAAAAAGCACAGGGAACCCCCAAAATATTCCAGCCTCAGCTGCCCTGGGATGCTTGGAATGGGAGTGGGAAAAAGCACAGGGAACCTCCAAAATATTCCAACCTCACCTGGCCTGGGATACTTGGAATGGGAGTGGGAAAAGGCACAGGTAACCCCCAAAATATGCCAGCCTCAGCTGTCCTGGACTGTTTGGAACAGGAGCGGGAGGGTTAACGGAGAAATTGGGATTTTGGATGAATCAGCACGTTCTGCTCCTGAAAAATGCCGGGATGAGGAGCGGGAGCCGGGGCAGGCCAGAGCCCAGGCTTTGTAAAGCCTGGCCCAAGCGCGGGCCCGGCCGTGCCGCAGAGCAGGTAATTGGTGTTCCTAATGCATTCGCAAGGCTCGGGTGACTCCAGAGCGCCGGGCACTCCAGGAAAAAAAGGGATTTTTCTCCTTCGGGATGCTTGCAAGCGCCAGCGGAACATCTGCACCCAATCTAGGCGCTGCTCAGACCCCAAATATTGTTGTGGTTATGGGCAATTCCCTTAAAAGCCGATTCCCTTTCCAACCTCGCGTTCGTCGGGATGAAATGTTTGCTGCTCCTTTAACTCTTTTTAGGGCTGGGGGTTTTTTTTTTAAGCTAAAATTCCACAATCAGGGCACTCCTGTCCCACAGCTGCTTCCCTGTTCCCTCCAACAACGGAGCTTTTTTTGGGAATCTTGGTGCTCACTCAGTCCTTCCAACCCCAAAAGCAGCCCCGCTCGTTCCTTGAAATGGAGTGGGATCCACAGTGTTTGGAAAACAATCGGATTCCTGACGGCTTTTCCGTAACGTTGGTGTTTTGTTATTGCTTGGGAGATGGGAGGGAATCTAATCCGGGAGCGAGATGGAGTTTGACAGTTCTGGCTCTGGGAGCTCTTCCTGGCATGGAATTTTTCCTGGAGGTGATTCCCAGGCTGGATAGAGCCAGGTGGCCCTGCCTCACCCAAGGTGGAATGAAGGAAGGGAATGTTTGCGAGGCAGGGAAGTTCCTGGAGGCACGAAATTCCTTGGAAGGGTCTTGGGACCGACCCAGCAGGTGAAACTCAGGGAATTCCAACCATCCTTCCACGGACTCCCTCAGCCATTTCTCACCTCCCCCTTCAGCGTTGCTGGAGGTCTCCAGGCAGTCCTGGAAGGATGGAATTCACCCAGGATCCAAGCTGGGAATCCCTTGTGGACGTACTTCCAAATCCCACCAATACAGGACCCTTTGCTGCCGGTGCCGGCGGGGAGCGTTTGCTTCGGAATTCACCGGCTGACTCCAAAAGCAACTGAGTTCCTGCCAGAGGGAATTTTATTCTCCCCTTTCCAGCAGATTTCCAGCACTTTGCTGGGATTTTGCTTTTTCTCTCTCAGCACATTTCACCCCTTTCCCCAAAGCCCCAGTTTTCCAGGAGAGGCTCTGGAGCGGCCTCATCCGTAACCTGACCTCTCCTGCTGTCACATTTGCGTCACCGGCTCCAGGGGCTGTGCCCGGATGCTGACAACCATTCCCAACTTTAAAATATGGCTCTGGCAATCCCAGGAAGCCCAAAGACAAATTCCCTGCTGGCTTTTGAGTGCTCCTGCAGGAAAAGGTTTGGGCGACCAGGCTTGTCCAAAGCTGCCTGGTTTATTCCCACTGTATCCCGTGGGAGTGCCAGGTAGCCCAAGGAATGTGGATCCATCTCCACGAGCCTCCTGTCTCCTCCTGGGATCAGGAGAATCTTTGGCAAACTCTGCTCCTCGCCATTCCACAGGGCATGGATACTCTGGGTTCTTGGGTCTTGCACTTCCTGGGGGTTTCCCATGGATTCATGAGGCTCGGGGTCAGCTCCGAGCTTCTTACTGGCAAAGGGAGGTCTTCCCTCTGGGAAGGGGCACGGGAACAGCAGTGGTGGGGAGCAGAGGGAATTACAGCTCCCAAGAAATGAGCAGGGACTCTTTGGGCGGCTTCCCAAGGTTTGGGACTCCGACGGTGCCCATCAATCCATCCCAGCTCCTCTGCCTCGCTCCTTCTGGTGGCACCCGCAAGGTTGGGACTGGCAGAGGCTCCAGCCAGCTCCGAAATGAAAAACGTAAATATGGAATATTAAAACCAGACCTGCTCCAGAGAGGAACTTTGACATCGCCACAAATCCAAAGAAGAAAGGGAAAACTCTGGCACAGAAACCCCGGATGACGACATTTTCTGGGATCACAGTGCCAGAATGGGGCTATCTCCGGGAGCAAAAGCTTCGCTGGTCCTTGCCAGGTCCACATAACTTTGGGATTAAAAGGACTTTTCATATTCCTGCAGGAGGAGAAGGGGTGGGAAGGAGGCGGGAGGTTTTCCCCACGGGAATGATTAAATTCCTATCAGTAATAACAAGGAAGAGAAGGTTTGTCAGCCCTGCCATTGATCTCCCTTCCTAATTCCACCAAAACCCATTGGAAGCTTCTGCCGGGAGCCCCGAGCCCACAGAGCTGCTCGGTGGTGGAGTGAAACCGTAATTAGGGCTGGGGGAATTTTTCCCTGCCATTCATCATCCCCAGTTTTCTGCAAATTATGGAGAGTTCTGTCAAAACTCCGCCACGGCTGCTCAGTCCCGGGGAATGCCTGATCCTACACGTCCCCGAGTGATCCTTGGTGCTTTCCCTCGAAACCTTCCCGTGCCAAACCTCTCCCAGCAGCTCCAGGGAATAAAAGCCCCTTCTCCAGCCTCTCGCTGGGAAATGAGGTGGGATTTTCCCGGGCCATGCTCTGGGAGCAGCAAGGAAAGCTTTTGGGGAAGGTTTCCAGTGGTAAAAACCTGCTGGATTCCCTGAAAATGAAAAACTCTCCATTAAGAGGGAATGTTATGAAGTGCCTGAGGGAACTGGGAATCAAATTCCCGTTTCCAAGCGCAACTTAAGGAGTTGTGGGCAGGTTTACAACCCTGCAAACGAGGCGGGGGGATTTGCAGCTTCTCTGGAGAGCTGGGCGCGGATTTTCCCTAGTTCCTGCACGAGGAGGAGGAGGATTTAGCTCCAAAGAACCCAAGGGATTTGCACCGATCCGATTTGGGGGTTTCTAGATCGGCTCTTTTCCAACCTGGGCACGTGAGGGCCCAGCCTTTGGGATCCTGGGATCATCCACGGGATGGTGAGCCTGGATCTTCCGTGGGCCACCCCTGATCTCCGAGGCGATCCCCTCCAGCCCCTTCCCTCTTCTCCAGCCACAACCCCGGAGCGAGGAATCCCGGGAAAGCAGATCCCGCGCTGGTGCCAAACATCTGCGAGCCCCACTCCTCCAGCCCGTCCCCTCAGCAGAGGGGGATGGCTCTAAATCCCCAGGATTCCAAACTCGCCGGGAAGGAAATCAATCCAGGGTCCACCGGCGAGTCTCCGGTAACATTCCCCATCCCGCTCCTTGCTCTCCAAAGGGTGCTAAAGAAATATGGAGCAGGTGGAGATGATGGAAGCAGTTCCAGCCCTGTTTTTTTTCTGGGATGAGAACCCCATTCCATCGGAGCTGCTCAGGGGCGGGATGGATTTTGACAGGACCGTGGCTGCAGAAGTGTCGGAGCTGATTGTTTCCACCCCCTCGCTTTGCTCCCATCGGTTCCAAGAGCTCTGCTCCCATCAAGTCAGATTTTCCCTGGATTCTGTCAGGCTGCCTGGTTTGCGGCAAGGCAGAGCAGCGCCTCACCTCCCCCTGCCTAAAAACCCGATTTTATTTATTTGGGGGGTTTTTTGGGGTTCTGTGGTCCCAGCTGAGGAGCAGTGGGCAGGCGTAGAGTTCCCCCAGGGATTTTCCCCTGTTCCCATGGGAATACAGGTCCCGAGGGGGTTTTCCCACATAGCAAAGCTTCTCCTCATCCCTCCTCCCTGGGGACCCCAAGCACGACGTCCTGGACCCCCCTCCCCCCCAACAGGTGCCAGCCAGTTTGGGGCCACCGAGTTGGGGTTTTTGGTGGCCCTGCCCGCCCCAGGAATCCCGCTGGGCACGGGGAAATATTTTGGGGACTTTTAATGAGAAAATCCCTTTTCCACTGGAAATCCTGGAAATGGGATTTTTAAATCACCCCCAGGGAGTGCCCGGCAATGGCCACCTCTGCCCTGGGGCTGTGGGGGATGCTCAGCATCCAGCCGGCTTTCCAGGGTTTTGGCAGGTCCTTGGACAGTCTTGGAAGGGAATAACTCCGGTGCTCGTGCACCGTCCCGGCAGGACAAGAACGGGAAGGATCCCACTCCAGCACCGGTGCCTTACTCATCCCAGAGCCCCCAGTCCCATATCCAGAGGGATATCCCTGCCTGGAATGCAGGGACGAGGAGTCCCAGCGGGTGCTGAGAATTTTTAGGGTTTTGCTCATCATTCCCAGAGCTGCCCTTCCACACGCTGGAATGCGGCTTTTAATGGATAAACACTGCAGGGGACGGGCCGGGGCCGCTCCTCCTCTGGTTCAGGTGACTACTCCATCCTCGCATCCCTAAAATTCACTCAGCCGCAGTCGGGCTGCGGATCCTGCCCTGGGACCGTGCTCTCGCCTCCTTGAAATTCCCAGCTTTCCCTGCCGAGCTCTGCAGCGGGAACCAAAGCCCGGCTTTAGCAGAGGCAGAGCCGAGTTTTGCCACGCCGAGGCTGGAGACAAAATCCTTTCCCGGGGTGGGATGTGTCTGGCATCTCCCTCCCTCCCAGCGAGCCGCCCTCTCCGCAGAAATCCCGGCGTGTTTTCTCCTGCCAGGATATTCCCGACCTGCCCCTTCCCACACAATGAAGGGACCGACGCCAGCGGCAGCGGCTGGAGGAGCCAGGGAATGCGAAACCCCATCCTGAACGCGTCCCAGCCGGCTGCCGGCCCCGGGGGGGACACGGGGACAGTCCCCTGGGGCCAGCGGAGGTGGGCGGGAGTGGCCACGGAGCCCCGGGGTGCGGGAGAAGCCCGGGAGGAAGCGCCGGGAGCGAGGCTGCGGTGCACTCGCACAGGGCTGGGAGCGATTCCAAGGGATCCCAGGGAGTCCTCCCGCTCCCGGAGAGCCCTGGAGAAGGGATGGCGCTCGCCCTGAGGGATTGGGGGGGTCTCCGCAGCGTGGCCACCGTTGTCGCTTTTTATTAGGGTTCCTTATTATAAAAATATCCCATAAAAACTCCTGGTTCATTTCCATCCCGGGGCAGAGGCGCTGGAAAGGGGCTGGAAAAGGGACTCCAGCACGGCTGCTCCATGGGGAAGCCAGGAATTGCTCCCCCGGGGTGCGACAGAGCCGGGAATGCTCCCAGTAGTGCCTGCAGACAGAGGGAATCGCTGCATCCGACAGTCCTCGAGAATATGGGGAAGAAGGAAAAACCGAAAGCAAGGGCGGGGGGAAAATAAAATAAAATATAAAATAAAAAGGAAGGAAGACTGAGTCTCTTCCGTCATCCCGATCCAATGGAGGCGAAGTGTCCCTCCGGGAATGTCCTGCCGGGGATTTGCCGTGGCACAAAGTCACCTGTCACCGCCCGGGCTGTGCCCCTGTCCCCGCTCCGGGCTGCAGGAGCTGATCCCAAGATCCCAGGAGTCCCCGGGCAGCTGCTCGGCGGCTCTAGGAAGAGGTGGGGATGGAGATCCCATGGATGGCGCTCAGGCGCTCCGGAGCTTTCCCCGCGGGGCTGGGCGGTTTTCTGTCCACCCCTGCAGGAAGGGGGAGAGGAAAGAGGACAGACCAGGCAGGGCATGGAGGGGCTGCCAGCACCCCAAAAACCGCCCCCAGAGCCCCTCGGGATCCCCCCAACAGCGAATGTGCCCCCTCCCCACCCCCGAATGACAGAGACAGCGCTGGTGGCACTGCCGGGGACATGGGGCTGGCTGGAGAGGTGGCCCCAACCAGTGTAAGCCACGCACAGAGCACATCCCTAAAAATTCCCAAAATTTGGGGTATTCTGGGAGGGGACGGTGCCAGGGAGGGAAAGGGGACAGGACCGTGCCACCATTCCAGGGGTGGTGAAATTCCTGCTGAGCTTCATCCCAGCCCTCGGGAATTCCGCCTTCGGGGACAGAGATATTGATCCCGGGGCTGCTGGAGGCACTGGGATTAGCAGGGAGAGTTTTCGGGGAAAAGCCAGGAAATCGGGAAAGGGCTGGAATTGCCTGGCTGGGTTTGTCTGGTTTTCCTTCCTTCTTTCCATCCTTTTCCCACTTTTCCCACTCGCCGCAGGTACCACCAGACCACCCCGCCCTTCCTCCTCCAGTTCTTTTGCCGGAAAATCCAATATTTCCCTCGTCCCAAACAAGTGGCAGAACCAGAAAACCGATCCAAAAGAAAAAACGGGAAAATTATTTTTAAAAAGCTTTAAAGGAGAAAAATAAAAATCAATTTAAAACCCCACGCAAACAAAGCAAAGAAACCTCACAAAAAATCAAAGATCCACAAAGGTTTAGCGAAAGTCTGGGGACAGAACAGCTTAAAAATTGGGGAATCAGAAAATCAGGCTCCTAATAATTTTAAATACCTAGAAAATACATTAAATATGCGAAAGTGTCTTTGGTCGTTTTGTATTCTTATTTTTTTCCTTCCTTCTTTCTCGTTTTTGTTTTATTTTTCTTTCATTACCTTTCCTTCCTTCTCTGCTTTTCCTTTCTCTCCCTCTTTTTTTTTTCTTTTTTTTTTCTTTTTTAATCTTTAAATAATAAATTTAAACTATCTGTTTTCACTCTCAGCCGCTCCTCCCCAGCACAGCTGAGGTTAAAACTCGCAGCAGGGCACAAATGGTAAAAATGATTAAAAAAAAAAAAAAAAACAAAACCCAAAAAAACAACAGAAAAACAACCAAACAAAAATTTTAAACCCCAGAAAAAACATTTAAAAGGACGAAATAAGCGAGGAATTAATTACAAATTAATTAAAATAACAGAAAGTGAAATACCGTGGGGGAAATGACGAAAATATTCTATAGCCAGGGACGGAAAAATCGGAATTTTTAAAAGGAGGGAATCGAGCTGCATTAATGAGGCGAAATAATTAACACGAGATAAAAGCAACGCCCCCTTTGACAGCTTCAAATTGCTCCCGTGGGATTTCCGGCGGGAAATAATTCATTCATAATCGCGGTAACCAATTAAATAAAATAACAGTTAATTACGATAACTAATGCCTCTAAACAAATCGTTACATAATTGCTAGCCGTTAATAATAAATAGGTAATTACTAGGAATTAATGATTCCCGGTCACGGCTTCTGCCTTCCCGGGTCATTCCAAGGCTACCCATGTTGATTTGTGGGGGACACGGGGGAAAGGCTTCTGCTCTGTCCCACCTCATTCCCGGGAGGGATGAACAGCGCGGGAATCTTCCCCATTCTCTGGCGGTTCCCAGCGAGCGAGGAGGGAAATTCCAGTTCATGGCCGGGATGTGGCGGGGATCCATGGAACAGCGGCATGGGGGAATGGGGTGGATCATTCAAACCCCCAGCGGGGCATCCCCTCCCGAGGCCGGGGGTCCCTCCCTCCGCTGTCCCCGCTCACCTTCTCGGCCAGGCTGCTTGAAGGCCACGGCCAGGTCGCCGCCGGGGACGGTCACGCCGTGGCCGTGGTGGCCCAGGGGGGTCCCCTGCGGCTGCCAGGGGGAGCCCGGGGCGATGTAGGCGCCGGGGGAGCCGCCGTAGACGCCGGGCTGGCTGGAGGGGGGGTAGGCGCAGGCCGGCAGGAAGGTGCCCATGGAGGAGAGCCCCGCGCCGGGCTGGGGACAGGGACAGGGGACAGGGACAGGGGACATGGAACGNCAGGGACAGGGGACAGGGACAGGGACAGGGGGTTCAGAACAGTCCGCCCGGCGGTGGGGGTCCCGCTCGGGGCCGGACGGGGCTCCCTGCCCTCTCTTCCCACCTCCCTCGCCCCTCCCTGCTCTCCCCGCCTTGTCCTCCCGTGCCCCATTCCAGCCCCGCTCCTGTCCCCTCCCTGTCCCCTCCTGTCCCCCGAGCTCTCACCTGCGGGCGTTTGATGTCGCCGTCCGTGGCAGCTTTGTCCCCCCCTGCCCCACTCCAGTCCCACTCCCTGCCCTCCCCTGTCCCCTCCCTGTCCCCTCCCTGTCCCCCCCGTCCCCTCGGCCCTCACCTGCGGGTATTTGATGTCGCCGTCCATGGCAGCCTTGTCCAGCCCGTTGACCGCCTGGCCCGGCCCGGGGAAGCCGCTCCTGTTCACGCTGGGCCACTCCTCCATTTTCGGGGGGTACGCGGCGCCCTCGCTGCCAGCCAGAGCCCCTGGGGACACAAAGCGTCAGCCCCGAGCCCCCCCGCGCCCGCTCCGAGCAGGTTTTGGGGTGAAACAGAGGGAAATCCCGCTTTTCCGAACGCCTGGTTGTGTGAACCCGCGGACTGGGGGCACAGGAATCCGCGTTCCCTCCAGCGTCCCGAAATTCGGAATCGCAGCGCGGGGAGAGGCTGTGGTGTTCCCCCCAGATCCCGGCCGCCGTCTCGCCCCTCCCTCAGGCCATTCCCAATCCCCGATAATTTAGGGGCCCCAATTTCTCTCCCGACGAAGGGGATTTAGGGAAGTGACATCGGAATTTTAAGGATAAATGATTGCGCGGGGGGAAAGCGCACGCGGTTGATTTACTCGGGCTTTTGGAAGGATGAAAGGACCCGCACCCCCTGCCACGGCCCGCTTGTCCCCCCGTTGGAGCTGCCGGGGCTCGGGCTTGGCGCTGTCGCTGCTCCCCAAAATTCCCAAACTCCTCGAGAGAATAATCCAGGAGGCCGGATCCGAGCTGCCTTCTCTTGTCTTTTCCCCTTGATTTTTCCTCTCCTCTTATTTTTCCCTCCTTCCCCCCCGCCTTTCCATATACTTATATATACTTTTTTTAATCCCCCTTTGCGGAGCGAAATTCAGGGCTCCGAATTTGCGGTCGGCAATCTGTCATCCCTAGGAAAATATTTTCCACATTTTTCATAAAAAGTTCAAGATGTGGCTGAGCCGAGGCCGCATCTGGGCCCCGCCGCCCCGACGGGCTGGTGGAGCGGGGGGAGGCTCTTGGGAGAAAAAAAGGGGGGGAAAAGGGGGGAAAAAAAGAAGGAAAATATATGAAGGAAAAAAAAATTTTGAAACAACAAAAAGCGAAAGAAACAAACAAAACAAACAAAAAAAACCGAAATAAACTAAGAAGCTGAAACTAATAAAAAAGAAGGAAAGACGTAAAAAGGCACGAAACGAGCGAAGGGGCACGAAACAAATAAAAAGGCGAAACAAGCAAAAAATCCCCAAACGAGCCAAAAAGCACGAAACAAACAAAACCCCCGAAACAAATAAAAAGCCCGAAACCAACAAAACCCTCGAAACAAACAAACAAACAAAAAAAAACCCCAGCCGAACAAAAAACCGCCAACACAAAGAGACAAAAAAAAAAAAAAACCACGAAACCAAAAAAACCCCCAAAACAAACAAACAAAAAAAAAAAAACCCCAGCCGAACAAAAAACCGCCAACACAAAGAGACAAAAAAAAAACCCAAAAAACCCCAAAGCGACAAAAAGTCGTCTTAAAAAAATCCCAAAAAAGGGGGAGACGGCCGGGGGGACGCGGGATGGCCGGTACCCACCCGCCTGCTCCACGAAGGTGCGGATTCCCAGGATGTTGGTGACCGAGTGCGCCGAGGGCCAGGAGCGGGGCAGCGCCACGGGGTGTGGCCCGAGGTGTCCCCCGGGGTGTCCCGCGGCCTTGGCGGGCGGCGGCGCGGCGGGGCCGGGGTACGGGCACTGGTAGATGTGCGCGCAGGGCAGCGCGGCCGGCGGCGGCCCGGCGGGGGCCAGCGGGCCGATCTTGTTGCGCAGGATGCGGCTGATGGAGCTGACCGAGGGCACGTTGTACTTGTCGCACACGCCGTCGGCCAGCAGGCGGTCGCGGATCTCCCAGGCGAAGATGCCGGGGTCGCCCTGCTTGTAGTCGCGGATGTGCTTGACCACGGCCGGCGTGGTGACCCGCGGCTTGCTGCCGCCGATGGCCCCGGGCAGNAGGATGGAGCCCGTCTCGTGGTAGCGGGCCAGGATCTTGCTGACACAGCCGTGCGACACGCGGAGCTGGCGGCTGATGTCGCAGGGCCGGATGCCGAGCTGCGCCAGCTCCACGAGGCGCAGGCGGATGGCGTTGGGCAGCGGGCGCCCGTTCACGAAGACGCCGCCCAGCTGGTTCACCTCGCCGTACGTGTGCTCTGCGGGGCGGGAGGGCGCGGGATGGCACCGCGGGGCACCGAGCGGGCCGGCGCGGCACGGGCTGGGGTGGCGCGGGGGCGGCGGGGACGGGGAGCAGGACAAAGAGGGGAGAAAGGGGAAGGGGAGAGCGGGGAAGGGGGGGGAAGGAAGGGGAACGG
>VZRO01004131.1:33004-52058 GCA_013397915.1 Daphoenositta chrysoptera | reverse complement strand
CCCGCCGCCGCCGGGGACCCCCCCGGTACCCCCCGGGCTGCGGGCGGGCACGGCGGGGCCACCGCGGGGGTCCCATCGCCCCCTCCCCGCGGGTCCCCGGGTGTCCCCAGGGCGGTTCCCACGTGGGACAGGGACAGGGACAGGGACAGGGACACGCACCTGCCCCGCCTCCGGCCCCGCCGGGACCCGCGGGCGGGNGGACACGCACCTGCCCCGCCTCCGGCCCCGCCGGGGGCTGCGGGACGGGACGGGCGCGTTTAGGGGGGCGCGAAGCCTTGCCCGGGGGGACTCCCCCGCGGCCGCGCTGCTGCCCAGCCACCGGCGGCCAAATCCGCCTGTTTCGGCCCCAAAAAATCGCTGCCGGGAGCAGCCCCCGGGATCAAACGCGGATGGGGCGAGTGGCCGTGGGATTCCCGCGGTTTTTATCCCCCCTCACGGAGAGCTCGGTGAGAAGAGCGTGAGTATTTCCCGCAAAGGGCTGGGAGGGTGCGGGGCTCGGGGGAAGCAGCGCGTGGAAAAGCCGCTCCTTGGGGGATGTTGAAGCGGGGGGCTCGGGGGGACAGCGCCCGTCACCCCCGTGTCCCCCAGGGCGGGCGGGGGGCACCAAGAGCACCCCCGGGCCCAAGCTGAATACGAGCGTGGCCTGAGCGCCGGAGAAAGCCCCAGGAAAAGGGAGCGGATCTATTAAACGGGAGCTGAGCCTCGGCCAGGGCTGGGGGCCCCTCGGCTGCCCCCGGCCCCGGCCCGTCCCCGGTCGCAGCCCCGGTGCGCTGAGCTCCCCGTCCTCAGCCCGGGCGGCGGCCGCCGCAGCCCGCGGGGAGGCGGCGATCGAAAAGCGGCCGGAGAAGGCAGGTGCGGTTCTCCCGGCCCTGCGGATCCCTCGGGATGGGTTTTTTTTGGAGGTGTGGGGGTCCCCTGCAGCCGGCGGAGGAGCCTTTTTCCCCCCGGAGGAGCCGCGGCGCTGGAGCATCCCCCGCTCCTTGGGGATGAGGCTTTTCCAAGGAAAAGATCCCGGCGGGAAAAGATCCTCCACCTGCTCCCCGAATCCCACCCGCGTGCCCGCACCCGGAGACGCCACCGGGATGCGGCCCCCGCGGGAATGTGCGCCTGGATACTGCGGGGATGGAAAGGGAGCAGAGGGAAACGGGAAGGGAACGAAGAGGGGAAGGAATAACGGAGAGGAAACGAAGGAAGAGAAGCAGGAGAAGGAGAGAAATCAAAATAAGAAGGAAATGAAGCAGGAAAAAAAAAAGAAGGGAAAAGAGGTGAGAGAGGAGGTGATGGAAAATGAAGGGGGGGATAAAAGGGGAGAATAAAATAATAATTTTTTAAAATTTGGATAAAGAAAAAGAACCAAGGAAAAAGAAGGGAAAGTAGAAAATTACTAAAAGGAAAGGGAAAAGAAAGAGAGGAAAAGAAGGAAAAGGAAAGGCGCGACCGCTCAGGTGAGATGCGGCAGGAAAATCCCAATTAATTCGCTCCCTGCGGAGCTCCAGGAGCAGCACCGGGCGCTGCCCGGAGCCCAGACCTGCTCCCCCCGGGCCGTTCCATGCCCTGCCCTGCCCTGCCCGCGACGGTTTCCATCTGCTCTGGCTCCTCCTTCCCTTCTTCATCCTCTCTTTCCCCGCTTGAACACCATCCGGCGTGGAAAAATCTTTTAAACCCCCTTTTTTCCCCTGTTTTTGACAAAGCTGCTGGAATTTTGTGGGTATTTTTTATGCCGGGCTGAGCCCGGGGTGACAGAGGCGCGATTTTACATCGTTTATTTTGCTGAATAAAAATCCAACGGCGCAAGGAGCTCTGGAAGCTTTTTGAAAAGTTATTTTTAATTTAAAAATAGAAATATCAGGAATATCGGATGGAAATATCAAGGATATGGGATAGGAATGTCAAGGATGTTCCTCTGCTGCAGCAGCTGGAGATTAGGATAGTTAAAAGTAGGGATTCCTGGGTGTTTCACCAGGATCTGTTCCAAATAATGTCCCANATAATAATAATAATAATAATTCCCGATTCAGGAGTGCTGTGGCTCTTCCAGGAGTTTATAGAGCTCCTTTTCCATCGGAATCAATACAAACTGGACAGTCCCGTGGTATCAGACACTCTGAAAACCCCCAGTAAGTGCAATTTTGTCTGGGTGCCTGAGCCTGAATTAATCACAAAATCAATTCCAACAGGATTTTTTTCTCCAGCCTTTTGCCTAAAAGCAGGGAGTTGGACGATCCCAAAAAATCTTCCCAGTTGCTGAGGAAGAGCGTTTGAGAGCTCAGCGAAATAAAATCCTTCTCCAAAGCTCCCTCCGAGTATCTCCGTCAAGACCACAGGTTCACTAATGAACAATCATATTTGTCAAAAGAAATTTTCCTCCCTAAAAACCGCACCAAACCCCACCGGGAGTTTTTCCGTTTGGATTTTTTTTTCCCCTAAAAAACCTCTCTGTGTTCTGAGATCAGAGATTCCCGACGTGAAAACGAGAGCGGGATCCCAGATCCTTCAAACACAAAATTCCTGGTGGGAAACGTTGCCGATCCGAGGGCAAGGCGGAGAGTTGAAAATCCGCGATAAATCGCATGGAGCCACCCTGCTTTTCTCTTTATCGGGATTTTCTCCTCCTTTTCCGCCTGGAAGCCGTTTCGGTGGGCTTGGAACCTCATTCCATGCCCTGAGCGGAGTGTGGGGATGCGCAGCTCCAGCCTCATCCCGCAGCTCTGGATGTGCCCGCTCCCAGAGATCACCTTTCCCTCCCAGGGGCTGATATTTAAAAAACAAGTATTTTGGGAAGAATCCCGGGTAACGGCGAGTCTGGGGCTGGAAGGAGGAGGGGATCGAAAGTTGTTCCCTACAAATCCTGCTCGGGACATCTGGGAGCCGCGTGCGAGGAGGGGCCGGCCGGCAGGAGCAGCCTCCGCCTCTGGAAAGGGCTTGGAGAGCCGGGATCCCGCCCGGAATGCGGTGGCCGGACAGCAGCGCCAGGCTCCTGCCTCTCCCTGCCGGCATTCCCGGAAAACCCGCCACCCCTCTGCTGGAAGCTCACCCAGGGGCGCTGGGAACGCTGGGCTCTGGCGGGAGCGGGAGGTGCCGTGAGACACGAGCGGCCCCTTCCCACATGGAGCCCTCTTCAAATCCCCTGGAATCACGGAATCCTGGAATCCTTGGGACTGGAGAAGCCGCCCAGGACCATGGAGCCCAGCGCTGACAGCTCTCTCCCTGGGCAATATTCCCTGGCTCCCCCAGAGCTCCGAAAGAGAAACAAAACTTCCTCCCAACGTTTCCCTCGGGATTAAGGTCCCGCTGAAGGCTGAGCCCACACGGAAGCCTCGGCCCGGGCGTAAATCCAGGCGGGATCAGCGCCCGAGCCCCGGCCCAGCTCTGCAAACAAACCCCGCACGTGCTGGGGCCGGGGGCTGCTAAAGCCATTCCCGGTGTTTTCCTAGCGGGATGGATCCCTCCTGCCGGCCACCGCCGGGCGGGAAGGCCGCGGGCTTGGCAAGGAGCGGGATGTTGAGTTGTGCTGCTGGAAAAACACCTCGGGGAGGCTGGAATAGCACCGGGGGATCGCCGGGCTGGGCACGGGGCGTCCGGAGAGCGGGGAAGAGCGGGGAATCTCCTCCTCCTGGAAAAGGGTTGGGAGCAGATCCGGTAGGATTTGACAATGCCCGAGTCGGGCTTTAGGGCACGGATCCCTTTGGTGCAGCATCTTCTCGTTCCGTTTAGGAAAGAGGGTGGGATGCGCATGAGGGTGGCCTGAAAAGCGGGATGAATTATCCGTTGTTTTCCCGGGGGATGGCTCTGAACCTGCCCGGCTGCTCAGCCAGAAAAGGGGGAAGAAAAGACCTGAATTCCCCAATAGTTTTCCTCGAGGTCCTTTGGCTTTGATGGTGGAGAGGGATTTTATTCAACATTTTGCAGGGCTGAATTTGAACTTAATAGTGCTGAATTTGACAATGCTGAACATAGAGGCACTGAATTGGATTGTTCTGGATTTTCCAAGGTCCCCTCCGCAGCTCTTCCCGCTGGTGCCACACTCCAGAGTCCCTGGCGAGGGCACCAAGCCAGGGCTGTGCCCAGGGTGCCGTTCCAGCCACCCCAGAGCTCCCCGGTGCGGCTCTGGAGGATTTCCTGAGGGTTTGGAGCCATAAACTCTTTTCAGGGCTCATTTCCCAGCAGGAACTCGGCTCGGTGTGGAAACGCAGGGCGAGGTGAGAGCACAGAACGTTACAACCATCGTAAAAACCCCGAATAATCCCAGCAAAACTCTGTTCTCCCCGTGTGGGAACAGGGGATATAAAACGGGATTTAAAGTTGTGAAGAGCTGCCTTGTCCGCTCCGGCCGATTCCTTCATCCCAAAAGTCCCTTTCCTTCTGCTCCCTATTCCTGCCTGGCGGCTCCTCCTTGCATGAGGCCTTTAAAGTTAAACGTGAGTGGGATGAAAAAGAACTTTTCCTCGCTGCTCTGCCTCCCTGAATCCGCAGGAGACCATCCAAATAGACCAGAAAATAATTATTTATGGCCTTATAAATTGTGGCCACTGATTTCTCCAGGAGTAAAAAAACCTCTTTGGAGCAAAATGGGATTTTTCTGAGTTTTTTTTTTTCGCAGGTGTGTGGGGTTGAGTAAAAATATTTTGATTTGGGTTGGGGTTTTTTTTCCCCAGATAAGAGAAAGAGGCTGGGAAATTTCATTTGGGAAAAGCTCAAATGGTTTTCCATCAGGTCAATGGTGATGGGTGGGATCAGTGGTAGGATGGAGCCTTGGAATGGGAATACCCAGGATGGGGGGCATGGACTGGGAACACAGCGGAATTGCTCCCCTAAACCCAATGCTGCTCCCGTAGGGAAAGCACCCGGGATATTGGAGTAATCAGAAAGGCTCCGTGCCAGAATTCCAGGCCGGTAATTGGGATAAAATGGGAATGAAATTCCACGTCTTGTCCTGGCAAGAGGGAAGGGGGAGCTCCCTTCGGAAAGGCTGCACACAAACAATGCTCCTGCCACTCATCCCGGGGCACCGCGCGTTCTCCGGGTACTGGTTTCCATTTATTTCCTGGAATTCTGGGAGATGTCGGGAGAATGTAACACACGTGACAAGGGCAGATGAATGGGCTGGATCCTTTCTTGGGAGTGAGTGTTCCCGGGGCTCCGCGTGGTTCTCCAGCTCCAGAGCTGGAGCTATTTATTTCAGGAGATCTGGACTCCATTTCATGCCGGCAAAATCCCGCCAAAGCCGAGGGAGACGCTTCCCACTCATGTCAACAGATCCCAGGAATGCGCTTGAAGTCTGGTCCTGACTTTAAAGCCAGGCTTAAGTCTTGCTCCTGCTGAAAGGTGAGGGATTTCAAAGAGCATTTCCGGGCTTACCTGGCTCCGGGCTTGTAGGAGAATCCTTCAGGATGCTGGGAGTTTTATGGATCCAGCGTTGTCTGGGAGCTCGGATATCCTGGAATTATCCAGATAAAGGCCATGGATATGCCTGGTCAGCAGTTTTTGGAGAGCCTGCCCCATCCTCCCCCTCTCAGCCGTGATTTCCCCATGAGAGGTGGGGGATTTACAGCACAAATTCCCACTTGTTCCCCTCTCCACCTTCCCTCCATCCAGGCACCAAATCCTTCCTCCAGAGCAGCCCAGGGACATCCCAGCGCTGGTCCCACAGGAGCCTGATCCCTCCGTGAGGAGCAGGATCCAGGGAAAGGGAGCATCAGCACCAGGGAATAACGCTGGGAGCTTTGAGCCCGGCTCAGGCAGGGAGAGGAAGGAATTCCCCTGGGATGGAGGGACTCGGAGAGCACGGGAAGCCCTCTGCCATGAGTTGCTTCTCCTTCTCCTTACCTGCCCCGAGATCCAACACCCGCAGGGATCCATTTCCTCGGGACAAAATTCCTCTGGTTTAAACCAGGAGATAGCGGTTAAAAAGGGGAACCATCCCCATCCCCGATCCCGGCCCTGGCATTCCCCATTGGAAATAATTTATCTCCTCCGGTCTGCCGGGCTTGTCCCACCAGCGCTAATGACTGGTTCTGTTTAATTTGCAGCTGCTTAATTGCAGCCAAACACTTCAACACCACTAAATTAAAGCAGGCTCCCAGCGTTTCCCTGCCTGCGCTGCTGGCCCTGCTCCAAGGGCCGTGCAAAGCAGCCTCAGATGGCTCATTCCCGCCACACAGGCTGCTCCCTTCCCCAAAAACCCTGCGTGTGCCCAAACCCGCTGATGTTGCGAGCATGGAAAACAACTTCCAGGCGGGAGACGGCCGGGATGAGGCCGCGTTCCCTCCTCCCGAAGGAGAGGCCATTCCCGCGGCCTGGAAAAGGGCTTGGGGGCCAGGAGGATCCTAAAGGGGAGCAGAGCCCAGCCTAGAGAGACTCCTCTGATGGGAGAGCTGCTGGTGGTGGGGTTTATCCCAGGCGATTCCACTCCTTGGAGCGAATTTCCCAGCGTGGAAGCACTTTGGGTGTCAGGCACCCCTTAAAAAGGAGACAGGGGAGATGGAGCCCCTCCAGCAGTTCCTGCTCCCGGGGAATGGATGTTTGGGGTTGGAATGTGCCTTTCCAGCACCGTTCCTTGGAGGGGGATTGTTTGCTTTGGGGATGGATGTGCCTGTGGAAACCCCACTCCGAGAGGGGGGCTGGGAATCTGTCAGTGGTGCCAGGGCCGGGATGTGGAGCCGGGAGAGCGGAGGACAAACGGGATCTGGTTCTGCAGGGAGTGGGGAGAAAGGAGCTGAGGCCAGAGCTGGCCCCCCTCCATCCCATCCCATCCCATCCCATCCCATCCCATCCCATCCCATCCCGCCGGGAGAGAGGGAGAGACTCAACCCCCCCTGCGAGGGAGGGAGGGAGAGAACGCAATCCCCGTTAATTGTAGGGTAAAAATAACCTGGACCTGCAAACAAGGCCATGGAAAACTCCTATAAAGTTGAAAGGCTCTGGAAGCCGGGCAGGCTCCTGGTGCCCGTAAATAATTTCCTGGCAGATCAGCGGAAACAATGCAATTAGGGGCACGGTGGGACGGCAGCCAGTGAATCCCTGGGAAAACTCCAACGTCGTGGAGCAGCCCCGGAGCTCCTCCCACCTGCCTGGAGGGTTTTGGGGGTTTTTAATGGGGTTTTTGCCCTGATTAGACCAGAGGAGGGTCAGGCCTGGCTGCTGCGGGGACGAAGCGGGAGGGAGAGGGAACACGCTGGGTTCAGTGGGATATGCTGGGTTGGGAAACGGGAGTGGCGGGGCTCAGCCTGCCCGGGAACAGCTGTGGGATGAGGCAATGCTGCTCCACGGGGCCGTGTCCGTCCTCCCCCAGAATCCTTGCAGAAGACTGTGGGGAAGCAGGGAAAAAAGGAAGTTAAAGGAGGCGCCTGGAGGAAGGAGGAGGCCAGGAAAGCTTGGCAGCGCCGTCTGTGCCGCGTTACCCGATCTCGGTGAGGCGAGGTGAGCACAGCGGCTGCCTGATCCTTATCCCGGCAGGACACAACGCCCCGGGATTGTCTCTGCTCCAGTGAGCAAGAGAAAACACCTCCAGTTCCTTCCTTCTGCCCAGGCCCCGGGCAGCAGCACGGAGAGGAGGCCCAGAGCCAGGGATCTGCTCTCCCGCAGAAAATTCCTCACCCTGGGATTGACAAAGCCTCCAACAAACCTGAGCAGCACTAGTTTTCCTCAAAAAGCCCAATGGTTCAAATCCTCCGGGATTCCTTCCCATCTCCCTTAGGAGCTTGAGTGGCTCCTGCAGATTTCCAAGGGAGTGAGAGTGGCAGTGGACATCCATCCATCCATCCCTCCGTCCCTCATCCCTCCATCCCTCCATCCATCCCTCCATCCCTCCATCCCTCCATCCCTCCCTCATCCATCCATCACTCCATCCCTCCATCCATCCCTCATCCATCCATCCCTCCATCCCTCCATCCATCCCTCCATCCATCCCTCTGTCTGTCCCCCATCCATCATCCATCCATCCATCATCCATCCATCCATCCACCCATCCATCTGTCCATCCATCCATCCCTCCATCCATCTGTCCATCCACCCATCCATCCATCCATCCATCCATCCCCCCATCCATCTATCCATCATTTTTTCCCCCATCGCTCCATGCCCACTGTCTTCACCATTCCCTGGCCAATCTCAACCCCAAAACTCTTCATTTCCTCCCAACACCTCTCCCAGGTTGTGTCCCTATCCCAAGGAAGGGGCTCCCTCAGGGAGCCACCAGCACATGGAAAAAGCCTCCAGGGCTGCTTATCCCTCTCTCCAGAGGGATTTTCTCTGGAGAGGGCTTGGCCAGCATCCTGCCTGTGGGTGCTTCACACAGCCCTTCCAGAGGCAGAAAAAGAGGTATGATGAGCCCGGGAAGGGTGAGCAAATATCCCAGGATAATTTGGAATGGGGGGAAGGAAAAAGACCCAGAACACCAGGAATCTCCCTTTCCAACAGACCCTGTTGTGTCTCCACGCTGAGCTGCAATTCCCTATCCCCAGTTTAGGATATCTGAATCCCAAAAACCATCTGGTGGAGCCTCCAAGGCTGTTTTCCAGCATGGATCTGCTCTCTGAGGGCTCTGGTGCTGCTCCATTCCCGGTGGACATTGGCACAGACGCGCTGGCCTGGCATGAGACGGAGCCACCCCATCCCTGCCTCTGGCTTGTCCTGGAAAACCCCGGCGAGCAGGGGCCTGCCGAGCGGGACAAGGCCCCCGGAAGGGGATATCTTTCGTCTCCCGGTGACTTCTTCCGCAAATATCCCGTCCTTCGACACCTTTGTGCTGACAGAACCTCTGTCAACAGCGCCTGAACTTCAAACTTGATGCCGATCTTGGCGCCGCGGGGAACCGGCTGTGCCAGAAGTGCTGCCGCGAGAGGTGTCGGGGTGGGAGCCTGGCCCTTTCCATGGAAAAATCCCCCTTGGATTCCCTGTAAGGAAGGGAATCTCACTGTGTGCCCATGAAATTTTCTGGCGACAGGATCCTTGGAATCTGCAGGAGAGGTGGAGCTGCTCCATGAGGGTGTTCCCCAACATGAAATACCTTCAAATTCCTAAAATGCTCCTTGGACTCAGCAGGATACGGAGGATATTCCGCAAAGAATCCCAGAATAGCTTGGGTGGGAAGGGATTTTAAAGCTCATCCCATTCCATGGGCAGGGGCACCTTCCACGATCCCAGGTTGCTCCAAGCCCCGTCCAAGCCGGCCTCGAGGATGAGCAGGAAAAGTTTTTTATTTCCTTAAAAACCTCACTGAAAAAGTCTCTGGGAAAAAAAAAACCAAAAAAAGTTACATTTAAATGTAATTTAAATACTTAAAATTTACAATTAAAATTAAAATTAAAATTTATATTTTCAATTTTAAAATGTAAGTATCTATTTACAGGTGTAAAAATATAGATTTTTACTTTAAAGGGTTTGGGGGTTTTTTTAACTGTTACTGGATTTAAGGAAAAGTGGCCCAGCAGAGGTGAAGGCGGCACCTTTATCCTATTAGCCGTCATTCTTGGGAATGTAAATACCTGAAATTTGGGAATGGAGATGAAATTCACCAGGGCTTCTTTGGAAAAATTAGAAGCATTTATGGATTGTCAGCACTATCACCCCAGCTGTGCATTTTCAGCAAAGATTTACATTTTTAAAGTAAGGGAGGAAAGCAAATTTTTCTTAAAAATTCCTTTTGGAGGGGGAAAGGAGCTCAGGTATGAGCGGATTTTTTGGTAAGAAGCTTTGGGGTGGCTCCAGTGGGAGGCAGGATGTGCCTCCATGCATAGCTCCGGGACGGGTCAGGTGTCAGAATCCTTGACTGGGAAGTCTCCTGGAGGGGGAGAAGAGGGGGAAGAAAACCGGGAAAGGAGGCAGGAATGTGCTGCCAGCCTGGAGGCTCCCTCTAGTGCCGCTTCCCAGAGCTGCCGGGGGCCAGGGATCCTCTCATCCCCAGCAGGAAAAGCTCTGGAGGGCACAGCCGGCAGAGCTGTCGCCAAGGGGCCGGCTCCAATCCTGCTCCAGCCATTCCCGCCTCCGGCCATTCCCTGCTCCAGCCACTCCCTGCTCCAGCCCTCAGGACACCTTTGGGTGCCCCCTTCCCGGCTGGTGCCACCAAACCCCGGAGCGGGGACCCTCAGGGACGCCGAGCAGCGCGGCCCGGCCCGGCCTGGCCTCCCTGCCCGGATCCCGGCGTGGCAAATCCTGGGAAGCCTTAAAGCCGTGGGAAGTGACAGGTCCCAGCCCTGGGGACACCCCGGCCGTGTCCCCGTGTCCCTGCCAACACTCACACAAATGCCAGCCGTCAAATATTTGTCCTGCCCGAGCTGGGATGAGCCCGTGGGGCAGCATTCGGAGGCAGAGCTCGGCGTGCCGGGATCCAGCTGGGTACTCGGCTCTGCCCCGCACGCGTCCCCCGCTGTCCCATCCGTGTCCCCTTCGAGGGACAGGGACGGGGACAGCCATGGGGACGGTCACCGTGCAGCAAGGGACAGGCAGGGCATTTTCCAGCAGCCCAGGGACTGCCCCAGATCCCAAATCTCCATCCCATGAGGAGCAGCCTCATCCCGCTGTACTCCGGGGGATGTGACTCTCCCAGACCCCAAATTCCCAAATCCCCATCCCCTGAGGAGCAGCCTCGTCCCGCTGTGCTCCGGGGGATGTGACTCTCCCAGACCCCAAATTCCCAAATCTCCATCCCATAAGGAGCAGCCTCATCCCGCTGTGCCCTGGGGGATGTGACTCTCCCAGACCCCAAATTCCCAAATCTCCATCCCACGAGAAGCAGCCTCATCCTGCTGTGACCTGGGCGATGCTCCCGCTCCAAGGCCTTCCCAGAGCTCCATTCCATGGAATCTGTGTCCCCACGCGGCACCGTCTCCCCCCTCTCCCTGCACAGCACCCTCCAGGACCGCAGCTGGTGGGCACAAAAAACCCGGGAGAAGGGACTGGCGCTTCCCAGAGCACGGAGGGTGGGAATGTGGGTGCTCCCACGGGACGGGAGCCCGGCCAGGCCGCTCCCAGCAGCGCTGCAGCATCTCCACGCGCCGGGAGATGGCAATCTCCCTCTTCCCATTGCATTCCCGGTGCCGGGAAGGAGCCGTGACACCGCCGAGCTCCCAGCTCGGCCCCGCGCAGGGAAGTCCCGCTCCAGCCCTTCCAGAGGAGAGGGATTTATCCCCGTGCTCGCAGCAATAGTGGGTATTTACCCTGCGCTGCCTTATCTGCCTCCCTCTTCCCGAGTAAAGCGGGGGAAATTGGAGAGTCCCCGTTATCTGTTTGCCATCTGCCCCGGGATTAGCGGCTCCATGGACTAAGCTTTGGATCAACACGGTTTTATTGGATCCTGCCACTGCGGGCTGGCTGAGTGAGACATCAAACCTCCCTCCTTCCCACTTCCCTCCTTTCCGCCTCCTTCTGCTGGGCTGGAGCATCCAGGCTCGGCTTTTCCGGGAAAGGGAGATGAAAATGGGGATTTCACTCGGATTTCCGCATTCCCTCCCTCCCATGGGGGCTGGAAGAGCAGGGGATGCTTCCCCTCCTGGCAAAGGAGGAGGGGATGGACACAGCGCGCTCCTTGTTTAATCCCAATCCTGCTTGTAGGAATAAATGTGGAATCAAAAATCAGCCTGGGAATCCCAACTCTGCTTTCCCGAGATCCCCAGCACACCAAATCCCTCTCGCCTCTGGAAGGGGAAGCAGGATATGTGCAGACACAGCCACAGCAGAACAGGAGGGCGCAGGGATGGGCCTGGCACCTCTGGAGCGCTCCTTGTCCCTGGGATGGGCAGGAGAGGCTCTGCCGAATCCCATGGACACGCGGCCAGGGAGCCTCCCCACCCCGCCCAATTCTGAGCAAATTTGGGCTGCTTTAAAAAAAAATGGGAAAGGGTCGCCCCTGGGAGGCCCCGCCCCTATGTCCCGGCCACGCTGGGGTTCAGTGACATTTCCACCCCAAAAACGGGCAAGGAGGGCTGAAATCCTGACGGATCTCGTGGTCCCACACATTCCGGGAGCAGGGAATTAGCGAAGCGGCACATTGGCTTGGTCCCAGCAGCTTGGCTGCCTCTCCCGAGTTTCTGAGGGGAAAAGAACCGTGGAGATTGGATTTTCCATCATTATAAAGGAAAAAACCAAAGTTTCTAAATAGGAAACATCGTGGGGGATCCCTCATTATACAGGTGGCATCTCCCTCACTTGGCTGTGAGGGGAAAGGGGACACTCATTCCCAAAAAACCCCTTGGAAACACATCCGTGGGATGTGAAAATGCGTCTCCTCCTTCCCACTCTTTTTTTCCCCTTTTTAATTGTGCAAATGTCATTCCACCACCCCAAAATTCACCTGAGGGGTGGCAGCCGTGCACGAGCTAAGACTAGGGAATTTTTGTCAGGCGAATTCCAGCCTGAATAACCTCTGGATGTGGGAATGAAGGAAAAAGAACCGGGGCTGCTCCCTCACCGAGATGTGGGTTTTCCTGCTGCTGCAATCGGCCGGGATCTGGGCAGACAGAGGCGTTTGCCGCTTGCCGCCCGGATATAATGGGAAAGAAACAGTTTATAAGATCAGATTAGGGCTGGAAAAATTGCCTAATGATGGCAATTCCCAGCCCCGCCGCCGAGTAATGAAGTATTCAAGAGCTGTCAGCGCGCGATGAAAGCGGCGTCGTGCGCGGCGTCCGCGGCTCCGAGGGACGGCTGCGGATGGATTGCAGCGAGATACAATCCCGCGATAAGGGACAATGAGGGCCTCGAGAACACTTCAGAACGGTCTCCTCGGCGCGGAGCCGGCGCCGCAATAAAAGCCCATAAATTATAAATATTAAAGAAAAAAAAAAAAAGAAGAAGAAGAAGACGTTTCCGAATGATTTCTGATAAAAGATGAGCCAAGGTGAAAGGGAAGAGCGGGAGAATCCCTCAAACCCGCACACGCGCCGGTGGGGAAAGGGAAACGCTCTCTGTAGATCCCAAAGGATGGGTTGGAAAGGGAATGATGTGGCTTTTCCCTGGAAAATCTGTTCTGTGAGGCAGATCGGGGTGTGGCTGGATGTGCCCTGACTGGCAGGAGGGATCAGCTGCTCCCAAGGGCGAGAGATGGATCCACAAGGAAGGAGGGAAGCGTGGCCTGGGCACCTAGCAATCCCTTCCCAGGGCAGGAACCACCCGGCTCCAACCTCCCTCAAATCCCCGAATTCCATTAGGGATTAAAGAGCCTCCCAGCTCCCGAGGCCTTTCCAGGAACACCTTGGGCCTCGGCTGGGCATGGAAAAATCTCCCAGAGCAGCAGCACCGAGATGTGTCCCAGCAATGTGGAAAAGCCAGGAGCCCGCGTTCTCCAGCCTCAAAAACCAAGGAAGCCAAAGAATGGGATTGAAGTTGCCCTTCCCTTGGGGGCACCAGGCCCGTGATCCCACCAGGCAGAAGGGGAAATGTGGATTCTCCGTGTTCTCCATGGTCTGAAATGCAGATGTCTGCGCTCGAAGCAGCCGCGGCACAGGGAACGGCGATGATTTATGGGAAGCTGCGCCAGCATCCATTATTCATATGGGAAGCACGGGAAGGGCTTCAATAGGGACCGGGAAAAGCTTCGGATCCGTGGGGGAGATAAACCTGGACGAATGGTGCCACCCGGAGCGGGGATGGAACTCTGGGGCACACCTTGGTGTCACCCAGGACAACGTGGGCACTAATCCCGCCCGGAAGAGAGCTCCATCCCAGTATCCCTGCTGGAACTGCTGCTCCAGAGCCACGCCAAGGCTTTGTGTGCTGTAGGTGCCCATAAACCTCGCTTGGAGCAGATTTCCCTCCCAAATCCACCGACTTGAGCTCAAAATTACATCAAACTCACCTGACTCGGGCGAAGAGGGAATGGCAGGACCTGCAAGGAAGACCTCAGCCTGGAATGCTGCATCCCTGAGGTCTCTTGGCAGCGCCGGGATGAGGCAGGGACTAATTACAGATCGATTCCCATTAGTGAAGGGACACCCGAGCACCCCCGGGCACGACCAGTGATGGGAAAGTCTCCCTCTGAACGGCTGCAATTAGAGCGTTCGCTGTTAATTGCCCTCATTAACCTCTCCCGGGCGAGGACCAGCTGCGGGAGAAGCAGCTCCAGGGCTGGCAGCATCCCTGGATTGTCCCAGCGGCATCCAGGCCCATCCCACGGCAGTGCCATCCCCAGATCCCAGAAGGCGGGAAAAGGGGGAAAGTGGGTTTTGGGGCTCGTTAACATCAAAGGCTTTCCCACTGCTGATTCCCTTGGATAAAAGCAGCTATTTGTGGGATCAGCCTCAGGCCTGCAACACCCCAAACTGGAATCCTCAAAAAGCCAAATCCCAAGGGAAGCGGGGCCAGCAGTACATCCCAATCCAGTACATGTTCCCCCTCTCCCTTTCCAGTGCTCAATTTTGGTTTCGCTGATTGGGTGTTTTTGTTTATTCCTCCGGCGTTATTTCTATTTTTGGCTTCCCGAGCTGCAGGAACAGAACCCTTTAACTTTCCTGCGGGCTCTCCAAGTGTCGCAGCTCGTTTCCAGGGAAGGCAGCAGGGCAGAGCCCGGGAGCCCCGGCACCTCTCACCCTGCCGCGCTCCCAGGGAGAGCACGCGCCCCTGCTCCATCTGGCAGCCAGGCCTGGAATTCGGGAGGGAGGAATCTTTTCCTCGTTTTCCCTGTTTCCAGCAGGATCCCTCTCTCTGTCACCTCGTCACGGCTCCCGCCCAGAGCTGCTACCGAATCCCATTTGGGCCGGAGGCAGAACACAGGGAGGGAACGGGAGGTCCCGCAGCTCTTCCAGCCCAGACTTCCTGCTCTTTCAGCCTTTCTCCACGGGATTTGCTCTGGCCAAAGGTTCCTGATCCAGAGGTGCGCTGGATACAGACACACCCCAGTCCCCAGGGATTTCAGCTTCCCAACCCTACCACGTCCCTTCCGAGCCCTGAATTCCCTGGAAAAGGCGCTTTCCCAGCTCTCCAGCTCCAAACCAGCCTGGCTGGGAGAAGTTCAGTCCCGGAGTATTCCTATCTTCCCACCTGCGCCTTATTTTAAAGCCCTTTCTCTCNTCTTCTTCATCTTCTTTTTTTCTCTCCTTCTTTTTTTTTTTTTTTTTTTTTTTTTTTGGTTTTTTTTTTTTGTTTTTTTTTTTTTTTTTTTTTTTTTTGTTTTTTTTAGTGGGGGGGGTGGTTTTTCGCGTTTTTTGGGGTTGGGTTTTTCGGGTTTTTTTTTGTTTTTTTTCTGAACAGCGAATGCGCTGCTTTTGTCCCCGCTCTTTCTCCGGCTCTGATCCTGTGACAAGGAATAAACGCGCGAGCATCCGCGGCGGGGCAAAGCCCGGCTCCCTCGAGTCAAACCCCCATTCATGCCCTGCCTCACCCCGTGACTCCGACGGGACCAACTCCCGGGGCAGAAAGTTGTTTGTTGTCCCTTAAATGGCCCCATTGTCCATTGTTGGGGCTCTTCCCTGAGCTCCGAGCCTTCCTTCGGCTCCGCTCCGCGCCTGCCCCGGGCCCCGCAGGGGCCGGGCACCCTCCGGGCACAGCGAGCGCCCCCGGGGTTCCCGGCGTGGCCAGGGAAGATTTATCCCAAAATTCTGCCCGGCTGGGTAAAGGTCTCCTTGCCTGCATCCGTGGTGTTGTGCTGCAGGAATCAGGAATAGCCTCATTTTGCAGCCCTGCCTGTCTCCAGCCCTCAGCCCCACCCACCTGCACCCCAAATCCGCAGCTTTTCTCCCAAAACTGGGCTTTTCCCTGCCAAATCCCAGCGGCTGGAAAAGGCTGAGGAGAAAGGGCTTTTTCCGAGAGTGTTTCCTGAATACATCGGGCATAGTTCCTCTCCAGGGCCTCGTGCCTGCCCACAGGGGAGATAAAAGGTCCTTGTCAACCCAAATCAGCTGCCTCTCGGGAACAGGGGGGATTAAAAACATCTCATGGGCCAGGCAGGCCTTTCTGGGAAATCACGGAATGGTTTGGGGTGGAACGGACCTCAGAGCTCATCTCATCCCACCGCCGTGCCGTGGGCAGGGACATCTCCCCCCATCCCAGGGTGCTCCAGTCTGGCCTTGGACACTGCCAGGGATCCAGGGGCAGCCACAGCTGCTCTGGGCACCCTCTGCCGGGGCCTCTCTAATCCCCCAGTCAAAATCCCTTCTGATTTCTTAACTAAAGGGACCCCGTTTAGTTTTAAACCAAGCTGAGTTTAAAACCGTGCAGAAAGTCCTGAATCCAGCTCGTTTGGGACCACTGGAAGTGCCCAAATACGGCCCGTTTTGCGGGATGCAGGGATCCAGGCACGAGGCCGGCAGGGGAGCGGGACAAGGACCATCTCCTGCCTCCACCGGCAGCTTCCCTGCGCTCGGAGGTGACCTTGGGGACAATCCGGGGCTGTTGGGTCTGAAATCCCCGCGGCCGGGCGCCGGGACGAGATGCGGAGAGCGGCCACACGGTGTCAGCGCAGATCGCGACATCCGCGGCCCCGCAGCCTGAGCCCTCATGCGGAGCCCCCCGGCCACGACGAGGGGGACAGGGGGGTGGCGGGTCCCTCCCCGCTGGGGACCGCGGCGTGCCAGCGGTGTCACCCGGGCGAGGTGGCAGCAGGGCTGAGGCGCACAGGGCTTTGCTGTCCCCTCTGTGCCACACCGGTGACACGGGTGGGGCCGCGGGTCCCCAGCCAGGGGCGGATCGGCTGTGCCAGCATCGCCGCTGTGGTGCGGTCACCCCCAAAGGCTCCCCCCCGCCCTTTTCCTGCCCCTTTCCTGCCGTTCGTTCCGCTCCTTGTCCCACCCTTCCTCTGCTGCCTCACTCCCGAAGCAATTACAGCCCTGGCCTTCTCTCCGTGCGCCAAAACCTCTCCCGGTCACGGAACCCCAGAAGGGTTTGGGTTGGGAGGGAGCTGGAAGCTGGTCTCATTCCAGCCCCCTGCCACGGGCAGGGACAATTCCACTATGCCAGGGTGCTCCCAGCCCCGGCCAACCTTTCCCTTCAATGGGATTTTTAGTGGCATTGAGGCACTGAGAAACTCCTCTGCCCCACCCCTCCCAAGAGAGGGAATCCTGCAGGTCCCTCCTTCCCTGCACACCAGATTTCCCGAGGCTTGGAAAACCCAAAATCCATCAGTGCTGACACTGGCACAAGGCAAGGAGCAGCAGAGCCCCCAGCTTTGCTCTAAAGAAGCAGCACACGCCAGGCAGGAGTGATCTATGAGCTTTGGATCTATGAGCTTTTGGAAGGAGAACCCCGAACTTCCATGAAAACTTCCCTTTCCCTGCACTGCAGTTGTTTTGGGAATCTGGGATCGGTCAAAACTCCGTTTTCCCGCCAAAGGCACCTGAAAGGCCGAGATCTCTGCCCACACTTCCTCAGGCAGGGAATTAATGGGACTTAAGAGCAGGCTCCCTCAGCCATTCCCGGCATTATCCCTGCCCTGCCCACACTCTGGAGAATTCCACCATGGAATTCCACCGGCACCCAGCCACTGCTGTACCAGGGCTATCCTCGGAGCAGAGAAACAATTCTGCTTCCACACCATCAAATATTTGGGTTGGGAAATGCTCCCCACAGGAAAACCCAGCGGAATTTTTTGCCCGGGGCAGGGGTGGTGAAACGCCGTAGAGGATGGGGAACTTCTGGTCCATCCTTCGGGATTCTCCTCTTCCTGCCTCCAGCACAAACACTTCCCACAGCCCTCAGCCAGGAGGTTTGCCATGTGCTCCCGGGGCAGGGAGCAGGAGGGAGCAGATGCTCCACACCTCGAGCAAATCGTAGCCCAGCCCCACTCCCCCCTCCCCCCAAAAAAAGCCTTCTCCAAACCCAAACCCTCGCGGCCCCACAAACACAACCCCGGGACAAACAGCGGTTTGTGGGGGGCGAGGATGGAACCCGCTGGAATGACACCCGCTCATCTGCCAGGCACTTAAACAGTGCCCGGAGCGATTAAATGGCTTTTTAAGGGCTCCGAGGTGCGACAGGGCGCGGGGACCTGGATGGGGCATGGAACCCGCAGGAATCACCAGCAGCAGCTCCATAGGCCCCCTGCAGCGGCTCCCCGGCTCGTGGCACCCCCCGAGCCCCCGCTGCCCCTCCCCAGCATCCCAGGGAATGGGCCCCAGCCCGTTCCAGGGAGATGCCGCTGGAGAGCCGCGCCGGGAAGCGGCTGCCAGCATTAAATTCCGCTCCAGCTCTGCGCGTCACCTTCAATTTCTCTGTCAGCCGCCGTGTTTATTTAACCGAATCTGCCTCGCGTCGCTCGGAGCAGCAGCACTCAACCTTTAAACAGCCCAAGAGCCACTTCAGCCCGCGGCGGATGCCGAGAGCTCCGAGCCGGGCGGGCACAAAGGAGCCGCCGCTTTGTGCCGTGCGCGCCTCCAGCCCCCGGCTCATTCATCCCGCCCGAGCTGGAGCGCATCCCGAGTTTTCCAGCCATCCTTCGCCGCTGGAAAGCTCCGGTGCCACCAGTGGGTGACCCACAGCGGCCTCCGGCCACCATGTGCCAGCACCCACCCGCTGGCAGCTCTTCCAGTCGCCAGTACCAGGGAAAACACTTCCCACTGGATCATTTGGGAGCATCATCGCTGTGCATCTGCCTCCAGAAAAAAACGCCTTTTCCCAAGCCTCTCCAAGCACCCAGAACTTCCCAGAGGAATCCAAGGGACACCTCGGACTGGTCCCCAGCGGGAGCCCCATCACCCAGCAGCTCCCTCACCCCACAGGCACTTCTGTCCCCGTGCTGCAGGGGCCAAATCCAGCAGAATTCCAGGCTTTTGCCTCTACAGAGGTCCCAAAAGCTGGGAAGCCTCCGCAGGCACTTCCCACAGCTTTGGGCGCTGGGCTCAGCCCTTCCTGTGGCAGGGGCTGCGGAGGCGACAGGAAAATCGAGCTGTGACAAATCCATCTGCACACTTGTCCCCCTGGGAACAAACCCTGCTTCCCGTGCCCGTTTCTCGGGAGTTTTGTGCTGGCTCCGGGTTCACTGCGAGGGCATTTAGGAAGCTGAATGGAATTTGCAGGGAGGCAAAACCTTGGCTTGCTGCGCTGTTTATTTCCGCCGAGCCGAATGAAAATGTCAAAACGCCACGTCACTCGACACCTGCCACCCCGCTTCACCTTTTCATCCTTTTTT